>QLNU02003225.1:50710472-50772364 GCA_006491805.2 Dysdera silvatica | reverse complement strand
AGCTAGAAACAGACATGACAAATTACAGACCCACACTTTACGTCAAATTCGCAAAACAGTATCCACACCTGGACATCAGTATAGAAAGGATAACAACACAACGCAGGAACATAATAACCAGAAACCTCCTAGCAGAGCCCATACTACAAAGGTTAAGAGATGAAGTCGCCAATGACCTAGCAAACACGTCAACCAGTGTGGCCAACCCAGAAGCACCAGCTAGTAGCGCAAGAGAACCGCTCCAACCAAGCATAGAAGAAGAAGAGAGGAGGGACGTGGAGAAAATGGAAGAAGGTTTCCAATGTGCCCTGGCGGAATATGAAGGCTCGGATGCCGCAACAAGGCCAAGAATACCACGTCAACCGGCATCTTGGAAACTCTGCAAAGCAACCAAGATCCTCAATGAACATACCCTGCCACTACACCTACAGAACCACAACTCCCTACAGGAAATACACACCGCCATATACTGTGCAGCAGTAGCGGCATCACGCGCCAATGGGTACGAAGTAAGGAACGAAGGCCGAAGTAACAGAGGAAACAAAGCCCAACCACCATGGCAAGTGAGACTGCAAAAAAGAATAGAAGAGCTCCGCAGCAGCATAGGGCGAATAACCCAGTACATGCAGGGAAATAGGAGTAAGAAATTAGTGAGGAAAGTGAAGATGGCCCTTAAGAGAAATAGGATTCATACAAGACACGAAGAGCCCAATAAACACATCAGCGAATATCTGGATACCCTCAAACAAAAACTGAGTGTATACGCCAGAAGACTCCGGAGATACAAAGACTATACCAACAGAAAACAACAAAACAAGAAATTCCAAACAAACCAGAAGGCCTTCTACAGGAAGCTTCGAGAGACACCAGCGAACCAAGACAAGTACGAATCCCCAAAGCCAGCAGAAATAGAGACCTTCTGGAAGATACTATGGTCCAATGAAGTACAGCACAAAAGCGCCCCTTGGATTCAGCAAGAAATGGAGGCTACACAAGTAAATACGGATACATGCTGAAAAAAGACAAGAGAAACCTTCATAAAGCGTCCCACCTCACATACTTAGATGACATCAAACTATACGTGCCAACAATCACTCAACTCCGACAACTCATCAGTATAACGGAGATATTCTCCAATGATATAGAAATGGAATTCGGCCTCGATAAGTGAAAAAATACAGGAGAATAGAAAAGAAGATTTACCAGGCATCGAATTCGAAGGCGGGAGACTACTGAAGACCTTGGACGAGGGCGAAACCTACAAATACCTAGGGGTAATGCAAAAACGGCAGCAGGAGCACAAGAAAGTCAAGGTCCAGCTCACGCAAGCATTCCAAGAAAGACTTAGAAGCATTGTGAAGACGAAACTGAGCGGGAAGAACATCACGCAAGCAATTAACGCATATGCATTACCAGTGCTCACCTACTCCTTCGGGATCATCAAATGGACCAACACTGAACTAGAACAACTCCAGCGGAAAATGAGAACCATCCAAAGAAGAGCCGGACAACTACACCCTGCAACGGCAATTGAACGGCAAACACTACCCCGGGAAGAAGGAGGACGCGGACAAGCGGACCTCAAAGACTTACATGACAAGCAGATCCAGAGCATGAGGCAATACTTCCAGTTGAAGAGTCCCCGATCGCCACTCATCCAAGCCATAATACAAGCAGATGCAAATTACACGCCACTAAACCTGTGTAATACCGAAGAGCGTGTCCTGGAGGCAGCCAATGAACAGAAACTAAGATCTTGGGCCGGAAAACCATTACATGGCAGGCACTACAATGACCTGCAACAACCACACGTTGACAAAAAGGCATCAAATTCTTGGCTGGCCAAAGGCACTCTCCAGCCAGAGACAGAAGGATTCATGCTAGCCATCCAAGACCAAGTGATCGCAACAAGGAACAATCAGAAATTCATCCAGAGAAAAGACATAGAAAGCGACAAATGCAGACACTGTCATGCGGCATCGGAGACAATCCAACACGTGATGGCAGGATGCAAGATCCTTGCGCAGTCAGACTACACACATAGACACGATCAAGTAGCGAAATAGTCCACCAGAAATTGGCAACGAATGCTGGTTTTCTGACAGAAAAATGTCTGTACTACAAATATGAGCCAGAGACCGTGCATGAGAACGAAACACACAAGCTTTACTGGGATAGAGCAATCATAACAGACAAGACAGTCCCACATAACCGTCCTGACATAACCCTCGTCGATAAATCGAATAAGACCACGTACTTAATCGACATAGCAGTACCCAACACCAATAACATACAGACAACCTACACAACGAAAATCACCAAGTACCAAGATCTCAGACATGAAGTACGAGATATATGGGGTATGGAAAAGATCTTCATCATCCCGTTAGTCATCTCAGCAACAGGAATAGTACCAAAAATGCTTGCCACGAATTTGGAGATACTCAACGTTGACCCAAACACCTACATTGAAATACAAAAAGCCACAATCCTAAACACGTGTCACATTGTCAGGAAGTTTCTAGACATGGCACATTAAGAAGTGATGTAAAAAGAGGCTTGGGAACATGGCGCTCTGCCCGTCCCAAAGCCTGTTTCCGCCAAGAATGGGCGAGGAAAACTTTTTATATATATATATATATTGATGGCTTTCCTCATCCCTGAGATGAAAACTCGTTTCAGACGGGGGGGGGATTACCGAGTGCGGGACAGTTCTTAGAAAATCCAGATTCAGACAGGGGGGAAAACCCGAGTGCGGGATAGCTTTGGGGAAAACCAAAGTTGGGGTATAAATACCGAACACCTACACTTCCTTGACACTTTCGCTTGATGAAGGGAACAGTAGTTCTCGAAACGTTGCGAATATTTTTGCAGATGGTAAATATCTTTTACCTTCTTCATTTGTATTTCGTATATTCCGACCAGTGTCAAATTTTACTAGTTATAGGAAGAGGGTGTTAAAAATATTTGGAGAAGGAAGGAAGAAAATGAGGCTAGAAAACACACATAATATTATTAAATTAAAACAGCTGAAACTAAGACTCCTAAAAAAGAGAGAACTGGCCGCCATTTTCTTACCATTGTATCACGTGATCCTCTTCACTGCTGCGTTAAAGTTGAGTGATTTCCAAGTGTGTTATTTTTAATAAAATAAGGTGAAATGGGTGAGTGTTCCGCTGGGAATGTTTCTAATCATTCGAGAAATAAACATAGAATGTTTATAGTGTAAGTTTGTTTTGATTATTTGCATTATAATTTTGCATTAATCGTAAACTAAAGCTGGGTTGCAAATTGTATTTATTGACGACAGCTTAAATGTTGCGCCAATGTTTACATTCGTCTGATAATCGCGGATTGTTGATTATTTTTATGCCAAAATAGCGATCATTGCTCCAAAACTGAAAACCTTTATCGCCAAGGTAAATGAAACCGGAAGTGTACAAGAAAATGGCAACTGATGCGCTGGCCCATAATTTTAGGGCTCTAGCTGAAACGGCAACTGACAAGGGAATGGCGACGAAGTGCAGCTAAAATTCTTTAATGGACTTCAAAAGGCCATCAAGGGCCTGGGACAGGGGTCTTCAACCTTTTTCAGTCCAAGGGCCAATTTTGCTTATTCTTGCAGGCCCGCGGGCCGCACTACTGTATCAGCAATATTAGGACTGAACAAAAGCGGCCCGAGGGTTGAGCCTCCCCCCCCCCTCCCCCCAGGATCAGCCTCTATTGATATTTTTTCCTTAGGTCTCCTCTGTTCGTTTTGCATGCCCACCCAAAAATATTTTCTGTATCCGCCTTTGGGACTCAATATATATATTACAATGTAAAATACGTATGGAAGCAAAAAACATTTACAATACTTTTAGTTGTTAATATGTAAAGCGAAATCAAACCTTTTAGCGAGATTTTTGTCACTGCTTATTTTTAACAATCCTGTCAATATCAGGTCTTATTTTTGATATTGCAATCCTAAAAGTGTTTCCAAGGTGGACGTCAGTTATTCTGGTCCTAACTTTTCATTTTATCAACTTCATTTTTGGAAACAGTTGTTTACAGACGCATTAGCTTACGCACGGGGGGGTAATGGAAGTTGTAATTCCTACTGCAACGAAATGTTGTGCATATACATATGAACATATGTACTTGTAGATCCATAACACCCCTCCCCCTCCTTGTAAGCCTGTAACTCCCCCTTTATGAACTTTCTACATCAGCTTATGCCCAGATGTCAGTGCTCAAGAACAGTAACGTTTTCAGAGCATGCAGTCAGATGGTTGGAAAGATGTTCATATCAGCATATTTAGAATAGAATTCAACGGGTCCTAAGTTGAATTCCTTTAAAATCACTGTTACACTGCAAATCAATAAAACTACTCCTAATGTCCATATGCGCCAGAGAACTAAAATAAAATACGATAGAGAGGAAAACCGTGTTACTTACTTTGGTTCTATAGTGTTTTAAAATATTTATTATGAAATATGAAAATACCAACAGAATAAAATACATATATTTCAGACTCAGAGGGAGTAGGGACGTTATTTTTGTGTGAAACAATTTGTATTTTTTCATGAGCTGGCGGGCCGCATGTGTCCCGCGGGTTGAAGATCGCTGCCCTAGGATGACCAAGGAAGAGTCCACAATTCCTTTTTAAAACGAGGGATAAAATAAAAAACACTTTATTTTATTTTTAATTACAACAAGCAACTGATGCAGATACATTTTATTAAAAATATAAAAAATGAGCATAAAATTCTAAAATTTAGTCTTTGGTGCAGTATAGCCCAGATACTCTTGCGCTATAAAACATCCAAACAAACAAACATAAAATTTAGTCGTATTTTAACATTATTAGCTCATTGTTTACTATTCCTCTTACTGCTTTTTTCAAACCCTTAACAAATGCAAATTAAAAATTATGATTTTAAAAATTGCGAAAGAGCAAATGGTATCATCAGCTCTCAAAAGCCTTCTACGAAAATGATTTATTTTACGATTGAAGAGCTTATTTTCAAAAGAGAACATCCCCATTTTTTTCTCCAAAGTGGTTTTGTTATAGTTTTTGGACGTGTCCAGAGCTGCATGGACAGCTGTCACAGGTCCTCACCCACGATGGACATAGCCTGTCGTATTTGTCCATCACACCTTGGGCTTTTTGTCAGCAGCATATATCCATCCTTTTCATTATTGTCAATCTTTTTTACACCAAAACAGACCATGTCTTAGTATGAAAAGAAATTCAGGTCATTTGTTTTTTCAAATTGGCGTATCTTCGAAAGTGGTAGCTACCAGTATAAGTTGATGTGGCCTTTCATGCATTCATCGATAGATGGTAGCATTTACATGAATTCGAGGGTGAACTTTTATATCCAGGTATTAACAAAAGGCTTCCAACAGCTTTTTGGACATTATATTCCCCAGATAACCGAGGTTGCATATGATTAGGTTTACGGTTTACCATCAGGCTTATCAGTCTGCGGTTTCATTGGTGTTTGTGTTTAATCTCAGTAAACCAGCTTTGTTGATGTATCCAAATCAATAGTAAAGAAAACGAAACGCAACAATGGCATGCAGCTCCTATCCCAACTTGTGAAGAGAATTTCGAATCGGGAACACAGCTAGATGATCTTGAACCCCTGTCAGAACTGTCTAGATTGTGCCCTCCAGCACGAACATAATTCCCCTGTGAGTCCTTTAAATAACTCACAGGGAGAGCTATGTTCGTGCTTGGGGCGCAATCTTAACAGTTCTGCCAGGGGTTCAAGATCATCTAGCTACACCCCCTCGATTGCGCCCCTTGTGTAGGCATTCCTCGCCACTCTCTAGTTACAGCCCTGTTTCGGATCCCCCCTGCACGTGACCAATAACTCCGAGATTCCTGTATCTTCGAAAGTATAGTAAAGACCTCTGTCTAGAAGTGAATAGACAATTGTAGAATATACAATGTGTTTACTTTAATAAGTTATGTATTATACTGTAATAAAATTTGTCAAACACTTTGAATTTCACCATATTCAAATAGTTTTCTCCAGTACTTCCAAAGTGCTTGTTTATACTTGGTCAAACCGCTCTAATCCTAATGGGATCGCTGTACCTTTAACCAGCATGGAAAGCAATCCTAGATTCCTACAGACTGACGTACCGGAGGGAGGATCATAGAGGTCATAACACCCCAATATGATATAATTTGGTACACATCTGAATATATGAAGCTGCAGCTCTGTAACCCCTTATACACTTACGAACTCCTTTACAAACCTACCAACCCCCTTATGAACTTTATGCTTGCGCTAATGATTATGCGAATAATAATAATGATTTTATTAAAACCTAAAAGGTAAAATTACACTAACATTGGGAGTAAGACAATATAATCGTAAAAATATAGACAATACAAAAACAATGTAAAATACAATCAAAAAGGGAAACAATGTGAATGATGAATACGATGATTTTTTGCTTAATTACAATTATATGGAAATCAGCAACACTACACTCTAATGTGAGACTAACATGAAATGTAAGTAATATTTTTATCATCATCAGCATCTAGCTGAAAATAATGGGCTATCATCAGGGCTCACCCAATCCAGCCATCATTGGAGACTAGATTTTTTGCAGATGGCGAGGAGGAAATCATTATTTCATACTAAATTCTTAGATTATCTTATAGAGCAAGCGATCTTGCAAGAGAATTCTTTTCTGGCAAGTACGGTTCGCTACACTTTATCGAGCTCTGACTATCATGAACCATAACAATATTAAAAGGAAATTGAATCGAAGAACATGATTTCATTTGGTGGAAGTCCCTCACCTATTTACTTCTATTGCTACGAATAATAGTTCAATTTAAGGGAAGTTCTAAAAATATAATTCAAGTTGGTTTGGCTATTTTACTGACCAAGTTGCCAAACAAGAAAAATTGAACCAAAGCCTGTCCGTCAGAACTGGTTTGAGTTTTGTATAAAAGTGATTCAACTAAATTTAGAAGCTTTCTATCGCGATTGCTATGGCGTAAGAGCATAACACAATGCATTTATTTTTTAAAAATTACATAGTTTCCATAGGTGTTGCGTCAAATTGCCTTCAAGTCGTGTGCTTATATTGATTCCATATCGAAGGTTATTTCCCTCACACGGCATCCGCAATTGTGACAATAGTAGGTTGGGTAACAGGTTGTTGAAGATGGTGGTCTAATTCGTCTTCCTCCGCTTTGTTGACTCATAAAATTTATTTAAGTTCTTGTTCCACACCTGGAGGCGAGAAGAAGAACTAACAGGGTCTTCCACAACCAATCGACAAGGACAGATCCTCGACATTCGTGACCGGGAAACTCTTCGCATTATTGAGCCAAAGAGAAAATAAATCATGGAACAGACGATGCATTGTACTTCCCTATGAAAAGTCATAGATGCTTGAACTAGCAAGGAAGTAGCGCTTGTCTGCAACAGGCAAAATGGTTGCTTCAGAAGCAGGCTACATCAAGATATTTTTAATTATTTTCGTGTGTTTTTTGTTTTGTTTTTTTAATCTTCATTACTGGAGTTACATGATGGTTAGGTAGGTAATTCATTTAAAAAACACAGAAAACATCGTCAAAATTAGAAAGACGTTTCTTGAATAGCAATCCATAATTTTATCAAAAGCATATCATATCTTAAAAGTAGCTGCGTAGGTGCTCCGCAGTACAGGTTTCTCATTGGTTCCCATAGGGTATTTCCATGATTCCTATTGGAGGAACTGCTCTGATGAAGGGTTTTCCAGAAATTTCAAGTATAAAAAGAGACAGAAACATAACATCGTCATTACTCCTGATGAAGGACTGCTGCTGATGCGTCCGAAAGCTTGAGTGATCTTTTTCATTGCTATTTTACCAGTATTATACCCTTTGTGTGTACTTTTTGTAAAGAAAAAAAAGTCATCGTCCGTAAGTGCAGTATCCAAGGCGGTACCTTATATATAAAATGATAAAATATATATAATGATGAAATAATATAAATATATATAAAATGACGAAATGTCAGTTTCCTCTTTAATGCACCAAACTGCCAGCTGTTAGTCTTTTTTTTTTTTTCGTGTGTTGCTTCATTTGGTGGAGCAAAACTAATTTTTAATTATGGAGGGACGAAAACACTTCCCACTTCTTGGCTCGAACTCAGAACCCTATATAATGATGAAAATCCACTTCTATCGTTAATAAACTTTAAATTAAATTGTCTCAAGGGATTATCCACAGGAAACGGGGAGGCGCCCCCCATCAAGAATAAAAAATTTACAATTTTATTATGTCTCTGCATTGCTTTTCAAGCTTTTTTCCTCCCCCGAAAAAACTATCTGGATCCGCCCTTGATTCCTGCAGTATGTATGTTCCTGCAGTATGTTGTATGCATGTTCTTGCAGTATAATGTATGTTCCTGTAGTATGTTGCATGTATGTTCTTGCAGCATATTGTGCATACATGTTTCTGCAATATGTTACATTTACATGTTCTTGCAGCGTATTAGATATGTGTTTCTGAATATTTTGTATGTATGCTCCTGTAGTATATTGTATGTATGTTCTTGCAGCATATTGTGTATGTGTTTCTGCAATATGTTGTGTTTACATGTTCTTACAGAATATTGTATATGTGTTGCTAAAATATGATATATTTTTATGTTCCCCCAGAATATTGTATATGTGTTCCTGCAGTATATTGTATGTGCTTGCAATATATTGACAACAGACAGACCTTTAGAGTGGGGCACTTAATTAGATATAACCCGTCGTTATCCACCACCATGATGACCATTCATGATCACCATTCGTCATAATCTACCATTATCTGTGGTTGAATTGAAATCCATTCACACCCTCTACCCCGTGGCGAAACTGATAAATCGTGTAACTTTTCCCTTTTATCATTCCTAACTCAAATATATAAAAGAAATAATGGAAACTTCCAGCCGACCCCGGTTTCGAAGCCGGATGCACGGCGACAGTAATTGGTCATCCTGCCTGCCCCATGCTTCTTTGCTTATGCATGCAAGTGAGCCTACTATTAAACCTCTTTGATCCTTTTTATTATCAATTAAAAACACCTTAATAAGATTAATTATTCTTTATAATTAACCTATATATTATTAATGTTAATTTAAATGACCCGCCTCTTAGACCTTCCTTGTCGTGGTCTAAAGCATTCCCAGGTGATACCACTGCAAGCTCTCTCTCTTTTTTTATCCTGTCATCAGGCGCGTGCACAGCTTTTCGAAACGGAGGGGTATTGTGAGAAATGGGACATGACAAAAATTTTATTTTCCCTCGATGTTACAACTAATAAAATTGTTTAAATGGGGGTTTTAACCTCCATCCCCATCATGTGCGCAACCTTGCCTGTTATATCCAATCAAGTCAGACCACCACTACCTCCTCCTCCTTCTCCTTCTTCTTCTTCTTCTTTTTCTTCTCCTCCTTCCTCCTCATCCTCATCCTCTTCCTCCTTCTTCTTCTGTTGGCGCAGTATAGCCCAGATGCTCTTGCGCCATAAAAAAGCCAAACAATCAATCAATCCTTCTTCTTCTTCTCCTTCTTCTTTTTCTTCTTCTTCTTCTCCTTCTTCTTCTTCTTCCTCCTCCTCCTCCAACAGCGTGACGAAAACTCCATGAAAGGCTTTAAATGAAGATAAAATCATTTAATAATTGACATAAATAACCTTAAGCATTTCGTTTCGTTGATTAATACTGCTCATTTTTTCCTGTATTAAGACTCTCGAAATATCCGGCATGAGATATCAATGAGGAAACGTCAAAAATAGTTTCGTGTTTGTTACCGTAACTGGCGATCTCTATTTATGTGGCTGAGGTTTTATCTTCCGAACATACTGGCGAACAAAAATGAGGTAGCGATTGGTTTTACGATCATTGCTAAATTGCGGAAGTAGCCGAGCATTTGAAAAAATGGCCGCACTTTTACAAAGTCAGAATAACCAAGAAAATTTTAGCTGAGAATTCCACTATCCTTTGCAAATGAGGAGTCCTTAAGAAAATGTGAGATTCGGGAAACAAAACGCAAAGCAAGCGAACTGCTTACTCCGCAAGTACACCGGGTCCTTTAAATTATTCCCTTTTGGTTTGCTATTGTTATTTTTTCCCTGAAAAGAGGCATTGGCGTACGCAGAGGGGTGTTGATGGGGGTTGTAACCCCCATTGCAATGAAATTTTGTATATTTAACATAGAAATATGTGAGTTGTAGCTCTGTAACTCCCCCCACATTGAGCCTATAACCCCCTTACAAACTTTCTGCGTACGCCTATGAAAAGAGGTTATGTTTTTGTTTTGTTTTTATCGTTGAGAAGTTATTTGGAGCTCCAAAGTATTTCTTGCGTTCCAGACTCTTTTATAGAGAGAGAGAGGACCAGTCCTGGGTCAGACATTTCCATAATAGAATGATCAAGTGCGGACAAGGGGATCACAGGGCTTATAAACCCCCCAAAATATATTTTTTTACTGTAACACACAATGAAAGTCTGCGTCCACCACTGAGAATGATAAAACTAGATCATAATAAAATATAAATGGCTTTTGTTTGGCATAGGGCTGACTGTATTTTGGATTTACAAAAGAATGATACTACGCTTGTGTCTATGACCAGGAATGCATCTGAAGTAGAGTCCCTAAAATTATAGGCCGGTGCACCAGCCGCCATTTTCCTGCACACTTCTAGTTTTTTTTTACCTTGGCGAGAAAAGTTTTCCTGTTTGGAGCAATGATCGCTATTTTTGACTTAAAAATAATCCACACTGGGCAATTGTCCGACGCACGAAAACATTGACGCAACTTTTAAGATGTCGCCAATAAATACAATTTGCAACCCTAGCTTAGTTTTCGATTAATGCAAAACTATAATGTAAATAATCAAAACAAACTTTACGCTGCAAACATTCTATGTTTATTCCTCGAATGATTAGAACAATTCCCAGTGGAACACTCGTCCATTTCACCTTATTTTATTAAAAATAACACGTTTGTAAATCACTCAACTTCAACACAGCAATGAATGGGATCATGTGATACGCTGGCAGGAAAATGGCGGTTATGCGCCAGCTCTCTTTTCTAGGAGCCTTAATCTAAAGTGACAAATAATATAGGACTAAATTATGCAACGATTAATGGTATAAATACTTGAGCGTCATAGTGAATAGCTTTCAACTGAAAATTTAGAAGAGCTGGCTGAACAACTATCTCAGGAAGGTACAGAACAAAGAAAGTAAAGCTGACTTTACAATGACATTAAAAATCCCTGTCGAGGCATTTTACAATAGTGGAATGAATGCAAGACACTATTTGTTGTCATAAGGGATGTAATGTATTCTGTACAACGACCACAACTGGGAAAGAAGCTCAACTTTTAAGAAAGGAATGGAAACATTTTGTACCTTTACTACACTGTATTATCAGAAGAATAAAAAAGAAAACTAAACATTCATTGTATTACTTATCTTTGAATTATTTTGTATTCATTTTAAATCGAGCAAATTTTCTTTCTTTTTCTTAAGTGTCATTAATTCGAACAATGGATTGGCCCTGCGGTGGCGCAGTGTGGTAACGCGTTCGCCTAGTGCGCCGTTAATCCGGGTTCGACTCCCAACAGTGCAAAGAACGCTTACTCAGAGATCTCATAAAAATCGCACTGCCCATTGTAGTCCAGGGGTTTGGTTCCCTAGGCCTTAAGAGGTTCGGATTCCTCGGAAAACAGTAGGTCCCGTCGCAGCATGACCACTGTAGTCTTTGAGCCGTAAAACCAAAAAGCAAGCAAGCAAGCGAACAATGGATTAGGCTAGCCAAAAAGTAATATCGGAATATTCCGTATGATATGGTAGTCTTCTTTGAAAAATAAAATGATCTATTAAACAACGTTTTGACCATTTAATTTTACAACCTATAGCCACCTGTAAGACAACTTCATAATTTTATCCTCCCAGAACTGAACACCTTTTTTGGAAGAAAAAAAAAATGACAGATACATTTCGCAAGCCTCTATAGAAAATCGAAGTTCTTACCTTCAAGCCAGTTTTGCAAAGATCGAAACTAACCGGTGCAAGATCAGATGAATGAAATGAAAAAATAATAACGCATTTCCCTTTCAATCGCAACTTATGTGTCTACACTAGCCTTGAGAGCGACTAATGGTGCTGATCGTGGTTTTTCTCAGTGTCCCGTTTTCATTACATATTATTACGAACAATATATTTTTCATCGTCTGTCATAAATCGCTTCGAAATTAGTTCATTGTTATAGCCTTTCAATGGTGAATCACAAGCCGAACTTCATCATTCAAGTTCCTTTCACTGAACTTATGCAGAACTCAGCCATCATAACCAGAAAACCATTTTAAATTGGTGTAAATGGCTTCCGATACTGAAAATTACTTTTAATGTATCAGCAACATACCATGTGTTATAATGTGGATTATTTTCAATTCAAGCAGATATTTTGTCGTTACTACTAAAGATAGACATGCCGGAGCGTTTACCATCTTCCAGATTAAAATGTCCACCACAAAACTTTTTAAACCATCTTGCTCCAAAGTAATCCTTCACTTCATTTATTTTCGAAATACAGTCAATTCAAGAAAATTTAGCTGAACGTGTAATGATATTTTACTAAACTGCGTGTTGAAATACTACCTTTCAAAATATTGAAATATTCTATAGGTTAGGAGAAACAAGTGTTTTGCATTGAAAAACACAAAAGCATCACCTATTAAAGAAATGTGATGTTACTGTTCGGGCAGCACAATGCCATTTTCAGTCCATAAATTTTGTAAAAGAAAACACTTTTCAAGTATTTTTTTTTTGTTATTGAAAATCTTGGGACGAAATCTTATGGAAGGAACACTCTTGTTCTTTTGGTAATCTTCATGTTCAGCCACTATATCTGTGCTTTAATTTATGCCGGAATTCCAGGAATTTAAAACCGAGGTATATTTGTGTGTAAATTTAAAATAATGTTTTACTGGGCCCCCTCGACCCAAAGTCTCTTTCGCAAAACCATGTCTCAAATAACGAAATTGATGAATGTGCAAGTCACAAAACAGGGAAGTGAAAAGAGGAGAGTCAGGTGGAATAAATTTCCCGAAATTACGATTTTTTGGGGACTTACTGTCAACTGGTGAAACGGGGTTTAGTAAAAATATATTAAGGTTGTAAAGTGGAAGTAATTTAAGTAATTACGTTTTTATAAATCTTTTTTTTTTCACTTGTTTGTACTTAAACAACTTGTTACCTTATTACTTAAACACTTGTAACCTAAAAACCCGCATAAATATGAGTATGTAGATGTATATGTGCATATATACATCTAGAATGTATAAAACATGTGCATGTAACATCAATTATAAAATTATGTAAAGCAGTTTAAAATGGGGCCTACATTTTCTATTCGGTAATGACCTATAAACTTTTCATCACTGCCCTGTCCCCAAATGCTATTGCCTAAAAGGGAAAACAAGTTTTGGAGAAAATTTCTCATAAATGTGTTTTTGCTTTCCTTCATGTACGTCCTTTTTACAGTCCTTTAAAAAAATTGCAATTGGATTTTTAAAACTTTAAAAACCATAGAAAATGCACATTTATAAACACACGGAAGTTGCATATTATTTCTTAGAACCTAATCTTTTCCTAAAAAAAACATATCGAAGGGAGACGAAAATATTTTTAAATAGTAATTAATGATAATTAATGAGTGAAGATTATCTGATGACTTCAATTGGCGTGACTTGGCGCCAATTATCGACATTTGGCGCCTTAAAACGCAAACCTTCGAGAGCTATGGTTGTCTAAGGTTCTATTACATGAAAAGGCGGGTTTAAAATCTTGCTACCTTTAGGCTCTACTAGCATCTATATCCTGACATGAATCCCACGAAAATGATGCATTGCGCATGCCCACGGACTTGGTCTATGCTTCTGAATCTTTCCTTTGTGGGGTGGTATAAGAATTGCGGAAACGTCGTACTTCCACAAATGCGCTACGACTATAATCGTAAACAGAGAAAAAAATCGTAAATTAGTGATGACGTTATCTCCTGCCATGGATCCCAACGTAACACTTTTTGCTAAGGAGTGCTAGTGTGAAAGTTATTGTGTGATTATGATGTGACTGAAAACGTAAGTAGATTCCCGTGATGTTTACAACTAAGAGTTAAATATAGCATAAATACGATTTTTTCCTCTTTTCTAAACAAAGTGGAGGTGGGGGGGGATGCCTCCGCCATATTATACATGTATTTCAATGAATATGTTTCTTAGGACCGTGAAAATCATAAAAGATAACGTGAATATTTACCCAGTTTTTCTGCTATTGTAGATCCATGCCTCTGTAGATTTTGCCCCTTTTCTAAAAAAACTGGGGGGGGGGAAGAGCTCCTACAAGATTATGCCAATAGCCTAAGGTACGTATTCAATGGAATGCATTTACAAATTCAGTCACATCGTAACACTCATTAAAAGAAAATACCTAACATATTGGGATCCAAAGCAGGATAAAACGTCAACACTAATTTACTATTCTTCTCTGTTTACGATTACAGTCGTAATGTATTTGTCGAAATGCAGCGTTTCCGCAATTTTCATACCACCACTAGGGAAAGACTCAGAAGCATCAACGGTAGCCCGTGGATATGCGCATCATTTTCCTGAGATTCATGTCAGGATATCGATGCTAGTGTAGGCTCTGACATAGTTTGCTTCCTGTAGACCAGTGTTTCCCAACGTCGGGCCCACGCCCCACAGGGGAGGGCGATTTGATTGTTAAAGGGCAATTCGAAAATGGACTCCACTGTACATAATTAATGCAATACATATAGTGTACATAATTAATGTTTTATATATATATATATATATCATCATCATCATATTCAACCATTATCTATCCACTGCTGGATGAAGGTCTCTCCAAATGCTTTCCACACAAGTCTATCCTGAGCAATTCGCTTCCACGTCACCCCAACCTGTTTTCTTATTTCATCCACCCATCTAGTTTGAGGACGTTTTCTAGGTCTTCGGTGGTCTCTTGGAATCCAGTTCAGAATTTCTGTTGTCCATCGTTGATCAGTTCTTCTTGCAATATGCCCAGCCCATCGCCATTTCAGCCCTTTTACTTTAACAATGATGTCCTCTACTCTAGTTTGCTCTCTCACCCAAGTGTTTCTTTTTCGATCTCTCCTAGTTATTCCAAGCATGCACCTCTCCATGCTCCTTTGCGTTGTCTGTAACTTTCGTATTGCTCCAACTGTTAGACTCCATGTCTCTGATCCATAAGAGAGGACTGGCAATACACACTGGTTGAAGACCTTTCTTTTTAGACACAAAGGCAATTTCCCCTTCAGGATAAAACTGTTTCTTCCAAATGCACTCCAGCCAAGTTTAATACGTCTGTTGAGTTCTTTCATAATGTTGCCATCCATTGAAATCAGCTGGCCAAGGTAAATATATGAATCAGCAATTTCTAGCTCAATGTTGTCAACTTGTATTTTTGTTTCCTCTACGAAATTATTGAACATGATCTTAGTTTTTTGTAGGTTCATCTTGAGTCCAACTTCTTTACTTCTAGTTGAGAGCTCCTGTACCATGTCTTGGAGTTCTGATGGGTTCGTTGAAAAAATAACAATGTCATCAGCAAACCGCAAATGATTTAAATATTCACCATTTATTTTTATTCCCTTGTTATTCCAATTTATCTGCTGAAAAATCATCTGTAAAGCTGAAGTAAAAAGTTTTGGAGAAATGGTATCTCCCTGCCTCACCCCTTTGCCAAGTTTGATAGTTTTGGTATCTTTATGTAACCGAAATTTTGCACTTGCATTTTTATACACACGTTTCACCATGTCAATGTACACATCCTCAATGTCTGTTGATCTTAAAGAGTTGATGACTGCTGATGTTTTAATAGAGTCAAAGGCCTTCTCATAGTCAATAAATGCCACACACAATGGAAGTTCATATTCATGTGTTCTTTCAATTAATTCTCTTAATACTTGAATATGGTCCACTGTACTGAATCCACTTCGAAATCCAGCTTGTTCTCTTGGTTGAGCTGCATCTAATTTTTTCTGCAGGCGATGTGTTAGCACTTTTGTGAAGATTTTATAAATAGCAGGTAACAAGCTAATTGGTCGGTAATTTTTCAAATCCTCTTTATCACCTTTTTTATGCAAAAGAATTACTGTTGCAGAATCCCATTGGTTTGGTATGTTACCGCTGTTAAGACATTTGGTAAAGAATTTTGCAAGTATGTCTTCTACATATTCTCCAGCTTCTTTTAGGATATCTAATGTAATACCATCATCACCAGGGGCTCTTCCTTTCTTCATACTTTTTATTGCAAATGAAACTTCTTCTTTTAAGATTTTAGGAGCTGTTCCTTCGACTATTTCAATGTCTTCGTTTAATCCACTGTTACTTTCGTATAGATTTTTGTAGAATTCTTCAACTCTTCTAAGTATTTCTTCCCTATTTCTTGTTACGGTGCCATCCTCTCCTTTTAATGCAATGATGTGTTTCTTCCCAACAGATAAACTTCCTTTAACAACCCTAAGGCTCTTGTTATTTTCAATGGCCTTCCTTACTAACTCACAATTGAATTTTCTTATGTCTTCTTTCATGCTTTTGCGCAGAGTTTTACAAAGTTCTATGTACTCAATCCTGGAACTGGTATTTTGATTGTCCACCTTCATATCTCTTCGCCTTTTCATGAGCTGTTTCGTCTTCTCAGATAATTTGCTATTGTGCTTTTTACAGGTTACACCACCAATTTCCCCAGCAGTTTCAACTATTGTCTTAACAATGTTTTCATTTGCTTCTGAGATATCACTTTCATCAATAAGTCCTTCCAGTGCAGAAAAGCGATTTTTTAATTCCAACTTGAATGCCTCGGTATTTTCTTTTAATTTCTTTAAATCCACCCTCTTACTTACTTGTTTCCTAATGAGCTTCTGTCGTTCTAATTTAGTATTTAAGTGCACTTTACATCTCACCATTCGATGATCACTTCCAGTATTAAATCTGTTCAGTACACTGCAATCTTCAATAATTGATTTCTTGTTTGCCAGGATATAGTCAATTTCACTAGTTCCCCCATTTGGGTGTTTCCATGTCCATTTTCTTTGCGGTTTCTTCTTAAAAAATGAATTCATGATGCTAAGATTTTCAGCTTCTGCAAATTCGATGAGTTGATCGCCACGTTCATTCCTTTCCCCATATCCGTATTTACCAACCGATGTCTCTCCTTGTTCCTGTTGTCCAATTCTTGCATTGAAATCCCCCATGATGAGCTTGATGTGTTGTTTTATATATATATATGTGTGTGTGTGTGTGTGTGTGTGTGTGTGTGTGTGTGTGTGTGTGTGTGTGTGTATGTGAATGAGTGAGGAGGAGGAGTGATATAATTTTGTATTTAAGAGGTCTCACGACCCTTAGAGCTTCAAAAATTCGATTTTGGGGGTTATTTTTTTTAAGAAAGAATAAATATTTCTTAATATTTTGGTACTAAATTTGGTAATGTTTTCCAATTTTTGACGAAGATATAAATTTCTACTTGATGCGCGATACTTCAATGTCCTATTAAGAGAGGCGTTTTAAATGACGACTATCATTAAATTACAATGGAAAAACGTAGTGCTACGCCAAGTTTAGAGGCACGGAGGACAAAACGAAAGACAAGTAAAAGCTGATAACGAGGCACTTAAAGACTAGGAAGGTACATCATTTGCTGCTGATGTGTTTTGAATAAAGGAAAACATTTTTAATTAAAAAAATCTATAATTTAAACTTTAAACGTGTTTTTCTCAAAACGAAATTTTGGGACTTGCGCGCAACATAAAGAAAGAACTACTTGTTCAATTAGTATAAAATTTTTCACAAATATTGTGTGGACACAACTGCACATTCTTAACTTAAGTAATCAACATCTGAGCATTATTTATGAAAATAAAATTTTATGTATAAAAATTATGATACGTTCAAATTGCGACAAACATGTTCTATTAAAAAATATTTCTATTTAATATTTTTTAAAGATCCTAGAACAAAACAAATCTATGTATATAACTATTATTTTGCTATAGAAATTTATTAGTTTTGGCGAAAATAGTTTTTTTAATCATGCGCGCAAAACTTACATGAATTGAAAAAAGTGTAAATACTTAACATTAAGAAAAGTTTATTTTTTAAATAACTAATTTAGATATTATATATATAATAATATATTCATAAAGCCAGAGGTTCATATAATATTAGAGTATAATTTCCATATGCCAAGATGAGTTGTAAGTTTTCTACAGAGGTTTGAATTTCCCTTCGAAATAGTCAATTTTTGCTTGCTTAACGGTCGTGAGACCCCTTAATGTGCTTTAGGGGTCATAAGCAATTGTGGGGGGGGCGCGGATCTTTTGGTTACTATAAAAGGGGATCGCGGCTTGAAAAGGTTGGAACCACTGCTGTAGACACTAACATAGTTTTCTGCTGTAAACCAGAGCCGACGAGAGTTTACAGAGTTCTCAAAAGCAAACATTTCGTCAAAAATTTACCGCTTTAGCCTACTGGTAAACCCGCCATTGAATACATACACTTAAATATGGGCATGATTGGCTTTAAAATAATCATCTACAAAACTAGTGACCCTTGTCTGACTTAAAGGGGATTAAAATCAGTTTCCCCTTCAATACCAAACCTATAGCTCTCTTTCTAAATCAAGCTGCTGACGTAGATATCGAAGATAGCTAGCCCTAAAAACCCGCGGCGTGATTTTAGACACAATAGTACTGGAACAATGTCCACAGTAGCATTAGAGACACAGAACACAAAGGTACTTCATTACAATCGTGCGCGAATGTTTATACACCCATTTGGTTGTTATTAAAAGGGTTTGGTTTTGCGTTTAACCCATTGTATTCTGGTCAATTTCCCAGCTCAGGAAGAAGCACGGCGGAACGGGCGTGACTTTTGGGCGGTAGCCCCATCTGCCATTCAACGCATTATTCGAGCTTTTGATTTTGTAACATATGGTTTGTTGGGAGACAATAAAAACGGGCGGGAAATCGCCCACCATCAGTTTCGACTAGTATAAATTAAACATGGGCCATGGGAAAGTATGCATATTCATTTTTTAATGGGGAAAAAAGACCTTTTTGTTCACTTTCATTTGTTGGGTTGCGACTGTGTTATAGACTCTGGTGTACCACCCTACGTTAAAAGCTAATAGCAGGCCCTTTTTTTGTGATAGTATGGAAATAAATTGTTGGGTAATTTATTATCTTAAATAATGAAGAAACGGTTAATTATATAATTTTTTTTTAGTCGTGGACCATCAATCATTGCAGCACACCATAGTATTTTTATAGAGAAAACACCATTTACTCTGAAAAAAAAACAAATGTCCTTTCTATTATGCATCTTAAACGTGTGGTAGTATGTTGTAATTTTTACGAAATTGACATAGAAAAGGGAAGCTGTAAAAGCGATTGTGTTTTATTCTTTTTTAATTTCTAAATTGACCACGATTATGATAAAGACAATTTTTAAAATGTATATATACAATGTAAACTATATTTCAGGCATATACAATTTATAGCTACATTAATAATTAATATTACACAAATAGAGTATTTATGTCGATTTGTCTAAATAGCAATAGACAACAAAGTTTGGCAGAACTCAAGGTGACCGAGGTGAGGAAAATCGATAATTGCGTGATCGGTTACTTGGAAAATTTGCCATTTCCTTATGAGTATTCTGATCCTAAACCATTGGCGTACGCAGGGGGTGTTGATGGGGGTTGTAACCCCCCATTGCAATGAAATTTTGTATATTTAACATTGGATTATTGGTGAGTTGTAACTCTCTAAATCCCTACTGGGCTTATAACCCCCACTTAAGAACTTTCTGCGTACGTCTGTGTCCCAAACATTGAATCTAATTTAAATTTACCTATTGATAAATTTAATTATTAATAAAATATAAATTATTCATTAATTATATGATTATTAAAACCAGTTATTAATAAATTGTTTGACTTTTAACCTCGTAAGGTCAGGAAAACGATACCTTTTTAACAAGAACAGTTTGATGCACTGATTATCAGCTTTATCTTTATCAAAATACCATAGTGAGAGTCTCTACAACATTAATGACAATATTTAATAACGGTGGAACAAGACGATGCCCTACCTCACACAGCAAATCCCACTCCAACTAGATAAAATATTTTGTAAAATAGTGTCCCCAGAATTTCGTTCTAATCGTAACAGAGTACTTTTGAAATAATATCCTCGAAACCGTATTTACATTGATGTTCCGCATAGGATCTATATTACACGGTATAACAATATACTGTACAATACAGATTCAATAACGTTTCAATTGAAGGATCCTATTTAGGATCCTTCAATCTAGGGATGTGGTGTCCCCCACCCCCGCCTAGAGACTAATTACATAAATGAGATCGGAACTTCAGAAACTCTGGTCCCATTAACTTCTGCAGCCTGTGTAAAAGAAGGCAACCTGAGGCGGGAGCCATAACTAAACGTGACGTCCATACACGACACACCTAGAAATACAAAGTTTACTAAGGCTTGGACTTCAGCTGAATAGAACCACAACGGGTGAGAGCAACCAGCCAGCTCATGGTAAGTAGTAGGTCCTGGAGAAACAGCACGTGGTATTCCTAAATGCTCACCCTCTCCAGTGGCGCAGAAGGGGTGATAACGCCCCCCATTGGAAGACAAGACAAGTTGTTTAAAGCTATTTCATATGATCTGCTATAAAACCACTTGATCCCCCATAATTTTCGAATTGTTACGCCCCTAACCTTCCTTGCCATTACTTGTACCCAATGCCACTTTGACTTCGATCATCGGAAAAAAATATAGTCTTTTCAGTACGATGATTCTTCTTCTTCTTCTTCTTCTTCTTCTTCTTCTTCTTCTTGTGTGTGCAGAATGATGGATTGAAAAAAGTGTCCGCATTAACAGACCGTATTTCCATAATAGATTATGGCGAAGCCATAGTGATGATACACCGCTATTAGAATATGATCCTTTCCATATGATGCGAACGTTAATTTGTTTTTTAAAATTCGCCAAGATTGGTTAATTGGTTAAAAAAAATTATTGTCTTTAAACAATATCAAATAACTCAGAAATTTTTAAATTGCCTGCTTGCTACTCCATATACTTTTTGTCCCTGCTTCTACATTTATATATCATTTAATTATAGGCATAAACATGTTTTGTTTGTTTGTTTGTGTGGTTTTACGGCTCAAGGTCTGCAATGGTCATGCTGTGCCGGGACCTACTGTTTTCGAGGAGTCGGACCTCTTGGCCTGGGACAGGCGGATTACAGTGGAAGCGACTACACGAAATTAGATGTATGTACTTGTGTTGTATGTAAGAGGAAATATTTATTTTGTTTTATTCTTCGTAGTTTCATCATCACATGACCCAAAACGATCTTCAAAGGATATTTCAAGTGGATACTCCTGAACAAGGTTAGTTTCGATTATGTATAAAATTAGGTGTTTTGTTAATCCGAACTAATCAGGACCGAGACATGTTCGGATTAATAGATTTTCGGATTAACAAATCTTTCATCGGAATTTACTGTAAGTTATAATTATTCGATATGTGAGCTTGTCTTGGCGCGCACGCATAATTGATAACAGACGACGGGAGGGCAACGTGTTTGTTGATCATTCAAGTAAGCATGGAAAGGTTGGCCGAATTAGAGGTGCTGTATTTCCAGGAAGTATTGGACGAACTCCAAAAGAAGGTGACAAGAGACTCAACTCCCCAGAGGGAGATATGAGCTATGTGAAATATCTCCTTCGTTTATGAGATTTTTTTTGGGTTTGGTAAAGAGACGTGGGTCTTCATCTGCTGTATAGTAATAAGATGCTTGCATGCAACATAATGTCTATAGCTGTATATTGTTCATGAGAGTACAATAAAGGGGAAATTATGTGGCTTCAGTACTCGCGAAGTTTTCTTCAAAATTAAACTTCGAGAATTTAAGTTCTCCTCACTAAATCTCACCAAATCTTTAAATACAAAATGAAGCAAATTAATAATACCATCCGAAGACATTTAAGGACTAAGATCCCCGTAAATCCTGGGCCTCCGTACAAAGCGTCTAGCTACGGCCTTAGTTACACAACTGACGCGTGGAAGTAATATAGTGCCCGCCGTTTATAAACTGATCGGTTTGTGAAATCAGCCGCTTATTGTAATCAAATCCCCAGAAGGTAATCAAATCAATGTAAAATCAACACGGCTATGGACACGACATCACAAACTTGTAATGATATTCTGAATATTTTGTCTTTGCTTCCATAATCTCATTTTTATTGAACGATCAAGCACATAGACGTAATCTAGCGGAGGCAAGGGGGGCATCGGACACCCCCCTGTTTTTTAGAAAACAGGCAAATTCGCATGCGCTTTCCATACAATTTTGGGTTTGTGGCCTCCCAGTTTACGCTATATTTAACCCCCAAGTTACGCCTATGATGAAGCTTAAGTGTATTCACCAGCTTTTCGAAATCATACATAATATTATATTTCAACAATATAATATACGTAAGTCATATTAATATTTAATATTTATTTCTAAAGATGAATTACTAAATGTCATAGAGCTTTCCGATTGTTATGCAAATGTAGCGCATGGTTAATTCCACTGGGTCAATAGAAGAAAACACAAGCAAAAACAAGTCCTTAAATTTAATTAACGCGTTTATATGGCAAGTCACGTATACATGCTTATCAAATTAAATATCATGGGGGTGATAGGCAAATTGCGCAGAAACTCATTCATCTCCTGCTACGTAAACTATCTTGCGTTGTTTCTTTACAGTACTTTTGACATTGTCCCCAAGCCTAAACAAGACCAGCTAATTGTTCTTGTGTAAACTTCACGTTGTCACAAATTATTGCCATAACCCAATTAAACAATCATGACCAAAAAATGAAGAAAAACGTACACAGCTAGGAAAATGATTATTTCTTAATTATAACAAATTAAAATGGTATTATTTGCACGCAAATTCCCAAATTACAATTGAATTTAATAGAAACAAAATAGGAGGGTAGTATTCGAACTCCGAATATCCGAACTGTCCAATTATGCAAACTCGAATAAATTCCTAAGTCTGGATAAAATGTGAAGGAAAGCATATACAGTAAAACCTCTCTTAACGACCACCTCCCTTAATGACAACTTTTTCGGGAAACGGACTTCCTCACTCCCATAGACCCGACACTAAATTTACCTCCATTCAAAGACCACCTCTCTGACGCTGCTTTTTTACGGAACCTAAGGTTGCCTAAGATGGTTGTCTTACGAGGTTTTACTGTACATACACCCGGTATCTAAATCTAATATATTTTTTTTAATTTACACAGTTAAAAGAAAACGCTTATTACATATGCGTTAGTAAAAAAACACGCATTTAATACCTCTTAAAATGGTGGTGCATTTTTTTTTACTGTCTAATTATTAAAACTTCTGGTTATCCGACCAATTCGTATAATCGGGACTCAACTGGAATGGCAATAAGTGTAATAATAAATTTATAAAAAGATGTGGCATATAAAAAATGATACCTTTGGCTAAATTTTAAATTACTTGTACTTTTGATCTTTAAGGAAGTTATAGAAAAAAGAAAGGGGGGAAGGAGGGAGAGAGTATAAATTTTAAGCCTATCTTCCTCTCGAACCTCCAAAAACTTAATTGCAGATTATTGTAGTTCAGACGTCCCGTTAAATCTACTGTCCCACCTTAGATGACCAATTGTACTGCCTTAGAATGAAAGAATGAAATATAGAAAATGTGTACAAAACAGTTAACGTAAGGAAAGGACAGATAGCATGCAATAACGACCAGTAAGCAAAAGCGTAGCCAGTGGAGCGATTTTGGGGGGTTGTAACCCCCATCGCAATGAAATTTTGTATATTTAACATAGGAATATATGAGTTGTAGCTCTGTAACCCTTCCCATTAAGCCTATAACCCCCTTATGAACTTTCTGCATACGTCACTGACAGTAAGCCGTTTCGTAAAAACTTCGTGTGAGCTTTAAAATGCAAAAGGTGCAGGGGCGGGCGCAGACTTTCATTTGGGGGGTCAAGGACAGAATTTGCCATGGTCTTGGAATAACACCCTTCATTTATCATGAAAGTTGGAATTTTTTACAGTGAAAAAATATATTTTGGGGGTCATGACCCCTGTGACCTTCCCCCTGTATCCACCCTTAATTGAGCGATTTCACTCTATTGACGTTGCATAGTAAAAGTTTTTTAATACATTGTTATTTGCCTTTTTCAATTTTATGTAGTAATTATTGATAATAAAAATGAACAAATTAATCAACAATTTATTATAACCAGATCTGTAAAGTGGATATGGAAAGACAAATGTATATTATATTAAAAGAAAAATATTACAACTTAGAGCACGATTGTATGCCGTGCATAATTAAGAAAAGATTTAATTTTTTTTTACATAAGTATAAACTAGTAGGCATAATAACATAACTATACTCGTGGTAAAGCTAACCTGGTACACTGACAAGGCGCAGAGCAGTATGATTCCGCCAGCACGATATAATTCGCCCTTTCTTACGTTAACAGAGTTAATAGAAGATGCATTTCATGCATAAAACATTAAAATAATGCTCAAATACATAAAACATAGGCATATTTGTGCAATTAAAATCTGGTATTTATTAAATTTAGGAAAAAGACTCATTATAGCCAGAGATGACGTCATTCAAGTAACTGACCACTCAGAGGACTTCGTTTGCTTGGCGAGAAATTTGGCGCCTGGAATTTTGGCAACCACGTTTTTCTGCATTCCAAATTAGGCGATAAATAGGCTAATAATGTTGAGGGTTACCTCATTTTTCGCCAATTTGCGAACGAATACTTGTTGAACGGGCGTGAATAGGTAGGTCATCGTAGTGTTAACAGTGTTCCAGGTTAGCTTTGCCGCGAGTACAGTAAAATTTTTGTTGTGGGTCCAACGTATGAGAAAATATTCCCGAACATTTCGAGAACTACTGTTTCCTTTATCAAGTCTTTTTATCATGAGATTTTCCCTTCGCTTGATAAAGGGAATGGTAGTTCTCGAAACATTGTGGAATCCTCTCCTATACGTTGGATCAATGACAAAATTTTACAAATCATGGTAAGCCCCGGTCAGTCGTCGTATTATTTTATTATAATAAATAACGGTGATATATATATATAATACAATACATACACGTGCCTTTCTATCCTCTTCCTGTAAAATAACTTATAATTTTCGAATAGTAATCAAAATACATTTAATAATAAAAAAACATTACTTTTGAGAGTAAATCAATGCTGTAAAATATAATTCTTATTGCGGATTCAAATATGTTTAATTTTGGATTTATTTAATTATAAAACGATTGTCATCTTATACACTGATCAGCCAAACCATTATAACCACTCTTACACTGTAAAAATAACGCGTCTGGCTAACGTGTATGGCACGTGACAAAATAGCACTGGCGTACGCAGGGGGGTGTTGGTGGAGATTGTAACCCCCCATTGCAATGAAATTTTGTATATTTAACATAGGAATACATGGAGTTGTAGCTCTGTAACCCCCCATTGAGCCTATAACCCCCATTATGAACTTCCTACGTACGCCTATTCAAAATGGAAAAGATAAAGGTATATAATAGGCGTGGGGGATACAAAGCGATCATTTTATTCACTTCGTGTGCATGTAATGGGGAAGACTGCTAATTTAAGCGATTTTGACAGAGGATAGATTGTGATGGCTCGACAACTTGGGACGAGTATCACTGAAACTGCAAACTTGTCGGATGTTCGCAAGCTGCAGCCATTAGTGCCCTTAAAAACATGGAAGACTGTCGGTGAAACTATTAGTAGATGTCAAGGTGTTGGACGTCCACACTTCATCAAAGAATGTAGACGTCAGAAGCTTTTCCGCTTCGTCAAGAAAAATGGCGGAAATCTGTTCTGCAGCTGACAACTGATTATGATGCAAGTCAAAGTGCACGTATTTCTAAGTGCACAGTTCATCATACTTCGTTGAATATGGAACCCCGCATCAGATGCTCCTCATATATGCCTCTGCGAATGCAATATCATCGCTGCTGACGGCCGCAGTGAGTACGTGAACATCGTGACTGGATCATGACATTCTTCTTCTTCTTCTTTTTGCAAGGGTTTCATTGGGAAGGGTGGCCGCCATGACATAATGGAAAAGAGTTGACTAGTCTGACCAATCACGATGGCTTTTTCATTACGTCGATGGCCAGGAAAGAATACGTCGTCTTCCAAGAGATAAGCTGCTCAACACGCGCACGACAGGCCAGTGGTGGCTTTATTGTGATTTGGGGGACGTCCTAAAGGGCATCCTTGGGCATGGTAATTGTTGTTGAAGGCACCATAAAATCCATGAACTATATTCATACTATAGCTGGTCAGTTACATCCATTCCTGGCATCTGTCTTTCACGAAGGAAATAAAATCTTCCAGCAGGATAAAGATCGATGTCCCAAAGCCCAAATTGTACCACAGCGGTTTGAGGAGCATGATTATGACTTAAGAGTTGATGTCCTGGTGCCCTAACTCACCGTATCTCAATCTTATTGAACACATGTGGGATGTAATAGATCAGCTATTCTTTAACTTTCCTAAACCACGGACCCCACTTCAAAGATCATTCGCCCTCGCGGACCCCCAAGAATTAACTCAAAGTTTAAAGCCCGGAATTTGCATCATACATATTTATTTCTAGTGTTTCATCACTGATTTTCACCATTTAAGGAAAGAATTTTTCGTTCCCTCATAATTTATTCTTAGCATTAAAGAGTAAATGTTCATGTCCTAGTATTTTTCAAACCATTGTGGAACACTGGAAGCGTCTTGCGGATCCTCAGTGGCCTGCAGACCACAGTTGAAAAACCGCTGTAATAGATCACTAGCTCGCAGCACACAAATCATCTCCTCGGTATCTACAAGAATTGAGTTATTTTTGCTTGAAGATTCGGTGCAAACTACCTCCAACCACTTGCTAAGGACTTGCAGATCCCATGCTTGACCAACACGGTATTAGATGGCTGATCAGTGTATAATAATAATAATAATGGAATATATAGATGATGAGTGAAATATTTATTGATGCATTCTGCCTATACATTCTTTTATGCGGATGAAATACCTATGCAATGGAAGAGGACGTCAACAATAAAGGGGGAAATAAATGTTAAAAATAAAATGGGAAGTTATAAGATTTCCACTCAAGAAATCCTGAACAAATCCGGCTCAGAAAGGGATATTGTCGACATAATGCTTAGAAGAAAATTAACAACTTATAGGCATGTAAGAGGAAAATGCAAATTACCCCAATTGGGCGCTGGAGGAGAAACATCGTTGGGAAGGAACCTGGAGACAGAAAATGGATGGATGGATGGGTGGATGGATGGTTTAAAAACGAACTTGACTAAATACAGAAATATTATCCATGAGTGTACAGATATAGAGCTGTGATCCACGTTGACCGTCGCTCATATGAATCACTTACGTTTCATACGTTTTGATCTTCATGTGCTGTTGATACCGAAATCCGGAAATTTTTAAATATCGTTCTATAGTAAACATACTACTACTACTAATAATAATAATAATAATACAAACTACTGTATTATACATAATTCTTATTATTCATAAGTTTAGAGGATTAAAATTATATGTATGCAAGTCAAGCACTGTATTAATAAATTTGTAAATTAATTTTTGCAGTAGTAAAAATATTCCTTATTTTGCAAACTAAATCACACAACTTTAAAGTACCATCGATAGTGTATATTTATTTAAATGAGAATAAAAAGCTAACGTCAACAATGGTTGATATATCTATAATAATTAATAGCATATTGTCATACTATCATCGACGGTCATTTTCAATCCGTGGCAGGATGGAATCTCTCTGTTATCACGCATACATAAGGCGACCAAATGTTTGAAGTGGTATTTGGGGACAAAGCAACGCGGTATCCCCAAATTAAGAAGTAATTTGGGGACACGCATTTAAGGCAATTTGGGGGTATTGATTTTAGCAGTAAGCACACACATTCTCACCTTCCTTAATACTTTTTGTAAAAACTTACCTTAATATATACCTTAAAACAGTGTCTTTTTAAAATTTTCAATTGACGCTTAAAGCAAAAATCATCAAGGTATACATACCTCCAATTAGCAAATATAATTTTATTTGTGATAAATATATAATCTAAAAATTTACAGATAAACCCTACTGAATATAGCTAAACGGGGCCCTGCGGTGGCGCAGTGTGGTAACGCGTTCTCCTATTGCGCGGCTAATCCGGGTTCGACTCCCAGCAGTGCAAAAAGAACGCTTACTCAGAGATCTCATAAAGATCGCACTGCTCACTGTAGTCCGGGGTTTGGTTCCCTAGGCCTTAAGAGGTTCGGATTCCTCGGAAAACAGTAGGTCCCGGCGCAGCATGACCACTGTAGTCTTTGAGCCGTAAAACCAAAAAGAATATAGCTAAACGATGGAGAATAGGATCTAAATTATAGAATTTAAATATATATGATAACTCTTTATCACATCTCCTTGCCAAATTTTTAGGCTAGCTCTAATTCATCAGAGGAATATTTCGACAAAGACGGTTGCATTTCACATGGTGTTCACAAATTTGTACTTTTCAGCGGTCTTAATAAGCTGAAGCAAATGCTGATCATTTAAATGTTTTCCATGAAAAATCAACGCATGAACAAATTAAGTTTAGCTTCACAAGGAGCATTCCCAGCTAAAAAGAGTAAGAAACTGAAAAAAGCGTCAAAAATAAAACGATAAGTAAAATGCCGATGTTAGGAGGGGGAGATTTGACATGTGTGTAATTAAAAAATATAACATTACCAATATGTCGTATATTTTTCTCACCACTTTTCAACGTAATTTAATTACATAGCAATTGAGCCTTAGCATCAACGTATTTGCCTTGCTGACATTGTAGCTGCTATGAATAAAGAGTGACACAAAGCGCTGAGAAGTAACTAAATAAATAATTACTAACCAAAGAAGTAACCGAAATCAATGCGGATATTCATAAAAACAATCCCTTCGCTTTGAACCATGCTCAGGTATATGAAATGTCAAGAAACGGTAAAGGACCGTTGCAAAACACTAAACAAAGCAATATAAAATTTAAACTGATTGAAATTCAAAGTTCAAAAGAACTCAAATGTCACTTTAATTGTGAATCTTTGTGTGACTTTTGGACAATTATGACAATGTATCCAAATTTTAAAAAAGTGGCAATTTTCATTTTAACGATGTATGAATCAACTTATGATCGCAAGTCAGCGTTTTCTGATATGCATAATATTAATTATTAATTAATTATTATTAATTAATTATTAATTAATTAATTAATTATTAGTAAAGAGTCTTTGCCAAAACAAACTAATCAATTCTCACTTGAAGAACGCCTAAAGGTTGGCCATGACTTCTTGCACTCCAAATTTTAAGCAGATTGTGGAATCACGTCGATTTCATTTCTCGCATTAATTTGTTTTTGGTTCTGAGAAAAATATTTCCTTGTTTATTCACACCAGTAAAAATAAATTTTAAAATGTTACTTTAAAGCAATTTATTTCTGTATCACACGGTGGAGTATCAGTTCAAAAATTATAGACGGAGGCTCAAATACAATCTAAGAAAAGTTGAGACAAATATATTGAAAAGTAATATAAAATATTTGTGATGAGTCGAATTTGTAACTGACTGCTTGCGAGTATATTCAATTACTCGAATTTTTTCTCTTTCCAAAATCCACATTTTCCCCAAAATCGCTTGCAGTATTTATTGTATGCGCGATATCCAATGGTAGTGGGTAAGCCTCCTCTTCTCAACACTGGTTTTAACAAATTTTAGTATTCATCTATATACATAGGGGTAACTAGCCTTTCAGTATAGGGGAGCTAATTTGTTTTTTTAGGGGGGATAATTTTTTTTTCTAGATGGAGCTGAAGCTCTTACGTCGATGTTATTTCATTGAATCAGGAAATTTCAGTGGAGGAAGCCCCCCTTTACGCCAATGTCTATGCAGCGTGAAAGATAATTTCGTTTTCGTATCTTCTGGCCCGCCGATTGAAAAAAGAATCCAAAATGGCCCGCGATGAAAACTGAGAACCGCTGATCTGTAGTGACCAATCCAGTCATATGTTCGAAGAGAAAGGGTTAAAGGAAGAAGAAATGGCTCAGCTCAGTTGTTAATGGCTCTAATGGAGTTTCTGCCATTCAATTTTAAGTGGTTTTTTTTTTAGCCATTTTAAGTAATTTGAGCATGTGATGCTCTTCACATTATTATTTAAGATGTCGTCAAGTTCTAAAATTCCCTGATATTAATTCTCTTCACTAGAGAGATGTTTCATCAATTATTAATTCCCGAATTGTTGATTATTATTAGTGTAGTATGATATAGCAAGAAATGTTATTTTAACGCTGCTTTGCATGTCTTAAATTTTGTAATAAAAAGACCGCCTTTCTTTTTCGTGAGATTTAACCGTAACTGTAAGAATAGCTACCCAGACAATGCTTCTTTTTATTACCTAGAACCCCTAGAAATACAGGCCAACGCATCAGCCGCCATTTTGTTGGTATCAGTCACCTTAGCAATAAAGGTTTTTCGCTTTGCGGGCAATGATCTCTGTTTTGGCATAAAAATAATTAACGATCCGCGATTATCCGACGAATGTAAACATTGGCGCAACTTTTAAAATGTCGCCAATAAATTTGCAACCATAGCTTAGGCATCAAAATGCCTGATGCGTCAGCTATCTTTTTTTAGGAGCCTTGATATTACCCTTCCCCCATCTTAATCGGACGCTATTTGGTTGTTAGATATTTTAAGGACTGTAAACTCTGTTCTTTCAGTTTTTTTACAATAATTGCGTAATTTAGGAAAGAAATAACTGAAAATCCTTAATACGAAAATGAAACAAACCATCGCTTCAATTCATATTCAATCATTTTTAATACCAACTAGATTGCTAATATCTATCATATTTCATCGTTATTGACCTACAGTTAAATGGGTCCAAATTTCTTCTCAGATACAGAAGAAGAGATTTGGTGACTCTTTCAAGAAAGATATATTGTATCTTGTCTAGGCTTTAAAGCCATTTATAATTGTTCCATTCCATGTTTTTCCATTTAATACATAATCCACCACAATTTATCTTATTATTCCTTTTTTAAAATAAAACGTTTGACCAATTGCGCCATTTTCTAGAACCAACCCCCTTATTAGTTTTCCATTGTAGCTCAGATCTTCAAATGGAGTTTCTACCTCTTCTTTCTTTCATCATCTCGTGGACCCTACATCCCTCCCTCTTCCGGGAACACAGTGCCGCTTGCTCGGCCAACATTTCCAGATTGTTTCTTGTATACAAACAACAACAACGTTTTCCATTGTAATCTCTTTTAATGTATGTTTGCGTTTTACGGTGCAAGGACAGCAAACATCATGCAGGGCCGGGACCTACAGTTCTTTGAGGAATCCTAACCACTTCAGTCCTAAGAAACTAACCTCCAAACTTCAGTGAACAGTTAATCGGTAAGCTTTCTTCTTTTTTTTGCCAAACCATTGATAGTTGAACCCAGGTTTGCGACATGCTAGACGAACACGTTACCACTGCATCATAGCAGAGCTTATGATCACTTCTAATTATTCCCAGCATAAGAAAACCTTTCTATACTATCTGAGATTGTAACCTTTTTAGGATTCTTTAGTTGAGTTGTTAGAAGCACATAATCGCAGTTAGAATTATTAAAGTGGTTTACAGCTGTTTCGGAAGCCTGTGAGTTTCCTTCTTTAGAAAGGTTTTTTGACCATGGTGCAGAGGAAAGTTCCTTTATCCTGAAATACATCGCGAATGAGGAGAGCTATGGCTTTATAATTTATATAATGGTACAGCCGATCCAATGCGACCAATAACAGCGCTCCTAGTGGCTAAATTTGGAAGTTAGCCATTCTAAATCGAAAAATAAAAGAGATAGCGCAACATTTCCAATTACAGAGTTGTAGAGCATCAGTTATTTAGTACGAAACCGTATTAAGTTCGCACGAATAAGATAAATTGTCCCTCGTGGGGAGAGTCCGTCAGACATGAGGTGCGCTGATCGATCAACGTCTGGAGCAGCATTTGGAAGAACCGCTTAGCGGGACCCTTGTTCTACAAAGCGACATTAACCGAACACAGATATCTCCAACTATTACAGGATATCATTCTGAAGTTCTTAAACTATAACAAACAGTTATTTTGACACTGGCGTAAGGTTTAAAAACACGACGTTTCGGGAGCCAACTGCTCCCTTTGTCAAGTGAAGGCAGAATGAAGAGTTCGTGAAAGTCCTAAGCTTATATACCCGCATGTTGGGAATCCCCATCTGACGCCATTTGGTGCGGAGCATTTCCAGCTGGGGAAACCCCAATCGGGGAAACCCTCGCCGGGAAAGCCCCCGCACCCGACGATGTCAGATGAACACCCCCAACTCGAGGTTTTGCAAAAATCCTGTAAGGTTCTGGTAGAGGTTTTGCGATGTTTATTGCACGACTCCTCAAACCGTAGGTTTCCCATGATTCCAGAAAAAGTCTACTCCCCAGATTCGTCACATTCTGATGTAATATTTTCATCGAATGCCAATCTGGTTCGTGACCCTCCCTGAAGACATGTTCAGCCAACTGGTTTGAATCGTCTCCCCTAGCTACCGCACGCATATGCTCCTTCCCTCGTAGACGTATCGATCTTCCCGTCTGTCCAACATACACCTTGTCACAGTCTCCACACGGTATTTGGTAAATAGCACCAGATTTTTCCTCCTCAGGGACGCGATCCTTAACTTTACCCTTACCCTTTTTCGCACGCGAAAAACAAGTTCTACGGAAAACGCTGTTACCTCTACTGCAATGGAACAAACCGTCTGCTAACGGGACTGGACGCCAACTCACTGCAAACAAATTATACTTCTTGAAAATAATAAATTTCAGAATGTTAAAGAACCGCTGTTCTAGATGATCAAACCCCGGCGAACGGATTATCTAGAAAAGGCTGCAAGCGAGATTATTTTAAGCGGTAACTGGTTGAAGCAAGTGGAGGGGAAAAGAACTACTGATAAATTATGAGAGATGGATTACCATCTATTATAATAATATTGCAACTATGATAATCGTAAAAGTTATAATAATATTATTGCCAGAAGAAGAAAGATTTGAGGATTTCGTTTCTGAAATTAAGTTTCTATTTTAAAACGCTGTAAATGCCTTACCTGAAAGTTGCTGAACTTAATAGAAAGGTTATATTCTGCGAAGTCTAAGAGAAACATAAATATAAGCTTCATCTTTGAAATTCCTAAAAATATTTAAAATCCCTTTAGCACTTACTCATGCAGATACAACTAAAACTTGAGAATTAAAAAATTCGTTCACTTCTACATTTCTGTCGTATAACTGCTCCCATGGCGTGATATTTCCACGAATTGGAATAAAAATACTTCAGAACTAACCTCAAATTTAGTTAAACATATTAATGCACCACATTCATTAAGTCTATTTAACTGTTTTACATTAAATCATCCGGCTCAGCATTACCATTGTAGTCCTTGTACCGTAAAATCACAAAAAAAAACCATTAAATCGTTAATGGCTTGAAGTAAAGAAGGTAGTACATGTATAATAATGGAATTGCGTATGATATGGGATATTGTGTGATATCCATAGTTTGTTTATTGCAAGAGGCGGTTTATGGGTTTTCGGCGCCCAGAAGTCGGGAACCATTGTGTGAGGTCCTATAAAAAATTTCCGAATGTTTTTAATTGGGAGTGGGGGGGGGCCGAAGGAAAGGGAGAAGCGAATTAAAAAAATAAAATATATTTAAATACTTATTGATTGTATTCGATCACTGAGTCAAGTGTCTATAATAGAATATATTAATATTTAATATGAACAGTGCGACTTACCCTTTGCAGACATACTTGGGCGTTATTATTCCAACAAAAAATTTATACCTGAACCATTGCTGAAATCGCGATATTTTAATGCGGTAAACATTTTCCATAACCAAAATTCTTTGTTAATGCTTGATGCTATTCGTTTACTCATCTTGTATAGTGTGATAGTTAATCCAGAATGGGATCAATAGCTTAACGAGATGGCTTAACGAATGAGCTTAACGAAACTTTCACATCAGGTACTCTTGCACGTAGGTCGGAATCACAGAATCAGCAGTACCGTATATATTATAGCTCGTTTCTGTTACGCCGTTTAGATATTTGTTTTTCCAGCATCCATTATAATTATTTCAAAATTTAAAAAAATATATATAATAAATACATGCATATTTTTTTAAGATAACACATGGAACATATTACTTAGTGGAATTAATTTTCATATAATTAATTAATATTCCGTAATCATTTTTGCCCATAAAAGGACTTCATTAGATATTTAAGTGCTGAAGCTGTTGATTAATTTTGAGAAATCAAGTTCATCGGTGACATATCTTTTGACAAACATAATTTTCAAGGAAGACAATTTTCGCTGGCACATTGTAGTAGATCGCAAAAATGTTTTCATTAATTTCAATCGAGAAATGCCTCACTTTGCATATACCACAGTAATTGGTATTCTCAACAGAATACGCAACATAAAAAACACATTTGAATAAATTTCGTTTAATTTGTTTTTGGAAATATATTTTAGAGCCTCGAGCTTTTGACAATTGTCAGGAATTTTCTCACGAGAACAGTTTTATTTTTCCCCAATACCGAATACCATCAACGTTGAATGAATTATTGTCAGTCAGCACGGTTTGAAAATATACGCATTCTTCTAATATAATTCCAGTTCTGTCCTCGTTTTCACTCAAGGGCGTTATGAAAAATCCAAACTGTCATAATTATATTTTAGATCTTCAAACCTTGGACTGGTATTGTGTAGAATAGAATTGCATCAATTAAAACAAGAAAATGATCAGTTCTAAAAAGCGCTTGAGTCGAAACTAAATCACTTTTCTAATGATCTTCACATCGTTTTGTTTAACTTCAACTATTTCAAACTTTTGACCTTTCCAAAGAGATTTGTTTCAGTCGTTTTGATTCTTATAAACGGCTGATTCTTTTAACCACTGTTTCTTAAAAAAAGCGGGTACTGTAATAAAATCAGATGTGAAAAAAAAACTATATCGGATAAAAACTTAAGCACGAAATCATTTTTACTTTAAATGATATTGAATTTTACACTCTCATCTGATTTTATAACCTCGTTTACCGTAATAAAAGGTAAAAAGCTTATCATTTAATACAGTTTTTACTTTTGTATAAAGTATAGTTCGTCTTTCACGTAAAATTTGGCCCCAAAGGCCTTTGCCTTCCTTTGCTTCAAGGAAATTCAATCGACTTCCATAGAAGAAGTTTGTATGTAGAGACATTTAACATACGCCAACACGATATTCCACCACTCAGCTGACATATTCAAATCGGTGTGATTCCTCAAAAATATCCCCACTAAATTCAATGAATAGTATTCTTGGAAAAGTAGTAAAATTTAATTAAGCAGCTACCTAATTAGTACTTCCTTAGCAAATGAATATGAAATGAAGTGCTTCATATTGGTTTTTCGAACTACAAAAAGACAATTTAGATAAAAAAAAGAAAAGAAAGAAAAAAATAACACACACAATGTTATAAAACACAAGAATACTTAAAGTTGTAACTTCAGTATACATTCCTTTATTTAAAAAGTTGTCGTTAACTGTATTGTATCTATGAACTACGATAATATTGATAATGTATATATAAATTACATTTTTGTATTAAAAAAACATAACACAAATACTCTGAAGAAACGATTTTATTTAAACAAGACGATGGAGAAAATTACAATTTTTTTTTTTTTTTTTTCAAAAAAATCTTTCAATTTTGCTTCAAATTATGGATTGATGAAAAATACTCTTTGTATTGGACAAATTTTTTAATATTTTCACCTATTAAAACCAGTCCAAAATCACTCGCATTTATTCCCTCGGTAGCAACAATATTCCCCACAAGTAGGGACATTTCCCTGCAGTTGGAATCACTGTCATCTTTTAGAAATTAAAAAGGGAAAGACAAGGTCTTAGTTCGTATCAAAGCTGTGTTTAGCATAGATATGTCTAATTTTGAATTGCGAGGAATGAACCTCTCATAATCCCTGCATTTGGATAACCCACTTAAAATTTAATAGGATTCCTGCCAAGCTGATTATTAAGAATTATCTCTGTTGAAATGATGATTCTTTATGCTAATTCCCAAGATAATCTGCTTGCCTATTTTCAGCTTTCCTCTCCCTTTTCTCCCGCTGTTATATGCATTGTATTATAAGCTATGAGAAGTGGGAAACAAAATTTCTCATTCTGCATCACATTACGCCCTTTCAAAAAGTCAACGTCCCACACTTCAACAAAAAAATCTTCAAGACTTAAAAGTTCTCTGGATGAACTTTGACTTCTGGCAGCTCTTGTGGTGGCATAACGCATGCAATCATATATATGTACCAGTAGGACATGGAATTTAAAAAGGAAAAAAATCCTTGCTGAGTGTTCGCTTTTTCCTTGTCGAAGGGTAAATTTGGGTCGAAGGGACGTTCATTGTTGCTGTTGGACATAATGATCATTCACTGCCCGTTCCAGCTGATCTGTATCCTGCTCAATCCATTCCAGGAGAATTCCTTGAAATTGGCCAAGATTGCCGGCCAAGATCAGCCAATTTTTAACTTGTGACTTCAGATGATTGGTGCACTTGTGACTTTCAATAAAATGTAGCAGATTTGTGACTTTATGGGCAGTTTCTGAAGTTCGTGACCTAGCTAAAAAGTTAGCTATTTAATAGCCAAATTTTTGTATTTTCGATGGCGATTAACTAAAGTCTTGACCTCTGGTGACTAATTGCCATTTTTTTACTTTGCTAATAATTAGTCAAATACTTTTGGAAACAATCAAATTAATTTTTAATAAAAAAAATGGGACGGGCAGAGCGCCATGTTCCCAAGCCTCTTTTTACATCACTTCTTAATGTGCCATGTCTAGAAACTTCCTGACAATGTGACACGTGTTTAGGATTGTGGCTTTTTGTATTTCAATGTAGGTGTTTGGGTCAATGTTGAGTATCTCCAAATTCGTCGCAAGCGTTTTTGGTACTATCCCTGTTGCTGAGATGACTAACGGGATGATGAAGATCTTTTCCATACCCCATATATCTCGTACTTCATGTCTGAGATCTTGGTACTTGGTGATTTTCGTTGTGTAGGTTGTCTGTATGTTATTGGTGTTGGGTACTGCTATGTCGATTAGGTACGTGGTCTTACTCGATTTATCGACGAGGGTTATGTCAGGACGGTTATGTGGGACTGTCTTGTCTGTTATGATTGCTCTATCCCAGTAAAGCTTGTGTGTTTCGTTCTCATGCACGGTCTCTGGCTCATATTTGTAGTACGGGCATTTTTCTGTCAGAAAGCCAGCATTCGCTGCCAATTTCTGGTGGACTATTTTCGCTACTTGATCGTGTCTATGTTTGTAGTCTGACTGCGCAAGGATCTTGCATCCTGCCATCACGTGTTGGATTGTCTCCGATGCCGCATGACAGTGTCTGCATTTGTCGCTTTCTATGTCTTTTCTCTGGATGAATTTCTGATCGTTAATATATATTATTTGCGCAGATACATTTATCACTTCGAATTACGGATATTAATTTATGTTTTATTCACAGAAATTCTCACGTCAACAATATATTGAAGCCATATATATATATATATTATCATGATATACACAGGGTGGCCATAATTAAACTGGTAATACTTAGAGCCATCTGTAGCTAAATCCAACTAGAATGACATCAAAGTTGGTGGATAAACTATTCGAGATGTAGCGATGCTAAGTCACCGGCGATAGTTACAGAGCGATTTTAACTACAATTATTTTGTATATTTTTATGTGCATATTATTTCTTTCAGTTTTACTAAAACTAGTTGTGACATTAGTGCCACTGTTTAATTTTTGTTTTGGTTTGTCTTTGCATTCAAAAAACATTATTCTTGATTAATTTGTTGGCTTCAATATATTGTTGACGTGAGAATTTCTGTGAATAAAACATAAATTAATATCCGTAATTCGAAGTGATGAATTAATTTATCTGCACCGTTAATATACGCATTTTTATAGGTGGATCGATGGTGAGTGGACTAAATTGATGATCTGAACATGATAGTAGCACAAATTTTGCTTTTCGGCAATTTGAAAGTTCGGTCATGGCTTAGAACCCGGCCGTTTTCGAAGGTAAAATCGTTAAACAGCCGACGTTCGATATGCTTAGGGCTTTCCGAGATTTAAATCTGCAGGAATTCCAATGTTATATTAGATGATTCATCAGCAGCTATTTCTACGATCTGGGAAGGCGGAGTGAGTTTTAGCTCCCATATCTTGTCTGCTGTCGGGCTAGCTTGGATAGATCAGTTCCTCTAACCGACAGTATACTCCGCATCTCCAGAGGTAATCTTTGGAACCACATGGTGGACTACAAAGATACAAGAAGAGAGAAACAGGAATGATACAGGAGAAGGATACAGAAGGATACAGGAGAGAGAAAGAGATTCGGTGAAAAAAAAAATGGGTAATTCCAAAAGTCACCGATAGGGGAAAATATAGCGCTGTTTTATCCTATCTATCAGAGAATTTTCATAAAATGAAAGCAAAATCCTTTTATAAAAATTCTCGACTAAATGTGCTACAACAGCACTTTAAATATGGGCTATAAAGAGAGGGGAAACTTCAGAAAGGCTTTCCGATTATTATTGTTATTAAAAGGATTACAACAGTTAAACAAACGAATAACACAAATGAAACCGAACTGAAACATTACTTTTTATTCAACACATTCGCTTCCCCGTGCAGAAGTGGATTGGATTCAATGTAGCTGCCGTTTCTATGGACGAAGAATTGCGCCGACTGCACAACATTCTCTACAAGCAAGCGCCAAGTCTGAAGGAATACTCATCACATCCCGAGATACGTTTCTTTTAAGATAGTTGAGTTCGGGATCATTCCAAGGTAAACCTTGGACATCAAGTAAGCAACCCCAAAGTTGTCCAAGCCAAAGTCGCATGGAGTTGAATTTAGGCAGTAAAGCCGCCATGCAACAGGAAAGAACCGACTGGTAATTCTTTCGTCTGTGAAGGGATGTCGTACAAACTGCTGTACCGATTGAGCAATGTGTGGTGATGCTTTATCTTACATAAAAAAATATTTCGTCCAGACATTGTCTTTATTGAAGCTTTTGTTTGAGAAACACTAATTTAGGAGAACAAAGTTACACAGGCAGATGTTTTTGTTGATGCGAAAAGAAAGAGGGGGTCTTCTTCTTCTTTCACTTTGCCATTTTCCCCATATTTATATTGAATCGGCGTCATCATCTTTTATTCTTCCTTTCCACAATCTTCTATCCAATGTCTCTTCTCTACTCCATCCATACTCTTCCAGATCTTCCATCACTTGATCCTTCCATCTCAGCAATGGTCTTCCCTCTTCCTATTACCCATTACCACCAGCTTATCCATTACCTTTCCAACATATTCCTCATTTCTCCGCTCCATATGCCCAAGCCATCTTAACCTATGTTCTTGTATTTTTCTTCCTATGGGTCCAACCTTGACCGTACCTCTAATTAGGTTATTCCTTATTTTATCCCTCCTTGTAACACCATTCATCCACCTCAACATTCTCATCTCAGCCACTTCCATCTTCCTTTCATGCGCTCTTGTAATTGGCCAAGTCTCCGCCCCGCATAACATTGCAGGTCTGACCACAGTTTTGTACAATTTTCCTTTCATCCTACTACTTACTTTCCTATCACAGAGCACTCCACTAATCTTTCTCCAATTTAACCACCCACACCGAATTCTATGTTGCGTCTCTGACAGGGGCGGATTTAGAGGCCATTCAAGGGGGGGCGATTAATGACTTAATTTTTGGAAATGATACCTCAGCTCACCTTTACCTTGTATATCTTTAATGTTAAATTTTTATTCAAGGGGGCGATCGCCATCCCACCTCCTAAATCCGCCCCTGATCTTTGTGGCCAAATCTCCATCTCCGCCTATAAATGATCCAAGATACTTAAATTTTTGGGCTGAATGATAACCTTATAACCCCATAAACCTATGCTACTTACGCTTTCTCCATTTAGTGCCACATATTCTGTCTTTGTTCTGCTTATCCTCAAACCTCTAACACTTTCCCCCATTCCTCGGTTTTCCTTTCTACTTTTTCACAGGATGTTTCGCATAGTACAATGTCATCTGCAAACAGCATACTCCATGGTGCATTACAGTTTACGTCTTTCACTAAAACATCCATTATCAGATCAAATAAGTAAGGACTGAGAGCTGAACCCTGGTGCAGTCCAACCTTTACCGGGAACCCTTCTGTCAAACCTACACTACTTCTGATGTAAGTTTCTACTCACTTCATACATTTCCTTTACATGTCTAACATACTTCTCTGATACTCCCTTTTCTCTCATACACCTCCATATCTCTTGTCTAGGTACTCTATCATATGCCTCCTCCAAATCTATGAACATCATATGTAACTCTGCTCGCATCTCTTTAAACAGTTCTATCAGCTACCTCAGCCAAAATATAGCATCCATTGTTCCTCTACCTGGCATAAAACCAAACTGTTCAGTGCCTATATCTGTCTCCTTTCTAATCCTCGTTTTCACAATTCTTTCCCATATCTTCAGTGAGTGGGCCATCAGCTTTATTCCTCTGTAGTTACCAAATTCTTGCACATCACCTTTACCTTTATATACTGGTACAACAATACTCTTTCTCCACTCATACGGTATCTTCTCCTAAGAAGGGTATCTTCTAAAGAGAGGTATCCGGCACTAATCCCCAGGGGACACATAAATATTCAATTTGTTAAGTTTAGGTTGTAGCTCGGGATGCTACAATGCTCATTAATCTGCTCAAGTCTCAAGCAGGTTAATGAATTAATTAACTTTTCTGTCTATTATTCAAATTAACATTTATTTCACAGATATAAAAAAATGGCTGTCTGTGATAACTTGCGAGTGTTATAAGTCTTCAGTAATCAGCGTGTGGGCCCCTTCCATGCCATTCACTCTTTTCGTAACGCAATGAATGCGTGAGCGCGTATTAGAACACCACCGGTTCATATTTAGACAGACATGGTCATTTCAAACTACGAGTATGCCATGGTTCAAAAAACAAGTTGAAATGTTTGCTATTATATAAGCTGCCAAGAGAGACATTAAGATTAAAGTTTTATATGTCTTCCCTTGGAAAAGAAAGGCATGAAACTTAACAACCCAGATGATTTATCTCATGGTATATATACCCAGGGCCGTGCTTAGTTGGGGAGGGGGGCAATCTGGGAGGTCTCCTAAGACCACTGAAAACGTATAATGCAAGTCCCAAGAAATCACTTTTTAGTGGCCCCTGTATATTTTCGACAGAGCATTAGGTCAGTTCATCTTTGCGTGTGATGTCATGCTTCCAATAAAATGCTCATGCAGCTTCTGAATGGTGGCCAAATAAATTTAGCATGTCAAAACTTTAGCAAGAAATTTGGGTTTATTTTAATGGTCCAGTGTTAAAAAGATGGGAGGACTGTGACATATTGAACTAATGTAAGCAGCCATTTCTTTAAATGATTTGAATGAATTAAATTTGTACACAGAACTGAAACTTCTTATTCAATCGATTCCGGAAACACTAGCTTCTTCACCACTGATCATTGTTAAGTACTTATTTGAAAAGGGTTCCCAGGATGCTTTACTAAACGTTGCGAGCACTCTCAGAATAATGCAATATAAATAATAAAATATTCTACCAATAAACAAATTATTGAGTTATGAACTCACTCTAATCGTGTTCAGCAATTTAAGACGTAAAACTGGTTCCTTCCATATAAATTTTATACTATCACAACACCTTTATCCAAACTTATTGAGTGCTAACTATAGAGCTCATCATGTAAGAATTGGTCTTGCTTGCAAAAAAAATGGAACATGCTCTTCCAAAAACGTGGAACTCTCTTCCACAATCAACTAAATCCATTACCTCTTGTTTAAAATTCAGGAATGGTGTGCGGAAATTCCTTATTACACATTAAATACTAAACATTATTTGAAGTTTTCTTTTTAACCTCTCACATCTGCTTTTATTCGACAACTTTTAATAAACACTCTGGAGCACTGATGCATCTGATGATTCATCCTCCAACATTGCTTGATGTTTAGTTTTGTGTGGCGTTCTGTATAGCATTTGTCACAATCTAAATCTTACTCTTGAGCAGTATGGGCTCTATGGGACTCTCGTTTTCACCCACTGCTACTCTGGTGCTTATGAAGCATGCTTATTATTATTATATTATCAAGATCACTGTCTATATGCTCTACTATGTTCATTTTTATATTCTTTTATAACTTAATTAACCACCCAAAATAAAGTTGTTAAAAAATTACTGGTGGTTCCTGTGAGCATAGGGTCAACAGAGCCTTCATTCTCTAAATTGAAACTTTAAAAAAAAACATACTCATGAAACAACAATATCAATCAACGTTTATTGGCGTAGTGATACCAACGCCGATGTTATGGCGTGATTAGATGGTGAAACGTTCGAAAGAAAATAAATATTTCTGCGTTCGGTGGGACCTGAACCCACGACCTTCCACTAAATATTTATTTTCTTTCGAACGTTTCACCATCTAATCACGCCATAACATCGGCGCTGGTATCACTACGCCAATAAACGTTGATTAATATTGTTGTTTAATTTAATCTGCGTAGTGTTCGATTTATATAAATAACAGACTTATGGTCTACTATGACTGACTCTCATCTCACCGCTTTAGCTCTTATTTCAATTAAAAATGACTTATCGACTTCTTTACGCTATTCACATTTGGTAGACAATTTCACTGAATAAAAAGCTAGAAAAATTACTTTGTAAGTTGTAGTAGTAGTAGTATAATAAAAGTTGCTATATTCATTGAGTTAGCTTCTCATTAATTCGTTGTAATTATAATAACAAATTATAATAATTCATATTTTAATTGCCTGATTGTTATCTGTTATTTTTAATTTAACTTCATTATATTCTCTTTATCTTTTCCTTTTGCGTTTGTAGCAGTACAGAACTTCATTTTGTAATACTAAGCCAAGGCCATAGCCAATATTTAATTTCGGGGGGGGTCAAAAGGTTTTACACAATAGCGTTGAATACAGAAGTGCCACCTTTATCGTAAATAAAAAGTGCAAATCCATCATATAAAAACTAATGAGAAAATACAAATTTTTGTCTTCAAACATCATTGTAAATTTTTGCTTGGAGTTTTGTTATCAAAACCTAATTTTTTATAATGTCCTCCTTTTAAAGTAAATGGTTTCTATATTTTTTCCGTTGAAGTATTCTCAAATTAGTGGTTTACGTAACGAGATCTTGTGGTCAGAATTTTCATAATTATTCAAGGTTTGAGAGGGTTCCCCCCTTCCCTTTTTATAAATTTGGCAGGTAAATTTATATACATATTTTTGCAGTCTTAATACAAATTTAGTTTCTGGGGGGAGGGGAGAGACGATCTCTAAGATAGCGCGCTCCTAGACGTGGGCATGTGCTAAACCCTGGCCAGTTTTTTTATCGCTATGTTATGTTAAAACATTTTTGAGGGCCGCTAAAATCTGTTTCGCCCAGGGCCGCTAACACTATTAGCAGGCCCTGGGTATACCAAATGGATTAATGAAGTTCAACAGTTGTAATAATTTCATACAATTATGATCAAGACATGATTATTTTGGAGGCTTACGCACTATTAAGTATTTTATCATTGCATGAATTTTCTATCTTATTTTTCAATGCACAAACACGTAATTTCCGTCTATTAAGTTCAACAACACCAATATAAGATCAAGATAAAAAATCAATTTCTTTAAATTTCCACTCTTTTAATTCGTGTTCTCAAAGCTCACTTATCTGCAATTTTATCATAATGCGCAGGCCCTTTGCAAACCGGTCTGTGCCCAACTTGCACTCTTGGTTTGAAGACAAACTTACGCTAGCAAGAATGACTTTCTTGGCGACCGGTTTTCTGGTATTGCTTGTCCTAATTTCATAAACAGAATTTTCGCCTTTGGTGGTTGAACTTTCCCTTCCTATCAGCACACCTTCGCTCGGCTATTTTCTGCCAGATCTCTTCAAGAGATTGTTGTTCCTGTAGCACAGAAACATGGAAGCAGGATGGTAGTGTAAATCCTTAGAATTTGGTGTAAAGGGCAATCAAAGTTCAAGACTAATTTAAAACATAATTAACGAAAGCATTCCATGACATTTTGAAGCTGGAAAGGGTAGATTAATCTGTTGGAATTCCTGCATCATACATCAGCTATTTGTGGTAGCTGGCTCATCGCCTTATTATTAGAAGTCTAATGTTAAGATTTGAGCCATCTTGCACAGCATGCTTCTTGTTAAGAACTCTAATGATCTAATTTTAAACCCGGTGAAACTAAGAGAGAGAAAGGTATTATTGCTTACCATGAATTCTCTGACGCGTACGCCAATTATTGCTGAAGGCGGATTCGGAAATTATTTCAGGAAAGCATGGGAAGGGAGCCCATAGAAGAACTTAATCAGTCTCTTCCTCATTCATTCCCCATTCCTTATCTTCTCCATATCCTCCATTATGAACAGGGTACCTATCTGACACCTATTCATACCTGTAGATACCAGTCGGGTTCTACCTTATCTATAACGATGAACTGTCTGTAGTGGTATAGTTTTCTAGTCCCTAGAATGTCGTTATATTTCACTGTCTATAGATATCTACAAATAACTGAAGTGAAATATGTCTATAACGATACTGCATATAGCGATATTTTCTTCCTGTCCCGACAGATATAGAGTGCACCAGGTTCGACCCTATCTATAATGATGAACTGTCTATAGTGGTGTTGTTTTCTAGTCCCTAGAATGTCGTTATATTTCACTGTCTATAGATATCTACAAATAACTGAAGTGAAATATGTCTATAACGATACTGCATATAGCGATATTTTCTTCCTGTCCCGACAGATATAGAGTGTACCAGGTTCGACCCTATCTAAAATGATGAACTATCTATAGTGGTGTTATTTTCTAGTCCCTAGAATGTCGTTATATTTCACTGTCTATAGATATCTACAAATAACTGAAGTGAAATATGTCTATAACGATACTGCATATAGCGATATTTTCTTCCTGTCCCGACAGATATAGAGTGTACCAGGTTCGACCCTATCTATAATGATAAACTGTATATAGTGGTATTCTTTTCTAGGCCCTAGAATGCCGTTATATTTCACTGTATACCGATATCTATAATTATGTACAAATAACTGAAGTGAAATATGTCTATAATGATGCTGCCTATGGCAGTGGTCGGCAAACTTTATAATCTAAAGAGCCAATTTCACCATTAAAGGCGTCGGGAAAATTTTAAAAGAGCCGTAGTTTGAATCCACAATAATTTTAGTATGGATTCTTAGAACCTCTGATATTTTTGAGTGTATTTCGCGTATTTGGGGAAAAAACACGTAAGCATATATGCATGAATTTTGTTTTTCGTTATCAGTTCAAAGTTTTCATTATTATTATTCTTTTAATTCTCTGCTAAAAAACGTACTTGATTTCCAATTTTAACCCTTCTGTTGGGCAAAAAGCCCATTGCCAACATCCACCATCGTTGGTTTACTGTAAATGACGCCTGCAAAACGTTTCCATTCTTGCTTTTCTCAAAGTCACGAAGTTAAAATCAACACATACTTGCAATTTCTACTTGTTAATACCACATACGTCCGCTTTTCTGGTGGGAAGTATCTGATTTTGCAATATAAACAATATGATCACACACATAGCCCTTTGTCTTTCGATTCTGTAGTTCATATTTGCAGGCAAGTTCAAGTGGTCGTCTATATATTATCGCTATTGGGGAGACAGGGCAATAATTAAAATGAAACATTATTTTCAACGTTCCCAAGTTTTGAAAGTTTTATTTTTAAACTTTTTGATTCCGTCCCCCCCGATAAGTGCCATCTCTAGACCTGTGCCTTGGGTGCCTACTTAGAAATCCTCTACTGATTGCATTAATTGTTTTTAAACTTCAGTGATGTAAAAAACATGCTTGGACTCAAACTTTTCAGTAAAGATTCAGTGACGAGTGCATTTAGAGGACCGTCAACAAATTGAAAAAAGTCATGATCATCCTATATCATAGAAACCTGGAAACGATTAACTAAATATAAAAAATTATTTTACTTACTATGTGCAATGTCTCTATTAATTTTTTGTAAGAATAGGAAATGTATCCACGAAGATGAGAACATTTCTTCGAAATTTTCTATTTCTTTTCGCATGTTGTTTTGCTTATAACATGCCGAGTTTTTAACCAAATTTCACGAAATTTACACGAAACTCGAAAACCCAAAAGCGAATTATTACACCGCAATTCGAAATCGATACTTTAAATATTCTATGAGATATGGACATTTATAGGAAACCTTTTTAACTGGGAATGTGCATTGAAAATATTTTCTGTAAATGCTCATATCTTATGGAATATTCAACACATTTACTTCGAATTGAAGTATAATGACTCTCTTGTGAGTTTTCAAGTTTTATGAAATTTGGTTGAAGACGCGTTCTAAGCAAAAAACATAGGAAAAGAAATTAAATATTTAAAAAAAAAACGGTTTAATTTTCTTGGGTACACATATTATTCTTACGAAAATGCATAAAAACATCGCACATGGCAAGTAAAATCATTTTTTATAGTTAAATGTTAATTTTCATTTTTTATGATGCATTGTGATCTTCAATATTTTTCTTCTTCTTCAATTTGTTGACGGTGCACTAAATGCACTCGTCAGTGAATCTTCACTGAAAAGTTTGAGTCCAAGTATGTTCTTTACATCACCGAAGTTGAAGAACAATTCATCTAGTATTTCTCCAGAAATTCTAAAAAATGTGTAAAATTGCAAGTGTCTAGCGACTCACTGTAGGCAACTGCGCTAAGAAAAAAGCTGCAAATTAGCAACAACAAAAAATATGAATATATACAAAAATATTAAAATTAACAACCCAATATAAAGAAAATCATCCTTTTACCATAAAAGTAGCAAATCTACACATAAGTAAGTAAGTATTTTAAAATGTATTTATGGGTAAATTTTCCATTTTTATATTACATTACTATTACATGTATTACTATAATATAAACAACTATTTATGTAAGAACATTAAAATGAATAACCCGATATGAAATCAGGTTATTTATTCAAATGTTTTTATAATTTTTTTTATTTTCGTATGCATTTATAATTTTTTTTGTTTTCATATGTATTTATTTGTTTTTTTTATTTTCATATGTGTTTATATATTTTTTTTGTCTTAATATTTAAACAGACAGGCAGGTATAAAAACTAGCGGGTCCTTCACCATTTTCAGTATTGTAAACGTACTAAAAACATCAAATGTTAGAAGATACAAGAATCGGAGGAAGGATAAAAATGTTGTAAATCAAAAATCAAAAAATATTTAATGATAACGAGTAAAAATTGTCACTGAAAGGCATGCAAAAGAAAAATGGAAAATAAATCAAAGAAATTAGAAAATGAAAAGAAAGCAAAGAAATTAGAAAGGAAAAAGGGAAAGGGAAACGAAAGCAAAGAAATTAGAAAGGAAAAGGGGGAAAAAGCAAAGAAATTAGAAAGGAAAAGGGGGAAAAAGCAAAGAAATTAGAAAAAAAAGCAAAAAAATTAGATAAAAAGGGAAAAAAATGCGAAGTAATTAGAAAGACAAAAGGAAAAGAAAGCAAAGAAATTAGAAAGAAAAGGGGGAAAAGAAAACGAAGAAATTAGAAAGAAAAAAGGAAGAGAAAGCAAAGGAATTAGAAAGAATAAATAAGCAAAGTAGAAAAGTAAATTTGAAATACGAAATGCGACATTTTTCTTACGCTGTTGGTGAGTTTTACTTATTCTTACTCTTTCTCTATTTCTTTATGCTTAATTTTCTTTTTAACCTTTTACTTTATTTTCTTTTTAACATTTTCCTTTTACTTTATTTTCTTTTTAACCTTTTTGTTTTGCTTAATTTTCTTACCTTTTTCTAATGTATTTTCCTCCTTTCGTTAATCTTGCTATTTTTATTTCAAATTTACTTTTTATCTTATTTATTTTTTCTTTCCAATTTCTTTGCTTTCCTTTCCTTTTTGTTTGCGCATTCCAACCAATGACAAATTTTACTCACTATGGTAAACCCTGCCCAATCGTTTCATTCTTTTGTGAAATATTTAAATCTAAATTAAATTCCTCTGACAACTTCAAGGATTCTATTCTTCACAGCCGATAAAAGCCCCAATTATTGAGCTTGTCTCTTTTATGCTTGCATATAATATATAATACGATACGTACGTATACAATACGTATACGTATGTGCGTATACGTAGCCATAATCGCGCGCAGAGAAAAGGAAGATTTCGTACGTCCGGTGGGATATCGTCCCACAACCCACTCATGAAATCGTACCCAGGGGCAGACTGTGTCCTCTCAAAGGGCGCGTACCTTGGATTATCGGAGGGAGTGAATCCTTGCCCATTCAAAGGTGTGAATCTTATCGCTCATGAGGTTGGCCGGCGGCCCAGTCTGCCCCACCGGACGCCCGAAATCTTTCTTTTGTCTGCGAGTATTTGAGACCTTGAAAACAACAATGATACAAGCCTATCTTTTCTTAAAATGAGATACGAAAAGATTTGCGTCCAATTGGGCCGTTAGTTTCGTTTTAGCCAACAATGACATGGTGCTATCCTGCAACAACTTATTACACTATGGTCATATACCAGTGTTGCAAGCAACAAGGCAACCCCAGAGGGTACTTCCATGGACTTAACTCAAAAATTTCATATTTGTGACTTACAGCACCGTTGTTTTAGCCAACAGTAACGTGGTGCTATCCTGCAGCAATTAATTTGACTATGGTCACACACCAGTGTTGCAGGCAACAAGGCAACCCCAGTGGATTCTTCCATGGACTTAGCTCAAAAATTTCATATTTGTGACTTACAACACCGTTGTTTTTAACGCCTCATTCATCAAGTAATCTGAGACCATGGGCCTTGCAGAAGGAAATTCTTTGCATTTAGTATTTGTTTTGAAAATAATACAAAACTAAATCACTTTGGGCGCTCTCGTTTGCTCCTTATGAAATTCATTCTTGTAACGCCCATGGGCGGGGTTATTTTTCTCGTCTGTTTTCACAATAGTCTAGTAAGTTTACTTTCAACTCACTGAAAAGGTGCTGCGTCCTCCAATTTTCTCCGGAATTGATTATTTTTACCTTGGAATACTCTACTTTTTTTAGATACTCTTTTTTTACTCCCAAATTATAAGTTTTCGGTGAAGTTCGCCATGGCCTGGTGTGGCCCCTCATCGATACTTTAGTTTTGTTTTGTTTTTTCCTTTGGCGAGCAATTTTCGTTTACGTGAAAATGTTTACTTGAACCGACACATGGGACAATACATTACATGAGCCTTATTTCAAGGTTGGCGCGCATCGTTAAGAATTAACCTCCATTCACTCCATTGTTAGTAAACGACTTGGCGAGACAATGAAAACAAAGAAGCCGCCAAGATGGTTACACCTCGCAAACAGATGGTTTTTCAAGGTTTTTCATATAATTAATAATATATTATGCCGCATTCTTCTTTCCTAACCATTAAATAGATTGATTTAAATAATGGAGATGTTTAAAACGCGGAAATATCAGCACCTTCCGTCGTTAAGACAAAAATTCTTAATTGAGTCACCACGATAATAGCCATTTAATAATGAATTCCAATCACGTATATCTGTAATTTACTCAACAATAAATAATATCATTATATTTCTTAACAACAAAGAAAATGTTGCCCTTTCGTTTTGTTTTTTTTACCCCGATTGTTATTGTCAAAAAATGTATTTTATAATTTATTCATTTTTTATTTGTTTATTTATATAATTTTAATCAGTAGCTTTAAAGACATCAGCGCACCCTAACGGCAATAGATTTCTAGTTTCTGTTTGTTTGTTTGGATTTTTTATGGCGCAAGAGCATCTGGGCTATACTGCGCCAAATTTCTAGTTTCAGTGACTTGATTAGAGTGTTTGGCGCTTTCTTTCGATACTTTACCGCTCGCTTTTGAAATCAAATAATAGACGCTAGTGGACGCTCATTTATGCCGCATCTGCCCCTTGGAGCAATCTTTCTGCGCATGTGCGTGACTGTTCCCATCCGATAATATTTACTTGGCTAGAAAAACAGGAGAAAATAGCTACTCCTGTTGCATTTCTGTGCATGCGCATGGATTTCGCGTATATTTGTTGACAAAAAGGATGTGGTGTGGAATTAGATTTTGTGTGTGTTTACATAACAATAAGGAGTGTATAAATCCCTGGGCAAGGGGAAAACTATAATTTATACTTATAAACATATATTGATTCAACAGTTACTGATTCAGGCAGCGCACATCGAATGTGATCGAAACGGCACGAGTCACGAAGATGGGGGGACTCTCTCTCCCAGTTCGGTCTCTGTGATTCAGGTAAGTACTGATTTATTTATAAAAGTACTAATTCATAATCAAAATACTATATTAGCGGGGATACAAATACGGAGCTATACCAGAGCCAGTAAATCTAGCTAGATGCAAGAACATTTAGCTATTTTATAGCGTGTTTCGGCATTACTAGCACTTATAAGAGACGATGTGTTTGATCGGAGAGTCCACGCACATGCGCAGAAGGATCGCCCCTTAGGGCAGATGCGGAACATGGAGCGTCCGCTAGCATCTAGTAAATCAAATTGCTTACATTGATAGCTTAGCAGGAATGCCTAATGCAGGTATCACCAAATGGCAGTCAGTGAGTAGGATCGTAGCTAGATGATCTTACGCCCCTGGTAGAACCGTCTAAATTCCTCTCCGCCCACTAGCTACGGCACAGTCAGTGGATCGGATCGGGCCCGCTAACACGTTTTTTACAGCCCGCAAACGAATTAACAATAAACAGAAGAAAGGATCCTTTTTATCAAATGCTCAAAAAAAATTTTTTTTATCTTTACTCCAAATTTTAAACAGGCCATTCAAAATAAAAAAAAATATAATCCCTCACGTTGAATGTAAGCATGAATAAGGCGACTGACTAAAGCCTCGAGCAATATTTTACCAGTTACATTACTTACTTAAACTTTAAAGTAAGTTTAAAAAATTCAGACATTTCAATAAGTAACTTTGCCAGCAACAATTTCAACTGATATGTAACTTCTCTATTAGACATCTCTACAGAACAAAGAGTTACACTGCAATAGGAAGTTGGCGCAGTATAGCCCAGATGCTCTTGCGCCATAAAAAAAGCCAAACAATCAATCAAAGCAATAGGAAGTGTCCCAGCGACAGAAAATTAGATTTAATGTATGTAGCGTAGATTTCATAAAGGCTGATATTTCAATTTGAAAAGGATGAAGAAGAGGTGGTAGACAGGGTGGAGATGTGATAACCATCAGTTTCGCAACCACGGAAGTGAAAACCAGATATTTTACTTTTGTAAATTTCGGGCAGGACAGACCTGAGACCGCGCCCTCTTATTAAAAGAATTGCTTAAAAAAAGCCTCGTTTTTTCCTCGTTAAAAAAGATAACTCAGAAGTTTAACACTTTTGAACATATGCACCTAATCGTAAGGTTTGAAATTGTTGGGACATGCACATTCTGATTTGTCTATAATTCTGGGCAAACTCTGCTAACGTAAATGAAAATAATTATAAATAATAAATTTAGAACTCGGTCAAGTTTTATGAGCGTCCCGTTGGTTAATACTAAAAACGCCCTCTTTTTTAAACAAAATTTCAGTGGTTTATTAGTAGATTTCGACAATAAAAATTTTCGACCGATACGTGTCAGCAAAAGGAAATAAATTTCAAAATAATGCCTTTGAACATCATAATTAAACACTTTTTGTTTTCAAATAATACATTTAGGAATATTGTGTTTTGAGATTTTAGATTGCTTTAATATCTGATAATGAAAAAGTAAGAACTGTTTACATGGAAGAAAAATCAAAAATCTGTCAATTCGTAAGAAAAGAGTTTAAATACGAAAATAGCGATGAAATTTTAGACCTACCTCAAGATTTATTTAGAACTAATTAGTTTTTCGTTTTAATCGACGTAACTCCTCAAAATGTCGTCCTAAGATTTGTAAAGCTATATAAAACCATCAAAATAAGTTTAAATTTCTTTATAATATCCCTGAAATACAGACAGAGAAGAAACCATATAAATAAAAAGTGCATAAAAATTCAAACCATATTGACTAATAATAATTCTTCCTTCACTGATTGTGATGCGCGATTGCGAGATGTTTTAGTCGATTGTCTCGATTATGTGGACATCTCGGAACCTCTCAATGGTTCTAAACCTGACTCGATGTCTAAATTTCAGAAGAAGACGCTAGATCTAACTATGTACTCACTAACTAGATAACACCGCCATATGCTTGTAATCTTGCAGCATTGATTCAGCAATGTTCACTCGCATACGCAGTATTGTTAGGCAGCAGATGCGCATCGAACATCTCGATTTTTAAGAAGTTCGTCGACGACTGGATTATTGACTCGATTATAAATTTCAGTCCATCGCGATTCTTTCGATTGTAAAACATCTCGTAATCACTCATCGCTACTAACTGATAATGCTGACCTTTGGAAAAAAAATATTCTCGAAAACGATACCTCATAAAAATGCGATGTGCTTAATGCTTTAAAGTATATTGTTAAAAACAGTTTGAACGAAATGCATGCAAACGTCTTTGCAGTTTTGTGCGCATTTTGTTCACGATACCGAGTTCTGTGACACCAGAGCACAACCCTTCTAGATTGAAATTGATAAAAACTTATTTATAATCGATAATATATCAAGAACCATTGCCTTCTTTGTCGATTACATTTTTGGAAAATTGTATCGACGCTATATAAACTCGATTTCTCAAAATTAATTTACTATTTTAACACCAAAAAAATTGAGGGAAAATATATTATAAAAAGAAATGATTATGCATACTTTTTTCCTTAATATTTCAATACTGTTTTTCTGTTTCAAAGTAACTAGGATGGATGTCAATGAATGGAAAAAATTATGATTGTTTATTGAATTATAATTATTACTTATATTATTAAATTAATTGGTTAATTATCACCATTGGTTAATTAAAATTATTCAATTAAAATTGCTAATTAAAATTATTATTCAATTAAATTGGCGTTAAATTAAAATTATTCGATTAAATAATTAAATTATTTAATTAAAAGTTATATTATAATTTCAAAATTTGTATCTAAATTATTATATCAAATATTATAAATTTCAAGAAACTCGAAAATACCTTTAACACTAATATAATAAATATGTTAGTTGTTGACCTCAAAGTATCAAAGTCTACAGCCTTTTAAATTTAATATTAGCTTCCTGTAATAGCTCCAAATTTACTAATTAAATAAAATAAAATAAATAAAATTGATAATTAAATAAAATTATTGAAAAAAAATGAGACCCAATACAATATTGCAATATGTAAGGAAACCATCTGTGGCTTAAAACAGGAAATACAATGCAATATATAAGAAAAACATCTGCGGCAGATTCGTAGGCATAGTGCCCCCAAAAAAAAATATCACAGAAAGAAGACAAGCAGGTAAATGAAAAATAACAGGCTGAAGGACAAGTGAGCTGTTGCCATTCAAGAGAAAAGAAATATTTAGCCCTCGTTAATATGCAGGAAGTGTTGCCCTCCCTTAAGTCAGGGACGACGAGGCTTCAAACCCTTCCTGTTGCTGTCCTCGAATCCTTTACTGTAGCAACCGAATTTCAATACATCCCGACCTACAGAAAAACCCTACGGGATTCCCAAGTTACTCGAGATCGACATGGAAATTCCAGATCGGGGGGGGGGGAGGACGAAAAATTGTACATTCATGTAACCTTATTCTTATGTAATAGCAGTCAGATTCATAATCTTAGAACTGCTGTGACTCATGCGTTTCATACAATGGGCACATCGGTTTTAAACAATGAAATGACAATGCATGTAAAGAAGCACATTGTTTGTGATTGCAAACAGCGCATTGCAATGTGAAAATGTAAAATATCTAATTGTGAATGTTTTGGTGTTTTGTCTCTTTTTGCCTATTCTTTCAACGATGTCCCTCCAACGATTCTCTTATGCTTCTCGCAAAATCTAGTAATATGATATTAAAATCAATCTCTCTCTCTCTCTCTCTCAGTGGCGTAGGTAAGAGGGCTCAAGTCCCTCATTGTATATCAAAACACATTATTTTCTCTAAGGCCGCATCACATAATCTTCTTTAAAACCACTTGAGCCCCAACACTCTCTCAGTGGCGTAGGAAAGTGGGCTCAAATCCCCCATTGTATAGAAAAACACATTATTTTCTCTAAGGCCTCATCACATAATCTTCTCTAAAGCTACTTCAGCCCCACCACTCTCTCAGTGGCGCAGGAAAGAGGGCTCAAGTCCCCTATTGTATATCAAAACACATTATTTTCTCTAAGGCGTTATCACATAATCTTCTCTAAAGCCATGCGTGGTGGTGCTGGCTCAAGTCCCTCATTGAATATCAAAACACATTATTTTCTCTAAGGCCGCATCACATAATCTTCTTTAAAACCACTTGAGCCCCAACACTCTCTCAGTGGCTTAGGAAAGTGGGCTCAAATCCCCCATTGGATATCAAAACACATTATTTTCTCTAAGGCTGCATCACATAATCTTCTCTAAAGCTACTTCAGCCCCACCACTCTCTCAGTGGCGCAGGAAAGAGGGCTCAAGTCCCCCATTGTATATCAAAACACATTATTTTCTCTAAGGCGTTATCACATAATCTTCTCTAAAGCCATTTGAGCCTCACCAATGAGTTTTGAATTGCTACACTACTTCTCTCTCTCTCGCCCTCTCTCTCTTTCTCTCCCTCTCTCTCTCTCTCCCTCTCTCTCTCTCTCTATCTCTCTCTCTCTCTCTCTCTTATAGAAAGTTGTCAAACTGTCCCACACACGAGCACGTATGAGCCAAATGCATAAAGTCATAATGGATACCCAAGAAGCATTACAGCATGATACGATAAATTTAACCAACACATCGCTATCCCGCTATACCTCTAAAATATAAATATATACAAAAATATAATACTAAATACTAAATATATACTAAAATATAAATATACCTAAAAATATAAATACCATCGTACTTCTATTTATGAAAATCAAAAGCGGTTCTAGACGAAAAAAATTTGGGGGACACAAATTCCTATCTATGTGCACATAGGCAATGTGATAAGATCAGGTTATATTTGGGGGGGACATGTCCCCCCGGCCCTAGCCTAGAACCTCCACTGATGGAAACCTATACGAATACTTTCGTACTTATGGTCATCGAAAGCAATTTACTTCCTATCTTCCTTTATACGTATTTTTGTATAACGAAAATTTCTTGATCGTGGATTTCCTCTAACAGGAAGTCTTTAAAGGTAATCGTCACGCCTAAAATGTTCTTTCGTTTGATTTCGTACAAAACGAAACGTGACGGCAAATTTTTATATCTGACTATTGTTTCTGGGAATGAAAGTAACGAAGGGTTTTACGTATTCAAATACGTAAATATATACGTAATTCAAATACGTACTAGCTCAAGCTAGTAGCGTGAGAAAAGTGGGGATGTGCTCAGAGAAACTGAATCTCTCCCACTGAATATCAAATCAGGTTTTTCTCTTTAACGCAGAACCCCACGATCTTTCCTAAAACTTCTTGAACCCCCCCCCCCTCTTTCTCTCAACGATTTTTGAAATGCTATGTCCCTGATTTAAGCAGTGTAGTTACCATTGACATATTGAAATGTTTTTAATCCCGCGCACTCTCTCTCTCTCTCCTTTGATGAGAAATTAAAAGAAACGACACTGACAGATATTACATTTATTGCCTGATACACATTATACTAGGCATGAGCAGGGGCGGACGCAGGTTTTCATTTGGAAGAGAGAGAGAGAGAGAGAGAGGTCGAATTTTGCCATGGACTTGGAATAACACCCTTCATTTTTCATAAAAGTTAGGAAATTTTTACAATAAAAAATATATTTTTAGGGTTGGTCATGACCCTTGTGACCTCCCTGTTCGCGCTTGACATGGAGACCTTATAGTATGCATGCAAATCTGTTGGGGCACATGAAATTGAAAACATTCCAAAAAATTCAGAGCTGTAATCCCTTTAAAGTAAAAATTTTAAAATAGTATTTTTTTTTTAAATATTGTTTTAACATAATTTAATCTGCTAAGTACAGTGAAGTATCTCTCCATAAAAGATGGTTTTCCCTGCTTACAACTTCATTACCAAAAAATCTTCACAGATCCTCTTTGATAGCAAACTTCAGACTTCTAACGAGACCTGACTATCTACAATTGCATCTTTTTAGAATTGGGCTAGCAGACTCACAAACATACCCAATCCATAATACATAGTAGAAAGTAAATGCATAGCAGAATCGGGCAAATCAAATTTTTAAACGGCTGGGGGGGGGGTTCAAGTCCCCTGCCCCCCCATATGGGCCCCCGTGATTATAAGCGCTCACGTGACGTTGATTTCTACTTATGAACAACATAGAATTTTTAGATTTATTTGAGTGAGCGGGGCAAGCAGGCATATCATGTACATTTATACATTATAATATACAGGGTGGCCATATTTAATGTAAGGTGGTTAGAACCGAATAGAAAAAAATCTATTGGGTCAAACTGGAACAAATTCTGTGTACATGCTCCCGAAATCGTATAATTTTGATTTCTAAAAAAAAAATAACAATAATAAATAAAACAAAAAATAGTTTAAAACGTCGTCATCACAATAATAATTGCCGCTGAAATCAACACATGTTTTTTCTCAAAACAGCTAGATTGTACAAATTTTAGTGCATTGAAGTCAATTGGGGGGAAATGGTTGGTAAATATTGGCTAAAATGAATTGGTAAAAATAAATGGTAAGTATTGGCTATAAATGTGTTTCGCGCTCGCGTTTGTTTGATTGAAAATTGATGCGTTGCGTTAACCTAATCGTGTTCAGCGTCCATCTAGAATTAAAGCGTCGCCTACACGCCCACTCTGGTACTACAACGTATTCGTGATTTACAGGAAAAACTTCGTTATCAAAATAGTGGTAATACTATTACTACCCTTCAGAAATTTCTTAATTTTATTTATTTATTTATTTACATTTTATATGGAATCAAATTAAAACAGAAGTTGAGGAATCTATTTTTGCACTTGAAGGCTTTAGATTCGAATTCTTTTTCTTTTCTTTCTTTCTACTCATTTCCTACATCTTCTTTACATTTCTATTACAATTTTTTTTTTATTTCTATTACATTTATTTTTGTTACATTTTCTTTTATTTCTATTACATTTATTTTTGTTACATTTTCTTTTATTTCTATTACAATTCTTTTTAATTCCATTACATATCTATTTACTTTAATTACACTTCACATTATTACTTTAAAATAACAGTAAACAGTTCTAATTTAGTGCGAAGAAACAAACATTTTTCGATTACATCGCAAGAAATTGACTACAAGATTGGCCAATGAATTGAGAAACTGATTTGTAAACGAGTTCAACTGACAAGAATTATTGATCGTAAAAAAAATGGAATAGAGGTAATAAAAACATGGCTAAAAATTTAGCACGATTTTATTCAATTCGCGAAGAAATGTTTGTTTTGTACTTCAATCATACTTGCTGTCGATTACCTCGGAGTTGTTTTCTGCTTTAAAAATTGATTACATCTATTTTTTGATTATTTCTTTTATTTCTTTGACGCCATTTGTTTGGTTATAACCGGCAACAGGCTTTTTTCTTGTTTGCTGCGTATAACATTCCTTCGTTTGGCCTTGTGCTGTCAACAATGCGACAGGATATTTTTATAACTGACCATTGTTTTGCAAAATTAATGAAATAGTTTGCATAGTTGAGTAATACAGTCATTATTAATATTGAAATGTTTTCAGCCTTACATGTTTCTCTCTTCTTAAATGGAATACAAATTGTCTGTCTTCCGTCTTCCCTAGGGAAGACAGACAAACCATATAGGCAGATACGTTCATTGCCTTATACGTATTATAACAGACGTAAAACACTCATAGTACGTTTGCAATTGTTTGGAAACAAGTGTAATTGAAAACATTCCGAAAGACATCATCTCTATAACCTCAAAGTTAAATTTTTAATTATATTTGTCAAAATACATTTGAAGCATTGGCTAATATTTCGCTGATTTTGTTTCACTTTTGCTAAGTAGATTGTACATAAGAAAAGTAATAACATGAGCGTAAAATTCGAGGAAACAAGTTAGTTTTTTTAACGAAAACTGAACGATTCCCTGTCGAAACAATTGCAAACGTCACACCAGCTCACAATAAACTGCAGTTGTGTGATTTTCATTTTTAATATGAGGCTTGAAAACCACAGTGGCACAAGTTCACTTTTGCTTCAAATGAGACAGGGCTTGTCTGTGTCTCTTTTGCAAGGGGGGGGGGTGGAATGGTGGCCGCCGAAGGTGGCGGCGCTGTGATCCCAGACAGGACGCTTGAACAGCGCAATCAGCCCGCCGAGACAGGGCTTGCGTCCAGCGTACCGCCTCGTTTGGCCAATAGTAACCTGGTGCCAGCCTGTGGCAATTAATTACTCTATGGACAAATACTACTGTTGCAGGCAACAAGGCTGCCTCAGAGATTGGACAACACAGAATTTCCATTTTTGTGCTTATACCACTGTTGTTTACAACGCTTCATATACTGACAACTGCAACTGACAATTACAACTTTACTACTGAGAACTACAACTTTAAAACCATTCACCATCCCTTACATGTATGTAGTATATTTTGTGCACTTTCGGAACTTTTTTATATTTGAAACTTACGGTTTGATATATTTTAAAATTCGTTACCATGGGCATAGAGTCATATGAGCACATGAGATCCCAGCCCCCACCTAATAATTTAAAATAATTGAAATTTTACATACACAGTCCGACAATTAAGTAATGAGACTGAGTTCATAGTACAAAACAGAAACAAGACAATTAAATAGCACCTGTATTTTATTCAAAGTACATTACCTCTGAATTAAGACAACGGGCGGTACGATCCAGCAAGGACTAGAACGACCTCTGTACATCTTTTTGTGGTATATCCCGAAGAAGTATCAAGATCGCAATTCTCTGGATATCTCCAACATCGTTGACGAGTCTTCCTTTCAATGGTAGCTGAAGTTTAAGAGAAAAAAAAAATTAAAGGATAACTTATCTGGTGAATTCAGAAAATTTTTATTCCTATGAGCACTTTTGAGAATGTCTTTTTCATTCTAAACCCGGTTATGGTTTTGATCTTCTAACAACGAATGTGGCGCAAACCGAGATGCCACCTTTTCTTACCTAAATCTTCTAGTAAGATGTGACGAATCATTTCCGGTTTACACCGAACTCTTCTGCCAATATTCTCATAGTCACACAATGATCCCTTTCTCTCACTTCTATAATGAGATACTCGGTATGCATTGAAATTGGACGTCCACACCTTGCTTCATCTTCTATTGTTTCCACATCACTTCAAAATCACTCATACCACCTGAATATCTGTACACGAGACGAACCGTTATCCCCATACACTCGTCGTATCAATTGCATATTCTCGGTCACACTTTTTCCGAGTTTAAAACAGAATTTAATGTACGCTCTTTGCTCCATACCACTAACGTGACAGCGGTCTCCTACTACCCACTCAAAATGATACCCTAGTTTCCGTCAAACTTAGCGTGCAGGAATAAAGTGTTACCAGATTGTAGACAAAGGTTGGACATTTTGATGGAATGCAATAAATTGTTGATTACATTTATCTTGTCCTTGCGATAGAACTATTCTGATAATTATTTAATTATCAAACTGCGTATATTGCAATGTACAAATGTATATAATACGTAGCTCCTTTAATAATTTTGAAAACTCTACGTTGCTGCTCGTTGCATAAACTCATTTTTGTAAAATGGTCAATTTTCTAAATTAAATTTTTTCTCCTTTTTTTCAAATTCTTCAAGAATAGTTCACTCACCTCTAAAATAGTTTTCTAGTATTTAAATATCAATAACCCTGAATTTTATCAAATCAGTTTCGATAAAAAAAAAATATTTTGTATATTTCGTTGGTACATATGTATGCGTTTATCACGCATGTTCGTGTACATTTTTATAATTGCAAGTTAATTGTTAATTAATTAATTGGTTAATTGGTCGTCTACTCAAGTCACAGGGACAGCAAAGAACATGGTGCGTGTGCCAGTATTTAAAAAAAATAATAAAGAAAAATATTCAAAATCAATCGACGGTTTTAAACAGACCGCGAATTTTTATGGCATTGCTTTTGTCAATTACAACGTTCGACATGCATTCGATAATATTTCTTTACCTGAATTTTATAAAGCCTGACTTTTATAAACCTGAATAGGATAAAGTCTACAAATTAATTTATAATATAATTAATCTATTTATAATTACATTAACATATTTCTAGTAATTAACGCGAAAAGACAGAATAACGTACCTTTCGTGACAGTGGCGTAGGCAGAAAGTTCATAAGGGGAGGGTTATAGGCTTAATGGGAGGGGTTACAGAGATACAACTCATATCTTCCTATGTTAAATATACAAAACTACATTGCGATGGAGGATTACAACCCCCAAAACCTCCCCCTTGGCTACGCCTCTGCTTCGTGACAAAAAAATCACCCAATGTTCTCGAAATACGCAAGTGTTTCTTGTCCAGACGCGTAAATGGTACAAAATTGACAGACAATGAATATAATTAAGAATTGAATTAATTTAATATTGAATTAAATTAATAAGAAATATCCTGACATTTTTTTTTTTAGTTTTTTTTTAGTTTTACGACGCAAGGACAGGAAGGGTCATGCTACGTTATGACGTAAAGTTTTCTTGGGCAATCCGAACATCTTAATATCCAGGAAACCAACCCAACTACAGAGAATAGTTTGTAGGGGAGCGGTTGGTTGTTGTTGTTTTTGTTGATGTTGTTGTTGGTGATGTTGGTGGTGGTGATGTTATTGTTGTTGATGATGTTGTTCTAGTTGTGGTTGTTGTTGTTATCGTCGTTGTTGTTGGGAGTCGAACGAGGGTTAACGACATTAGAATAATTCATACGAACTTGCTTTTAATTTCAGTGCCAGAATACCAAGTGGTCAAATTGCGTTCATTAACAAAAAGAGAAGCCGTTGAGACAGAAGATGACGTGAAACAAATCCACGTGTCTGCATTCGGCAAAAACCTTCATCTCCACTTGAGAAAAAATTCAGACTTCGAACAGAGAGTTCGTGGCATGAAAGTTCTGATGGCCGAAACAACTGGTAAAGGACAATTAAAATATCACGAACCCGTGGTAAGAATCTCCAATTCAAATCCAAACTATATATATTATACTATGTATATAGCATATTTATACTGTTCAACTTGAATTCTGTAATCCGCTTTACATAAATCCAACGGTAGTTTATCTATATCTGGATGTAGCCTCCTTCTATGTAGATGTAAATTCATTCTT
>QLNU02003225.1:50699703-50710372 GCA_006491805.2 Dysdera silvatica | reverse complement strand
AACAAATGGCTACAGTGCCCCATTTCATGAATTTTTAAAATTACTTAATGTCAACGTACGCTGGGCTCTCTCTCCGACGATTTTTTAAAATCAGTTAAATTCACCGGAATTGTATGTGTAGAATTCATACAATCGCACCTGAAGCGGCAGATTCTACACATACAATTCTGGCGAATATAACTGATTTTAGAAAGTTGCCTGAGAGAGCCCGACGTCCGTTGACATTAAATAATTTTAAAACTTTGTGAAATGGCGCATTGTAGCCATTTGTGAAAACCTTGAATGTGGTGGATGCAAATACTAAATTCACTGTAGTGCCCGAACGGCTAATTTTTGGAAAAAAATTCACTGAACAAAAAATGTTTATTTTGATGTTCTTCACCTGTTATACATACTTGGCAGTTCCCAACTCTTTTCCAGTGTGTTAAAAAAAAGGCAGTTTTAGGCTTATTTTCACTACATAGTAACACAGATCAAAATCAGAAAACGGAATTCCGGATTTCTTTGTCTCTGATGTATTATTAGCTCATTTACTTAAATTATGTATCAAAAATTGCATTTAATTCATGCAATTGGCTACGTAGCAACGTGATGGACGTAAACAGTAGTTACGCTCTACAGCCAAACCGGCCCCTTTGCGGACACGGGGATATGGACAAACATGCCTTATTTGTCCCTAAGAAGCCCTCTTATTTTGTCGGTAGAGTTCAGGACCACCCTGTGTGTACTCTTTTTACCATATATTTTACTCGTATACGAGAAGAATAAATTGATTACTAAGTTTAAATTCAGTTTCTGAAGTCTCTGAAATTAGCCCATGTGTCCATCTAGTGCCTTGGATAAAACAGGCGTGGTCAAATGACTTTGAGCCCTCGCACGTAACACAAATGAGTCAAGGAAAAAATTGGGATTATTGACACCATTTCGTTAATCGATGTGTCACATGACTCGTTATCGATGTATCAAATAATCGACACGCTGGATTAGAAATTCATTGATATATCTCGCCGGAAAAATCAGGTTTCGATGAAAATAAAATCGGATCCATCTAATTCTGAAGAAAACAATCACCACGCTGATATATCGATATGTATATATATAACAATCGGAAGAGAGAATTTTCATTCATAAGCTGTAACATGAATATTTTAACCCATGCACGTATCAGTGGCGTGTAAATGTTTTAGAACACATGTTTAACTGAAAAATATTTATGAGATGGGTTTGTTTTCTTCTGCAGTGCCACTTGAAGACTTGTTCTCTGCTAACAAAACCAAAAAACACAAGCGAACGAAACGACAGTCTCCTGACACGGTCTGGCCCGAAGTACTTCTGGTCGTGGATTATGAATCCTATATATTGCACGGCGGGAACAGCAGAGACGTTAAGAGATATTTCATCAGCTTTTTCAATGGGGTAAGCATCCGTTTATTCATTAGATAAGCATGCGCTCTTTTTGGGTAAGCACATTCATTAGGTAAGCATAGATATATACTTCAAGAGAATGCGTTGATTGGATTTGGTATGCCAATTGATTTTATTCATCACAATAATTCATCAGCGAAAATATGTAAAAACATAATTTTGCTAAATAACTATTTTTCATATAAAGCATTTATGACTCATGTAAAAACTTCTTAACTCTTTTAATCTTTTATAACTCTTTTTAATCCCTTATAACTCGTTTTATTCCTTTATAACTCTTTTTAATCCCTTATAACTCTAGTTTACCTTACTTTTTACGTCACCATATAGCATGAGTGATGTTTAGGACACTGCAACTTCACCGCTGAATTGAAATAAATGCACTATTTTAATGTATTGCAAAGGTTAAAATGGTTGTTTGTCAGTGCGTTAAAATGCCCCCCATGTAATTTGGCTCCAATGACGCCCTTGCCTTTAATTAATAGTAAATCATTATTTTAGTTATCTATAATTATCTTCATCATATTATTCGTATATTCATTTTGTTTAGAGATCTTATTGAGAGGAGTTGTTTTTCCGAACTAATAGATAGTGAATAAATATTTTTATAAATTATTTATAATTCGTATTTTCCATTAACGGTAAAATATTTTCATATTTGATGACATTAATATCTTCAATGTATGATTATATATTGATATTAATTTATACTAATATATTTAAATGAATATTCGATAGTTTTATCACATACATGGTGTTTAACGAGCTTCGATTTTGCTTTAGAAGTTACATTAGAAGTTAGAGCAACCCGCCGGAATAAACAATACACTTAAAATGTAATATTAGAATTTGGTGCACAAAGTGTGGATTCACAAAATTAAAATTATCAGACTCACCGGCGTACGCAGTAGGTGTTAATGGGAGTTGTAACCCCTCGTGACGATGGAATTTTGTATACGTGCATATAACTATATGCACGTATACAAAATGGGGGCTCTGTAACCCCCCATTGTAAGCCTGTAATCCCCCCCATACACACACACACACCTATGAACTTTCTGCGTATATCTATGGCGGCACTTCTTTTTGATAATCTGGAAAATGGAAAATCCTCAAATATATATTTAAATCCAAACTCCATAAATTAAGCTCTTCTGTATTTAGCACGACTGTTCTCAAACTTCTTCGCCCATACAAATTTTTTTGCATATCTCAAAGGGTTATTTCTCCTTTTAAGATTTTTTTTGGCTGATAACTAATTTTCTAATTAATTGCATCAATAATGTTAAAATCTGATTTCATGAACTTGGATCAGCAGTTCTCCACTCTTTAGACAGTGGAAGTCTCCTCCCGCGTTTGAGAATTGCTGAGCACTTTACTACACACACACACATACACGGAACGTATTATTTTACTTGATGCACTTTACTACCTCGAACTCATCTTATGTTGCACTTTCTCTCATCTGTATAATTCATGCAAATCTGCTGTATATTCATCTGTATAAAACATGCCATCTGTATAATTCAATCACTAATGGTTGCATTCTATTTAAATTTTACGAAATAATACGTTACTGAATAGCTCCAACTCGTAAAGTTATTTTCTTGGCAGCGTTGAGACTTTTGTTTGTTCTTGATTGTTCTCTAATTTGGCTCGATTATATCGATTTGAATCATATCGATTTGAATCCAAACTCTAAGTTATCGAACGTCTTCATGCGAATGGAATTGAAATGTCCATACGTTTGAATCCAAATTTTTTTAAATTGCTGAACGTCTTCGTTTAAATTTGAGTAAATGAAAAATTCTTTGAAAATCCAAACTCTTTAACTTATTCCCTGAATATAAATCGAAATAAAGAAAAGATCTGTACTTTCAAATACAAACTCTTTATTTTATTGCTGGATTTCACTTAAGTTTAGGTGAATGAAAATCCACATAGTCCGAGTTGCATCTCCTGAGGTATAATAACCCATCTTTTTTAATTTGACTGAAATATATAAAAACTGTGATATCTTTGGAATCCAAACTCTTTAAAATATTGCTCATCTTCCCTCAAACTGAACTAAGAATGGGTTAAATCAAATTCATTTTGGTGAACGATTTAGAATTTTTATATTCATTCATTCTCTTGGAAAAAGGTATCATTTGCAATTCATTCCAGTTTTGTTTTAATCATTCGCTGATCGAAGATGGGAATCATTATTCTCAGTCTCTGAATGGAAACACGGATGAATGAATCATTTAAGTAAGTCATTCATCAATCTCGCTCACATCTGAACTTTATTGAACGACACAGAATATCTTTAAAATATCGACGCATCTCGAAAAAATTAGGATGAATAATATCGGTCGAGGGAGTTTAAAAGTGCTTTTATTTTCATTTCAAAAGAAAGTTATTTTCATTTCAAACAGTAACAGTGGCGCACCCAGAATATTCCCAAGTGGGGGTGCAGTGGTGCAAGGAATTTTTAGTGGAAAAAATGGCCAGGGACCATATTACTTTTTTTTGTATGTTCATTTGTCATCTTTAAATTTAGTGCCGGTTCTAGGCTAGGGTTGGGGTGTTATGGCCCCCCAAATATAACCGGATTTTATTATTCTGCCTATGTGCACGAGCGCCGCCGGGGGCACTTGTGCCTATTGGCAAAAGTTTGTGGCCTCCCCAAATTTTTTTTGCCAAGATTCGCCGCTGATTAAGTTATTAGTAATTCTACAGTGCAAGATACTTAAATAATTAGAAATAGTAGTAGATTTTGTTTATACAATTTTACAATGGCCAGCCCTTTCCTTCTACAAAAAATCAATTTTAGTAACAGATTGAAAAATAACCTTATTGTGCAAAACTTGTTTTTACTTGCCCTCTCCTCTACTTGATCTACAAAGGCCTGTTTTCCTTTTGTGACCTTTAAAAACTCATCGGTTTTGTGAACTGAATCCTTATGATAGAGAAAAGTTCTATGTTGGCTGAACTTCTTCAATGGCATTTTCTTCCAATTAAATTCTTTTGAAACAAATAACCTGTGGTTTATGCCGATCTTAAACCGACTTCATGGGGTAAAAAGAGAACACAGAAAATTTGCTATAGGCACTGTCTACTACCCTTGTATAAACTAGATAGTTATGCTTACTCAATTCGGATGAGCAGAACTTCCTGCTTACTCAGTTCAGATGAGCAGAACTTCCTGCTTACTCAGTTCAGATGAGCAGAACTTCCTGCTTACTCAGTTCAGATGAGCAGAACTTCCTGCTTACTCAGTTCAGAAGAGCAGAACTTCCGACTGTGGTGAGATTTTCCTTGACTTTATACAGCACTAGTGACTGTCGTGGGAAAATTGCAATTTGCATATGGTTCCCAAAGATTTTTTAGCACTGTTATCCTATTATACAATAGTTTTCGTCACCTACCTGTAAATAAGCTCAAACTAGAGCGTTTTTGTTTAGGAGAAAAAGAGACGCCATCCTCATCTCGGAAAAAAACTCGCCTCGGTGGCTTTGTGTGTTAACCATTATTTGGCAATTGTGTTATCCCTGAGAAGGATAATAATATCTTACACTGTTAACCTATCTTCATCAGTGAGGTTAGATTTCTTGACATAATTAAAAATATCTGCAGTCGGAATTTCCATTTCAACTGTTTTAGTCTACCTTTACCTCCTGGAAAGCATTTGAAGACAGCCCCTAGCCACTGCTGTTGCCTTACTCAACAGCAGTCTCATCAATATCATAGAAGTTTAGGAAAATGTCGTTTTGATCGTCCCTACTTTTAATTTTACTACTTTTAAAAAAATAATTTCACTGTTTATTAACGTAATAATTTTTCGCTTTGTTAGTCCAGTGGAGGGCCCCCTATGTTGGTGTGCCAGTGGAAAATGAGTAAAAGAAAGTATAAATATCACCTAAAAGGTTACCAAAAGAGCTGAAACTTTTAGGCAATATTTACCTTCATTTAAATATAAACGAAATGACCTTATAAACTCTAGTGTATTCATTAAAAAATTAGCAAAAAATGAAGACATAAAGACGCTATAAAAAATAAATTACCAAACATTTTCCTCGGTGGAGTATTTTATTATATTGGCGTAAAAGTGTCAAAATCTCACTTAACAAAAATATTTAGCAAATTATCTTTTTCGATTATATACTCGTGTCTTTCTTAATGATTGTTTATTAACTTTTAATAAATAATTCGTGAATTATGTCCTTGTTCTTCGCTTCTCTGAAGATTACTCATTGTCGGTTGTGTCTATTTGTGTGTATGAAGAAACACAAAATCTTCTCAAATCTGAGTTCCTCAAATTATACAGAAGTGCAAGGTCAAGAGGTCAAGGTGCCCTTTTTTCTCTAACAAGTATTACAATGTGACCACGATATCTGCAATAACTCTTTGACCTAATTCTTGTATTAACTCGTCTCCGGTAGAAACTACAACTTTACATCGTCATAGGTTATGTCAATTGCATCTTAAATTTCACTGACCTTTATTTCGACTCATCCTCTTGAGCGTACTACTTTTCTACCAGTCATGAGTGCAGCCTGTTCAGCTGACTGTTCAGTCTGACTAGTTCAGCTGTCGTCAAGCACTATCAACCACACACAGAGTTAAAAGGGCATTTGCTTCGAAAATGGATGCTTGTATTTTTTTTCATGCAGTACTTTTTTAATGGAGTACATGTTACCTTTTCACGCAATGCTTTTTTTTTTTTCAATGAAGTACATGTTGCTTTTTCGTGAAACACATGTTATTTTCTTGGGAACTAAGTATGCAATAATTTTTCATTATTTTTTCCCACCCCACCATTGGTAGACATAAATCATATTGGTGTCCATCAGTTTTTAACGTCTTGTTTAGGATTACAGTGCCGCCTTCGGCGACCACTCTTCCCAATCCCCACTTGCCCACTAATGTAATATAATGGCAGTTTTTAGCTGTCAGCTAAGCGTTATTTCTTCGGAGAGGGGGGGGAGTCCGCGATTAATAACTTGGTTTTCGGAAATACTTCACTGGACCTTTACCTTGTATCTTTTCAATGTTAAATTTTCATTCAAGGAGCGGGTGATCGCCATCCCTACCTCCCTAAATCCGCCCTTGCTCCAAGGGCACCAAACAAGCGACTGAAGTCATCGCACTATGTTTGCATACGACCCAGTGTACTCGAGAAATGAACGCAAACCCATAAAATCAGAAAGCGATAAGTACAGCCACTCAGTGGCGTAAGCAGAAAGTTCACAAGGTAGGGTTATTGGCTCGATGGGAAGGGTTGCAACGCTATAACTCATATATATACTGTATATTAAATATACAAAATTTCATTGCGATTAGGGGTTACAACCCCTAAAACCTCCCCTTGGCCTACGCCCACTAAACTAATTTATTCTTCGACTCGAACAGGGGCGCTGCCACAGATCCTAGCTAGAGACTGAGATTAACTCACTCGTTTCGTTTGACAAGATCTGCGACTAAAAATTTTTTAAAAGATTTCGTAAAATTTTTCTTACGGGGCGCAAAAGCCCCCTTAGCCCCCCCCCAACACTGTCAACGCGCTTGCTTTTGGGGTAAAAATGTTCCAAGCATGGAACGGACTTCTCAGGTTGCATCTATGAATGAATCGATAATTTAAGCATTTGATTTATCGATATAAACATTCAAGCGTTGCTATCACAGCAAAACCGCGGGGAAAAAAGGGCGGGAAATGAAAATGGAAAATTAAAACCGAAACTGAAAACACTTTTAAAGTTCATCTTGGGAAATACCAAGTTAACAAGCAGGTATTTTAATTATTTAAAAAATAATGAAATTGATTAATGAAACTATGAAACTGAGACATAGCCTGCTTCCGGTAGTTTCATAATGGCCGAATTAACAAATATTCAAATGCGATTTTTAATGTACGAAACCATTTCCTCTCCATTAATTCACTTTCCCAATTCCAAACAACGACAGGTGTTTTCGTAACAGACGCGTATCTCTTTTATTTGTAACTATAATGCGCGTTATTTGAATTCAAAATTCGCATTTATTTTCTGGTGTGGGTGTGTCTGTTTTTCGGTTCTGCTTCCAAGGGGCATTTGAAGATAAAGAGCCGAGGCCAAGAAGTCATTCAAACCATAAAGCCATAACTCGCTTAAAGTTGCTTTGTTTTGTTGCTTTGACTTACTTTTTCGTTCAAGAATATGTTTCTATTTATTTTTTAATAACGCACTTTTTAAATCTTTCTCAAGTTTTTAGTTTAAACTTCGAATTTTATTGTCTGCGAGTAATTGTTATAATTTTTATTTTGCCTTAAAACTGGCCGTACACGATCAGATAAAGACATTACCTCTAACGTCATATTCACAAAATGTCTGGTTTTGTTACTCCTTCATTACTTTCCAATTCTACAGGTCACTTGGGATAATCTGACGGTTGAAAAGTAATGGCGGAGTAACGAAAAGCAAGACTTTTAAAGGTTGTGGCATTATTGATAGATCCGCTTATGGATTTTTTCATTATGGAAAGTTGCTTTTATGGGCCAACTATCGCACCGTTTACCGCCAAACTACAAGGGAATTTGGCGCAATTTAGGGATAATGATGCCTTGGGAACGCTGCGTTCTGTTGTTGGCTATGGGGTGATATTAATCGCCTATCATGATAACCCTGTTCTTCCTGTATGTGAACGAAAAACTAACCTCCTTCCAGAAGTAAACAGTTGCTTTAGCCAACCAACTACAATTTCATATCATCATCATCATCATCATCATCATATTCAACCATTATCTATCCACTGCTGGATGAAGGTCTCTCCAAATGCTTTCCACACAAGTCTATAATGAGCAATTCGCTTCCACGTCACCCCAACCTGTTTTCTTATTTCATCCACCCATCTAGTTTGAGGACGTTTTCTAGGTCTTCGGTGGTCTCTTGGAATCCAGTTCAGAATTTCTGTTGTCCATCGTTGATCAGTTCTTCTTGCAATATGCCCAGCCCATCGCCATTTCAGCCCTTTTACTTTAACAATGATGTCCTCCACTCTATTTTGCTCTCTCACCCAAGTGTTCCCGTATATGTATATACTATTACCCTCCTCTTATATGAACTTTCTGGGTATTCTTGTAAGGGAGTGAGTGATGTGCAAAATGGTGGTCGGACAAGCAGAGGCGTAGGCAGAGAAGTTTCATGAAAGGTAGGGTTATAGGCTAATGGGAGGGGGTTATACAGAGCTATAACTCATATATTCCTATGTTAAATATACAAAATTTCATTGAGATGGGGGGTTACAACCCCCAAAATCGTCCCCTGGCTACGCCTATGCGGACAAGGGCATTCTATATCTGTAAAATGTCTTTTGTTTGTCATCCCCCACTTTGCTATTTGCATTGTATTACAACCCTCTTTCCTTTTTCTGCTGAGAAAATTTTTTTCCTACTAACGATTTTCCGCTTTATGCAGGCTTTTCTCTTTAACGGGACTAAATAGTGCTTTCCGTTTCCGCGTTAGACAGTTTCCGTAGCTAATGTTAACTACCATTGACTTTTGAAGGGACCGTAAAAAAATTCCGTTTTGAGCAAGTTTCCGCTTTATGTAGGTTCCGCCTAAGACAGTTTTCACTGTATATTATTCAGTCCCAAAGGCAAATATTTTTGGGTGCGCACGCAAAACTAATATAGAGACTTATGGAAAAAATTATTAACAAAGGCTGATCCAGGTGGGGGGGCACACCCCTTGAGCCGCCTTTATTCAGTCCTAATATTGTTGATACCATAATGCGGCCCGTGGGCCTACGGAAACCACCACCTGAAACTAGTTTTTCAACATTATCCCACGTAAAAAAAATCACGTATAGATTTTATACAGTTGAATGATATTCGTAGAATTACATTATTACATCGCATTCCAGCACGCCGTAGATTACTAAATTTCACACGCCTGTGATGCTGAGTATATTATTTTGTCAGCTTTTTAACACTAGGTATATTGTATTATCAGTTTTTTAATGATAAGTACATTGAATTGTCAGTTTTTGTAATACTAAGTATATTGGATTGTCAGTTTTTAATGCTAGGTATAATTTATTGTCAGTTTTTTAATGCTAAGTATATTATATTGTCAGTTTTTTAATACTAAGTATATTGGATAGTCAGTTTTCAATGCTAAGTATGTTGGGTTGTCAGTTTTTTAATGCTAAAGTATATTGTATTGTCAGATTTTAATGCTAAGTATATTGGATTTTCAGTTTTTTAATGCTAAAGTGTACTGTATTGTCAGTTTTTTAATGCTAAGTACGTTAGATTGTCAATTTTTTAATACTAAGTATATTGGATTGTCAGTTTTTTAATGCTAAGTATACTGAGTTGTCAATCTTTTAATGCTAAGTATAGTGGATTGTCAATTGTTTAAGTTCGTATTCTGCTGTTTCATGAAATGGCATTTAGTGACAATTTGTCAAATCGTTTCCAACTGATGTTTAAAAAAAAGTGCTTTGGCGGAAATAAGCATATATTAATTGACGGTGAAATGAAATGATCTGGAGTTAATAGTGTCAATAAAACATCTATTAATTCACAATTTTTGTTCCAATATATACTCACTTTATAAATAAATATATATTTATTTTCTCAGGTGGATTTGAGATATAAGCTGCTACATCATCCGAGAGTACGGATAAGTTTAGCAGGCATGATTGTAGCAAAGGTATGTTAATATTTATTATTCTTATTAATAATAAATATACCTATTAATAATTAATTATTTAAGTAAATTTCGTATACCTCAAAACCGTTCCGTATTATGTGATGCTGGACGCACCAAGAAAAAATCAGTGTTGAATTAATGTTCACGTATACAACTGTGCCTATTTGTACTATAGTACCTTTCCCGCGTGTGTGTATTATTATTTTTATATACAGTAAAACCTCCCTAGAGCGACAACCCTTGTTTCTGGGGAAAATGTGGGCTCTCAGAGAGGTGTCCGCTTGATAGAAATCTATAATGAGGGGGTGATAAACATGAAAATAAATAGAAAACAATTGAAATTACGTAAATAGAAAAATCTGTATCGCTTTGGCGCATAAAACGTAAAATTAAGAAAAAAATACGATCTGGTAATTTGAAACATTTGTTGCAATCTCTGAATTTTGCAACTTAAAAAATGAACAGCGGTTTGTTCTAATGGTACAGATTTTGTTTCTAAACAATTCTGAATTTCAAAAGTTATCTTATAAAATATTTTATGGATAGATAAGATATTTTACAGAATATTT
>QLNU02003225.1:50673136-50699603 GCA_006491805.2 Dysdera silvatica | reverse complement strand
TTCATTGCAATGGGGGTTACAACCCCCAAACACCCCCCCGACTACGCCTATGAATACAAATCAAACGTGCGGCAGCAGCGTAGAACTTATATTTCAATCCAGCCATTTCTATTCATCAATATTTATGCCTCTAGGCTGCTTTCAGTGACTACAGTTTTCCGAAGAATCCGAACCTTTTTCGCGTAGGAAGTTAATTTCCTGGAGTGCGGATCCGCAGAGAAAAAAAACCGGCAAGTGTTAGATGCAGTTGGAATCCGACCCTGGTTATTCGCATAATTGCTAAATACTCTACCACCGCGCCACCACAGGGAACTTTTCAATTAAAAAGAAGTTCAACTTAACCGCAACCATTTTAAATGCTATTTCGAACTAACTTTTACTAAGAATCTTATTTAACCCGAAGAAATAGTTACAACACAAGATGGATTAGTTTCGGACGATAAATCGGGAAATTAAGCTTTTCAACTTCCATTTGTTGCTATTAACGGCCTTTTTAAAAAAGCTGTTTTTCCGTGAATAAAATCAGTGAGTTTTCCATCCTTCAGAATCAAATCATTGGCCTTATGAAAGCATAAAGCAAAATTGACTCATTGAAAGTATAACGTGGTTCGGAGCTCAAGCTGTGCATCCTTCCTCTCGATGTAGCATAGTACTTTTGCTTTAAAAGTGTGTTAAAATAGAGATGTGACGAGGATGAATCTCAGAAAATGTATTTCCAAAAATGAGAATATAGCATATTTCCTTAAAAAAAAAAAGAAATGTAAGTTCTTATTCCTATTTTCATACCACGAATGAATAATATACGGTGAACGACTGAGCGACTCAAAATAAACCATTCACATCAGTAGTGAAAAAAGCATGCATGGAAAAACTTCATTTCTTATATTGATTTTTCTTTTTTCATGGATCTAAATATTTGTCACAGTTTAATATGATCAAATTAAAAATGCGCAAAAAATAATCACTCAAAATAACTGAATGACCTTAGTAAAATAGAACATTAATTCGTTCTTTAAAGTGACTGACTTTTCCTAAAGACCGAAAAAATGCGAACGAATCCCAATCACTAAGAAGAATGAAAATAGATTCCAGTGACCAAATAATTGAAAATGAGTCTCAAGGACCGAATAAAAATGGATCCCCAAGACCGAATAAAAATGAATCCCCAAGACCGAATTCTTTGTACAGTATAAAAATAGGTTCAAATTTCGATGAGTTTCGAGGACCGAAGGAGTGAGAATGAGTTTGAAGGACCGAAGGAGTGAGAATGGGTTTGAAGGACCGAAGGAGTGAGAATGAGTTTGAAGGACCGAAGGAATGAGAATGAGGCTTCAAAGCACCAAATATAGAAATTGAGCTCGAAGGACTCCAAAGATCTGGAATAAATCGCTAGACCGGTGTACCTACTCCAAAGGTTCAAAGGACTGAAAATAAATACGACAGGCAAAATCCCTTTTAAATTATAGGAACGTGTTCCAAGAATTAATTTTCTTTGAAAATCAGGTATTACTCATTGAATTCCTAAAAAGACGATAATTTTAATCATTCTTATATTTAAAATTGAGTACTTGAAAATGACATTCGTTGTGGTATAGGCAACAACGATAGAGATATCATGCTGCTTCGATGAAAGTTATCTCGTTTATAGTTTATCACTTTTATTCTATTTCTGATTATAAAATTATCTCTTTTTTTACTCACATCCTTAATTATATTTACGAGACCTTCGTGGTTTAATTAAAATAACAAATAAAAAAAAATAAGTTTAAATTATAGGCGAGGTCCGTTTGGCTCAAATCGAAAGTTGTGGGAATCAAATGGCTACTGCGCGAGATAATGACCACTGAGGCTTTTATCTCGTAATTATTACCTCCCAAGCCACAATTATCTCCAACGGTCACCTTGCACTGAAAGAGGTGGTCGCTTTTCAATGATGACATAATTTAGGTCGCCCGTTTTGTGAATTTATTTCTTTTAAATTATAATTTCCACAGTGCGGCGGTGTTTTTGATTTACCTTGTACTTATTGTCGAAATACGGAAAAATCATAATTAAAGTTAAATGCAGTTCAATAAAGTTAATCAATTTAAAACCCAGGTTTGAAGGCAATCTAATATTTTAAAAAGCAAACAAAATTTCAAAGTGAATTATTTAAATAAATTCAATTTAACTTGAAAATTGCTGACCACAAGCTATGGAGTATAGAGTTCGATTAATTTTTATTCAAAATTATATGCAATTTTTGCCTCACTTTAAAAAGTTAAATTTACCTAATTTTATTTAAGTAATTTTTTTTTTACTTCAAACATGCACAGATAGACAGTGGCATAGCAATTCAAAACATGAGGTTGTGGGGAGGGGGCCTCAAGTGGTTTTAAAGATAATTATGTGATACGGCCTCAAAAAAATATGTTCTGATATCAAATGGGGGGCTTGAGCCCCCCATTCCTACGCCACTACAGACGGACCATATACATTTAAAACTCTATTACCAATTCTCAAATTTTGGATTTTACTTTAAATTTGGAGTTATTAGTTGATGGTCAAAATAAAATATTCACTTTCCAAAACCATTTTTCCATACTTTGCAGAAAATATATAATTTTTTTAACATTATGTAATTATTTAAAATTCCAGATATACAATCATATTACCTTTTTCGCTCACTTGTACATTCGTATTTTTTGTTACTCTGTTAATTTTCAATTTTCCAGGGTTTGCGTACGTTGGTGGAGCCTGTGTGGTAAACAAACGTTTGGAGAAAGTAAACAGTGTTGCCATTATTGAAGACAGCGGTGGTTTTAGTGGGATCATCGTTGCCGCTCATGAAATTGGCCATTTGTATGTATACGTTGCTGTTATTAATTATTATTAAATGTTAAAAACGCATGGATTATAAACAACCTAAAATAATAATAAAAAATGCATACACTTGAACTAAGAGAGATCCAAAAGGAATGCTGGCTCCTGAGAGCAAATAACACTTAAGGACCTATTTCCTAAAGTCAAAAAAAGTCTCAATTAGATTGGACAGATTACAAAAAGAGCTGAATAATAAAGAAGTATCAAGATTCTTAACTGGAGTGCCAAAGGCCCTAAAAGACCGAGGAAAAGTGAGATAGGTAAAATAAGGGAATTAGGTTAAAAGAACATGGGCTCGAATTTCCTAGGATAGACGTACAGGATAGATGCTTTCAATTCGCTGTGTTTTGGTTGGTTGTACTATATGGCGCAAGGACAGCAAGGGTCACTCTGGGATTACAGTGCCGCCTTCGGCGGCCACCCTTCCCAATCCCTTTTCCCAAAATCATCAAGGGTCACTCTGGTTTGGTTGGTTGTATTTTATGGTGAAAGGGCAATAAGGGTCACATTGCGTCATCGTTGTTTTATGGCACAAGGACAGCTAAGGTCATATTAGATGAGGACCTACAGATTGCGGAGGAATCTGAGGTTTTGTCACCTAGGATATCAAACTCGGGTCTATGAATCAACAGAGGAACTGTAAGCATTCGTTACCATTTGAATTTAAACTTTACCTTCTTCACGTTGCCACTTCGCCACCATAGATCCTTATTTTCGAAGGGGACCCCGCCAGCACGAACCCATTTATCAAAATTATACGATTGGCACTTGGAGAGTCTTCGTCTAGCACCAGACAGAAAACGGTAGAATATGGTGATATTGCCACAGGCGTAGAATTATATGGATCCGTGTAGCAGATCCCTGACAATGATTTTAAATATATTGTAATTTCATATATGTATTGTTATATGTAAATGTGTAAAATATGTGCTTGGACAACCCCCTCCATAATCATTTTGAAAACTCTACAATGCTAGATACTGCCTTTTATCATTATGGAGAAAGGTGGAAACATCGATCGATTTTGTTACTGTGACAATCACTAGCACGGCGCGTATAATAACGGTCAAATTACTTTAATTTTACAAAGTGGTCATATGGTTATTCCTTTTCCAAGCACTGTAACCACCTCACTAAAAATCTGGCGCGTTCCGAAGAGCAGTGAGTCAAATCATTCACTGGACGAACGAGTGAATGATTCTGGTGGGTCAAAAAAACTGAAATACCATCTAACGATCACTTTCAGGAATGGTAATTTGAGCATCGCGTGGTATGTGATACAACGGGTAGTGTGTATATTGGGTCTTTCCATATAAATTGCGCCACGTGGCGTATTTTGGCGATCAACCCCAGTAAAGCCATTCTCAATATTAACGATATTAAATGGAGCAGCCGCAAATAGCTTAAAATAATAGACTTCAAGATGAAGTCGTGACTCCATCAAAATTAGGAAGTTGAGGAAACATTTCCCAACATTTCTTTGAGTTCTTGGGTCTCCGCACGACTTCATTCTAAAGGAAAATCAAAGCCCTTCTGTTAAAGAGGACCATTTCGGCGATAAACATCTCTTGAAGCAAAACTCACTGCCCTCGTGCTCAATGGTTGCTGCGGGTTTCTTGGACACAAAGCCCTATCCCAAAATATGGGTTATGATAAAGATCCATCATCTTAGCCAAACCGAAAATGACATGAATGCCATTGAAATTCACTCTTTTATGCAAAATGGAAATCTAATTATAAGCCTGCCGCAATAATACCTACGTCATCCAGAATAAACAGCAAAAACAATTTTGTTTCATGAAACAAGCATTAAAAAGTGCAATTCTAATTAGCAGCGAAAATTGACGAGAACTCTTGCAGCGAATAATAAAAAATATTTACCAAAAACCATCACTCAAACTGCGATTATGTGTTTCTTACAAAAGCAAAATGTTTTGCAACATAGCGTGTTTTCTGGGTCCTGTATTTAAATTCAAATATACGCTACCTTGAATCCGACTAGCCTAATGACAGTAACCCTGTTACTAAACATATCTTTTTATATACCTAAAGTTAGGATTTTTTCTGCAGAATATAAAAAATAATATGGATGAAATTTCGCAGAAGCAACCTTGTTGGTTGCGGAAGATATTAAGAAAGGTAGCAACCTTTGGAAGCACTGTATTCCCAGTAGAGTTGTATGAATGAATAAACCAAGGCTAGAAGAGTGAGACCAAATAGAAAGTAAAGTCGGAGACACACGAGATCTAGAAGAAAATGACAAACTCCCAGGGAGTTGAAAAAATCCTTTACACTTTCATTAAATACAGAGCATTTTGTAAATGATCCAAACTTAGAGAATACATTTTTGACGTACTATTGAAATCAATCTTCCTTCAACCGTAAAGACTAAAATTTTTCCCCTCTTCAATCTCTGCCCAATCTTATTCTCCCCAACTTTTCTCCCATCTTCAGTTTCTTTCCTACAGTAGAAAGGAGCAAAATCAAAATCTTCGCGGACGCGTCTGTTTGAAGCTACCGTAATCTCAAACTGGCATGCTTTCATGTCAGAAAAGTTATTTACAGCGGCTATGAATAAACTTGTCAGCAACGCCCTTATCGTATATCTGAGCTTCTTTTAATGAACCATTATTGACAAAGAATAATTAAGGTTATTGCCCCTCTGAAGGTTAGTTAGTAAAATCCGCGTACACAGTCCAAAGCAGGTTCGTATTTCTAAATGTTTTTTAATTAATCGATGGTAATTTATATTTCAGCCGTCTGTCAGCTTTCACTGAGAAAAAAAAAGCGGCCGCCCACACAAAAGTCGCGTCACTAGGGTGTGGAAAGCATTGCTGTAGCTCAGGGTCATCCTTTCAGTGAAACGGAAAGAACATACACAAAACATGTAGAAATATGCTCATTTGTTTGTGCTTTATGGCGCAAAGATAGCTAAGGTCATGCGGTCTGCAGCTTTTCAAAGAATCCTAACCTTTTCACGTAAGTAATCAAACCCCCAGACTTGTAGAAAAACCAGCAAGCTCTGGGTATCTGCAGAATCAAATCTGGATTGTTCACAAGGTAGCCAAATTTCTCTACCACAACGCAACTAGAGAACAGAACTGTACTTGGTGTTATTCATGGATAAACTGCTATTGGATAATACATTACTCGCAAAGGAAAGATGATTTTTCGGTGCCTGGTGAAGAGCGAACCCACATTCTCGTGGTAACCAATTAAGTGCCTTTTCCCTTTGAGCTACAAGCTCAACGAACTCTCCTCTGCGAACGAATATAAAGCTTCACCATGACACATGTAGCTTGTGTGGGTTCGGTCCCCTCCAGCAGCCATGAAATCGTTCTTTTCTTTGCGAGCAATTTATCATCTAATAATACCACATTATCAGCTATGATAAGAATTGTCTGACTTCAATAAGCTGGTACACTCAGAATTACGCTTAGCCGAAGATGTATACTTAGTGTTATACTTGTCTAAAGAGGTATAGGAAAAGTCAATAACAACAGTTATTGAGAATGGCTCCTCGTGGACCAAATCTAAAAGGAGTGTGTGTTGTTGTTATTGTTGTTTTAAGTATAGCATTTATTTTTGCACTTCAAAAGAAAATTCTGCATTGGTCTCACCCACCATGTGTATAAGTTATTTTGTGGGGGTTTTTTTCGTGAATGTATGATCATCACCAATGAATCTCTATAGAAACTTCTCGCTTTCTAACTAAATACAGTTGTATAATTTTTCCATTCAGTCTCTTGACTTCTATTCAAGCAACATACATTAGTTTACTTCCTGGAGGTTGAAGGAAGAATATTCTAATCTCATGGGATTGAAATTTTAGGAACTCTAAAGAGAGGTTCGACCACAATATTTTAAATTTTGAATTGACTCTTTTCTAATACCACTGCAGTTTAATTCCTGTCCTGTTCAATCCTGTTCAATCATTGGCTTTATATTGTTATATAAAGTCCTAGTTAAATGATCAAACATATCTTGTGGATTTTGAAAAACCTTTGTTAACAATTCACAGGATTTTCACCAAACGTCCATTTGGGAACGGTCCTCTCTTGTCATCTGGTAAGAAATTTTCTACAAAGGAGATCCCCCCACACACACACACACACACACAGGATTTTTCCTAACGGGTTTTCCCAAATGAGGATGCCGAATAAGAGGATATATATAAATTTAGAACGTCTACATACTCTCCTCGCTCAGCCTTCACTTGATAATAGCAGCGGCTCCCGAAAGGCTGTGTTTTTAAACCTTATATCAGTGTCGAAGTAACTGTTAAGTCTAGTGGATTGCTGTGTACTAACCACACTATGTACACGAATGGAACGAATTGGTAATCTCACCCCCTGCTTTTTCTACTTTTTTCCTATTCCACATGCAGATCGCTTTTTTACCTTTTAAAATATTTTAATAAGTAATAGGGATGTCTAGTATATTTTACCAAATTTACATATGATCTTTTTTCTTTAATTCAAGAATGATTTTCGTCTCTTGTGCTCACCATCTAAAAAAAAAGGCTCTCTCTCTAGAAAATCTGGAACGTACATTGTCAACAATAGCGCAGTTAACAGGTGTTACATACTGTGTCCCAAGTTCTGATCTGAATACAACACGCAGTTTGTGAATACATGTGGTTCAGCAGTCACACAAATTTGCTTTTCCCATCTTAAATAATTTCATGGACAATTTTACGACGTAAAAATCGAAAATAGCTAATTAAAAAGAAACATCTTAATAAAGTATGAACCGAATGTAATATGCGAGCTGCATGTAATATGATTGTGAACCTACATTCTGCGTGTAACAGGATTATGAGAGAGAACCTATTACACGGAATAAGTGAACTTCAACTATAAATAGACTAAGACATGTGTTAACACATAAGAAAAAAAAGAATTGGTTTTCAAATCTTAAATTAATGTTTCTTTTAGACTTTTTGAACAGAGTTTCTGCAAAAAATGAACTGCACTTTGTGTAGTCCCATTTGACTTATCTTTCTAAGTTCAAGACCTATATTTTTGTCAAAATTTATGGTTTCTCTTCATTTTTTGCAGATTGGGTTGCGTTCATGACGGGTCCCCACCTCCTAGCTATTTAGGAGGTCCTGGTGCCACTCATTGTCCTTGGGAGGACGGCTTCATCATGAGCGACTTGAGGCATACAGAAAGGGGATTCAAGTGGTCCTCATGCAGTGTTGAGCAATTCAAACATTTCCTCCAGTAAGTACATTCGCCCTACCAGTCATTTGTCAAGCTGGGCATCTGTCTTTGACAAAAATGATTTTTCCACATCTGACGACAATACCTTTATTTATAGCGGGGAAACGGCAACTTGCCTTTTCAACTTCCCTCACGAGAATGACCTGCTGGTGAGGATACTACCTGGGACCATGTTGAGTTTGGACGAACAATGCAAAAGGGATAGGGGGACCACGGCCTGTTTTGTAAGTTTAAACTTTATGAACTCACTTATTAAAATAGGCTATGTTAAATTGTTATAACTCAACTTTTAAATGAACCAATGTTGTTTATTCTAGAAGTATATTATAAAAGACTTTAAAAGATTGTTAAAAATCAATGTCCAGACCTTACAGAAAATTTAAGACTAAGTTCCTTTGACGGCCTTTTTTTTACAATGCTACTGACCAATTTTCATTGGTATCTCTAATTTAAGAACTTCATTAGAATCTCATTTTCTCATTTAATTAAAATTTTAAAATTTTGGGCCTTCTCAATTAGTGCCTTTAAGGACTTTATTAAAATCTCATTTACTTAAAATTTCCTTTATTAGCACTATTTAAATTTAAAATTTCCTTTATTAGCACTATTTAAATTTATTAATTAATACTATTTAAATTTATGAATTATCACTATTATTATCATTATTTACTTACATTTAAGAACTATATTGTTATTACTGGATACCTGGCGCGGAGCCCAAAACCCCCGAGTAGCACGGGGACTTAGTTAGGGTTGCCTAAGTAAAACCACCCAAAATTATCGCCAATTAATCATCGCCAAACATCGTCTGACGTCAGATTTCAGTGACTTCGATGTTGTTGCTGCTGTTTCTTTCAACAAAGCCTGACGAAATCTCAATTTCTTACATTGCTGAATGTCATCCACATTGTTATGGCGTTTTGTCAGTTGAAAAATGTCTTTAACCCTTAGAAGCCTTATTTTCCAAATTAAATTTAAAAATGTATTTATTGCAGTAGCCAGATAAAGGGAAAAATAATAAAAAAATCACAATACTTATTTTATATATTTATTTCGAAAAAAAAGCAGGTATAAATTTTGATACTTTAGGCATTAAGTCCATAAATATGTCGCACTAACTGTTTAAAAGTCCGGTAACAAATTTGATACTTCGGGCATTTAAGGGTTAAAAATACCTCAGCCGGGACACGTTCCAATTCTGCACATCAAATATCGCGTCGCTTCTTTATTCCATCGAAGGCAATACACGCATTCATCATCAATAAAATTTGGTGTGCCTTTTCGCAATCCCTCCACGATTTCTATTCCAGTCATGATTCCTTCCAATCATCAAACCTTCCAATCATCAAACCTTCCAATTTTCCTTCCCATCATCAAAGATTTCCATCAAAGATTTCCTGCCAATCATCAAACTAATATAATAATAAACTAATACCAAACTACCTTTCCTCGCTGATAAAACTAATATGGACGCTTAGAAAATGTAAATAAAACACCTTAGATAGATTCCGCCAAATTCCAAAATAAAAGCCAAATGTATAAGTTAGGAGGCATATGGTAGCCTTGAATGATTCTTGGCTTAATCAAATACCCCATGCTACTCGGGGGGGTTGGGGCTCCGCGCCAGGTACCCGTTATTACTTACTTAAATTTAAGAGCTTTATTGTTATTGCTTATTTAAATTTAAGAGCTTTAATGTATTACTTAAATTTAAGAACTATATTGTATTACTTAAATTTAAGAGCTCTATCGTTATTACTAAAATTTAATACCTTTACTGATTTTACTTACTTGAATTCGATAATTATATACTTGCTTGACGTTTCAGTTTATCTTTGCGAACTGAAACGTCAACTTTTTAAGAATTTAAAACGTTCATGTCTCTACACAATTCTCAACCCGAAAATTGCATCCAAAAATCGAAATCGAATCCCCAAAAATCGTATCCAAAATGAGCTGTGAAAGTTCATGTGAAACCAAGTAAAAAGATTTGTATCTGTTACAAGCTTGTGCTATGGGTTATTTGCACTGGCGTACGCAGGGGGTTGTTGTTGAAGTTGTACCCCCCTCCCAATCAAGATGAAATTTTGCATGTATACATATGCATATATAGAGTTGTAGCTCTGTAACCCCATCCCCATTGAGACTGTAACCCCCTTTATGTACTTTCTACATACGCCTATGGTTATTTAGGATGGAAACGAAGGCGTAACGTGACCTCTCAACCTTACTATTCGTTGATACATAGCCAAGCTTGCTCGGAAACGAACCCAGTTCAGCGGGTTCAAAGGTGGTAATCATCATCACTAGAGCGCAGTTAAAAAAAAAATGTCTGTTAGGATTATTTCCAGATTAATACTAATTAGTAGTTTATATTAGTCAAAATAATTTAATTAATACAACAGAGTGAAAGGCGGCGTGTGCCTTTTCCTTTCCGTAAATATATCTGAATGACGTCCCCGATTTTCTACGTATATACTAACGAGCCAAAACACCTACACTCGCGGCAAAGCAAACCTGGTACGCTGGACAAGGCGCAGAGCAGTATGATTTCGCCAGTGCAATATAGTTCGCCCTTTCTTACGTTAAGAGAGTTAATAGAAGATACATTTTGTACATAAAACATTAAAATAATGCTCAAATACATAAAACATAGGCATACTTGTGCAATTAAAATCTGGTATTTATTAAATTTAGGAAAAAGACTCATTATAGCGAGCGATGACGTCATTCAAGTAACTGACCACTCAGAGGACTTCGTTTGCTTGGCAGGAAGTTTGGCGCCTGGAATTTTGGCGACTGCGTTTTTCTGCATTCCAAATTAGGCGATAAATAGCCTAATAATGTTGAGGGTTACCTCATTTTTCGCCAATTTGCGAACGAACACTTGTTGAACGGGCGTGAATAGGTAGGTCATCGTAGCCTTAACAGTGTTCCAGGTTAGCTTTGCCGCGAGTATGGTCTGTCATCAGGAACTCTTCGTTACCTATGATTGCACTAAATCACAGATTATATTTTATGAACCTCATTTGGCACAAAACGTCCTTGGCCAAAAAAAACTCAGCCAGTCTCCGATATTCTGCGTAAGTTAGGCAAAATGACTCTTAATTCTAGGGACCAAGCAGAATACTGTCTCTGTTGCATTTCACTTCACCCCGCAAATGGTTAATAGAATTTCAATTGAGATTATTCAAATATAGTTAGTCGGTTTTGTGGCGCAAGGACATCAAGGATTATGCTGCGCTGAGACACACAGCTTTCCGAAGAACCCAATCCCTTTAAAAACCCAGAAACCAACAATCCACATAACACGATGCTGTGATTGCCGCACCAGGCCCCTCTTCTTCCACCCATGCACTGGATCATAATGGTTTAATAACAGGCGTATGCAGGGGGGTTGGAGGTTGTACCACCCACTCCCCATTGGCAGAGGTGGATTAAGTCTATTGAGGGCCCCTGGCGGTAAAAATTTTAAGGCCCTGAGACACAAGCCCCAAAACAAAAATCGTATATGAACTGAGGATTTTTTTCGGAAATATTTCAGTATTAGATTTTCAGTGAGTTCCTTAAACCGGCAATATGTAGCTAATAATAAACTCAACGTTTCAAGAAAAACCATACATTTATTCAAAAAATTTAATAGTAATAAATTACCTTAGTGCTTAAAAATGTTTTGTATATAAATTTATGTCTTGGTTTCTCTTTGACAGATTCATCAATTGTTTTTGTAGTACCTATTTCATCCAAAATTTTTGCCCTGTGAGTATAATATGACCATGTTGTAATCTTCTTCCTATGTACTCCTTAAATAGTTTTTAACGCGTTTAAAACTGAAAAGATCTTTCACCTGTTGCATTTGATATTGGCATTGTTAAAAATATTTTCGAAATAATATCTACATTAGGAAAAGTTCCACTCTCTCTTTATACACTTCGAACTATTATTCAATAGCACTTCTGGCTATTTATTTATCAACACTTCTGATTATTTATTTATCAGTTTCTTACGTTCTTATTATTTCTCATGTTTTAATAACATATATTAATATTCTTTGCAAATGTTCTTGCAAACTTCCTTTATCATTTATAACTTTTTAATATCACTTGAGATATTATATCGGGCTTCCAAACATAAATTTTTTACCATCATTCATCTATATAATTATTATTTTTCATAAATTCTTCAAAAATAGAATAAATAGTATTTACAATTCGATTGGACTCTTTACGTCCTGGTATGTATATCCAAGCGATAAATACTTCAATAATAATCATTAATAATAATAATTCACCAATAATCCCATTGATTATATACTCCATGATGGAAAAACACTTTCTTTCCATTTTTTTATTAGTTTTTTATTTAGAGTAAAACCTCTCTACAACAATATTATAAGGACCGAGAATAATTATGATTGTGTGGAAGTTTTACTGTATAAGTTTTATTTATTCAACAATAAGGATTATTTCCTTAAAATGATGATATTAATAATAGTTCGACGGGAGTTTTAGAAAAATTAATACAGTCGGAGCAGGACATAAACATCCTCTCCTCCTCGAAGATTTATCCAGAAGCTCCGATTTTCGCGCGGAAATATTGTTTAAACAATGCTCCAATAACCTTTCAGCATTCTAGCGCTCAAGTACGTGTGTGTGTGTGTGTGTACACACAAAATGAATATTAAGGCATGTGTTTAGAGGTTAAATCAAAGTTGTTCTTCTCAACTTCTTATAAGAAAAATGGCGTTGTTGAGAACAGGGTTTCCGCCATTGCAGTTTTATTTCATTTAATTCTACTGTCGTCTATTTAATTATACATGGCATGGGCGCCCATATGGGGCAGAGGGGGCTCGAGCCCCACCCTAGCCGTTTAAAAATTTTATTTGCCCGATTCTGCTATGCATTTACTTTCAAAAGTTTTACAAGCACATTTTAAAATAAGGTACTTTTTAGCTCATTACTAATTGTCAAGCAGTATAAATTATTTTTGTAGCATTTTAGTATCTTGTACATTCACTAAAATTTTTGAAAGCCTTGAGAAGAAAGTAATAATTTTTCTCAATCCCCCACCCCCAGAAGTACTCATATGGACGCACATAATACACGGTGAAACTAAAGTTATGACTAGAGCCCAGATTATATTATATGAACTAAAAACCCAGCAAAATATGCACTAATGAACCCCAAAATATCCACTTCACATGAATAAACATGCACTGGAAATGAATAAATATGTACTTAAAAATTTTTATATCTATTTGTACAAGTAGATTATTAACCGCCAAGTAGAAAAATTCGATATACATTAAATCATACGTTTTATACATTGTACATTCCATGACTGTATATCACAGAGGTGGGCGAATGAGGCTCTTCGTTGAGTTGAGTGTGGCTCCCGTCAAAATTAAATTTCTCCCTTTTTTTTTTCCCAGAAGTTTTTTTATGAATCTTGTTAAATTGACTAACTAGGGAAGTCAATCGGTTAATGAACAGTAAAAGCCATACGTAATTGCTTCAAAAGTAGACCTTCGGTTGCATCGATAGGTCATTCTTGGAGTTATTATTAAACTTTGAAATAATTATTTTGTATTTTCTTTCTCTTAATTATATTTTCTTATATGTATAATTTACATAGCACTTAAGACTTTGGTACAATATGTAACCATATTAATTAAATTTGTGTATTTAATACTATGTAACTATGGTGTGGTTCTTTATATGATACATTGAAATGCAACTCTCATTGACCTCATGCATGCCCACCCATGGTGTATCACAATGTGTCTCTCGTTGTTCTAAACAGTTACGCTTTATCTTCTATCATGTAATGATGTATGTCATTTTTATGGCCAAAAGGGTCCTTTCAGAGCTACAAAAGATACTGAGCAAAACATACATTTTTGCTGGTTTTTATTACGAATAGTTTATCGATGATAGACCCATGTCTATCACTGAAGGAAAATGGTGTGGAAATTTAGAATAAGTGTTTGTTTTAATTTGACTTTCAATCAATTGCCAGCCAAGCACAGTAAAACTCAGCTTTGGTTTTCCTAACAAGGATGGTGGCTATAATTCAGCTACCACAATGTTTTCGCACCCTAGGACACAATTAAACGTGTACATTTACGAATTCCATTGCCTTTCCACTCAGATAAGAAGTAAGAAGAAAGTTCAACTTTAGTATTGTGGTGAAATTTTTCAGATGAGAGAATAATAAAATTCTTAAAATTACTAAAACCCTTAAAATATGCATTTATTCTGGAAATTCATGGTTTTTGTGCATTTATATTCAAAAACACTAAAAACAGCTAAAATATGTAATTTCGTATGCACATCTGCAATTGCATATTATGCAGGCTCTAGTTCTGTTTATTTAAACCAAGTAAACATAACTTGACCAAAGGCAGAAGACAGCGCCTATAGCAAATTTTGTGTGTTCTCTTTTCACCCCATGTAGTCGGTTTAACATCGACGCAAGCCACAGATGTACTTGTTTCAAAAAAATTTAATAATTGGAAGAAGACCTTGGAGAAGTTCAGATAACATTAGAACTTTTCTCTATCATAAGGATTCAATTCACAAAGCCGATGAGTTTTTAAAGGTCGCAAAAGGAAAAAAGGCTTCCGTAGATCAAGTAGTGGACAGAGGGCAAGCAAAAGCAAGTTTTGAAAAATAGGATTATTTTTAAACCTATTACTAAAACAGTGATCTTTTGTGGAAAACAAAAGCTGGCCATTGTAAAATTGTACAAAAAAATCCACCATTTTTAATCATTTAAGCATATTGCACTGTCAAATTAGTAGTAATTTAATAATGATAAATGAACACAAAAAACAACCGTAATTGATATGGTCTTTGGCCATTTTTCTGTCAAACATTTCTTGCTCTACTGGACCCCCTCCTTGAGAATATTCTGGGTGCACCACTGCAAAGATGAGTACAGAATGATTAAATGCTACTGTCATAACTAGAGCCTGCATTATACGATTTCTTGACATAATTAGAAATATCTGCACTCAGAATTTCCAATTTAACTGTTTTGATCTACCTTTACCTCCTGGAAAGCGTTTGAAGACAGCCATAGCCACTGTGGTTGCTTACCTCAACTGCAGCCTCATCAATGTCACAGAGTTCAGGGAAATGTTGCTGGGATCGTCATTACTTTCAATTTTACTACTTTCAAAAAAAAAAAAACGATTTCTGTTGGCGTAATAATTTTCCACTTTGTTAGCCCAAGGGGTGCGCGGGCCCCCAAGGTAGGTGCGCCAGAGCATGTTTGAACTAATATGATTTTTAATTAACTTTAATTTAAAAAAAGAACGTTTTGTACTTATATACGTAAAATAAGTGAATAATATTAAGTATTGCATCTTTCGCTTTTTGTGTTGTGGTAGTTTTTAACGGGGAATCTCTCAAGCTCGATGCCCCTGGCGGCTGCTTAATCCGCCACTGCCCATTGGGATGAAATTTTGTATACGTATATAAAACACATTTTGTATCCATATAGAAAATATGTATGAACAAATGAATATATGGAGTTGTAGTTTTATAGACCTCACTCTAGCAGAGTGGTTCCCAACTCAATTTAAGCCGCGGACCACTTTTCCACTTCAATTGTACCCGCGGACCACTTTGAAAAATTCTCATGAGTTGGCTGCAAGGTCTTAATAAAAAAAAGGGACCCGGGTCCTTTTTTGGGGGAAATGTGTTTGTAAAATCTTTCTTTAGTAAAAAAGAAATAATAATAAACAGAAAAATAATAAAATCTAATGATAATGCAGTCAAACCTCGTTAAGATGAACACGCTTAAGACGAATTACTTTTAATACGAACCGTTTTCTGAAGTTCCGTCAGATTGTAAAATACTACAAATATACCATCAATTTCATTTTTATATTTAATTTTAATATTTAATAATAATTTTTATAAGTGTTTTTATTAATTATTATTTCTTTTTAAATAATGACCCGTCTCGCGGACCACCAGTTGGGAACCACTGCTCTAACATAATCCTGTACTCTCTTATAAACTTCCTGGATGCAGCTATGGGTTTAATTCGTAACTGCATATTATATTTTTAGTTATAGTAAACAGGAATATAGTTACTGCTCCTTTGAAGTCAGTGGACGCTTACTAACATAATTTTATTTCATATTATTAAAGAAAGATGCCAGGGTGTGTGCTCAGCTCTTTTGCTTCGACACCGCTTCTGGGTATTGTGTGTCCTACAGACCTGCTGCAGAAGGCTCCGCCTGCGGAGATGGCCAGGTAACCACACTCAGAATCATGCTTAATCAGTAAAAACCATCATCATCTCCTACAATTAATACATTGCGTCTTCCTGGCATTTAGGTATGCAAAAACGGGCGGTGTCTGGCCGAAATTGAGAACATAATCCCTGACTATAGTCATGTAACAGAAACCTATGTTGAAGCCGAGGACAGAATGGATAAAGGACCAGACGTTGCCACAGAGTCTCCAGCAACTAGTTCTTCACCATCTGGGTTCCGGAAAGCACGGGTGGCCAGGATCAGAAGACCCATTCGAAGAAGAACGAGAAGCATCATTCCAGAGGACACCATTCCCATGTTTCACTCGGGTTTTCGTAAGTACATTTATTACCTATTCATATTATCAATACACTATGGAAGTTGGGGGTATTTCTGTGATTGGAACCCATTTATATCTAAAGCACGGCCACAGAGAACAGCGTAGCAATTCAAAACTCATGGGGGGGGCAAGCCCGTAGCTAGACACTTGTTACAAGCGGTCTGAAAGCTATGGGGAGCTCAGAAAGCTACAGAGGTGTATTAAAATTCGTAAATGTTTTGATGTATTTTATTAATATATTTAATAATACTAAATATATAAGTAGACTAATATATTTAAAATTAATAAATAAATTTCTTAATGTAATTTTTGCATTAAAAACTTATAAATTTTAGTATACCTCTCTATAATTTCCCCAATCCTTATTATAAAGTATATGAAGACTCAAACCTATGTAAAAAAAATTACATACACAAGATCTACGGTAGAGAGCTATTTTGAATACATTTTTAACGTTAAAGAACAATCATTGTCATGTACAATTTCGTACAAAACAAAAAATTTAAAATAAAATTCTACAATATTTGATTTTTGAGAAAAAAGTTTTCCACAGGGGGGGGGGCTCAGCCCCCCTATAGCCCCAGTCTGGCCACGGCTCTAGGGGGGGGGGCTCAAATGGCTTTAAAGATATTATGTAATGCAGCCTTAGAAAAAATGATGTGTTTTGGTATGCAATGAGGGGCTTGAGCCCTTGCCTATGTCACTACGCCCAGAGGAAACTTAAACAGAAGACTATTTCATCATTATTAGTATTTATATTATTATTATTTAAGAATAATAATTTAAACAGAATCATATTTCATTTCCTTAAGATCAACTATTGAAGTGCATTATCATTCAATGCCAAAATTTCCAAATGCAGATTGTGATCATACCTGTAATTTCGTTTCTAATGCAGATAAGGGCGGACACAGACTTTCATTTTGGGGGGTCAAGGACAGAATTTGCCATGGTCTTGGAATAACACCCTTCATTTATCATGAAAGTTGGAATTTTTTACAGTGAAAAAATATATTTGGGAGTCATGACCTCTGGGACCCCCCCCCCTACTCATGCTTGAATGCAGGCCTGACAATCCCATTCAGACCACTGTTCCGAAGCAAAACTAGGGAAGAATTTGGAGAATCGTCTGTTGAATTCTGTGCTATAATATATGTGGTTGTTTCCTTTATGGTAGTTGCTTTAAAATGGGGGGGGGGTACCTTCTACTAAATTATCCCTCTTCCCGTGTTGTCCGCTTAGCGTAATTTGGGAGATCCAATTTAAAAAAGAAATAAATAAAAAAGAAAACTCAGAAAAGTTTTTGCGTTTTTGTAATTTTTAATTAGCAGCACTTTGTGTTGTTTTAGAAATGATTTTAGCCGCTATTGTGTTAGTCGATGAGGCATATCTTATACTGCCGACGACTTTTAAATCATAAAATTATAATCCATTAAAATATGCATACATATATATATATATATCATATTTGCAACGAAACAAAATTTAAAATTTTACTGATTCTTTTTTCCCTTCTTTACAATTTTATGTAGGTTCTCACCATAACTTAAAAAGTTCTGCAAACTGATTGATAAAATGTCCGCAGCTTACCATCACAATGAAATACGATGAAACCCTTCTTAACGGACACCCCTCAGATGCGGTCAAATAAAAATTCCCCGGCAGAAACTGATTTACAATAATGTATTTCAAACCCTTGCTTAGCGGTCACCCTCAGATAGGGATACGGATACAGTTTTCATGATTCATTCCATTACACCAGAACCCCTGCGTGGACAAAATACGAACTTTGACAGATAAAATTCGTAGGGATGACATTTGAACTTCGACCTTCATTGCACTTCTCACAACAGGATAAGAGCAAAGGGGATTTTTCCCTTCCCTTTTACCCTTTAACACCTGAGAGTAAAATACACATGGCAAAACTTATACCATGCAATTTCTGAGATTCTTAGGGCATAAAATAAATTTTAAAAAAATCATGAATAAAATTTATAAATTTTAATGGTCTTAAATTACATAGGAACCTTCATTCCATTCAGGAACACCAATGAGCAAGACGTATGTTGGTATGTAAAATATTACTGTTGGGTATGATATTTGCAAAAACAGTTAATTCCTCCCATGACACACAGAAAAACCATACACTTGACACAGTAGAATCTGCTTTTTTCTAGAGCAACCTGCCAGTTGACAAACATGAGGATTTGTGTTTCTCCGATTCTCTTACGAAGTGAGACATGTTGTCAAATCTAACTTCAGTTGGCACTAGGGCAGGTCTTCTTGCACATTTTCTTGGAACGTCATTATTGTTTTCCTCAGCCAAAGTTTGAACTAGTACGGGATGACTCCCTGTAGTGGATCCTTTGAGTAATGAACAGCAGATGTCCAACTTCAAGTTTTCGAATAACCCATTCCACCCATACTTCGGTACAGAATCCATGAATTCGTTACAGTCAAATCCATGAAATGAAATGCGAGATGAAGGTACCACTTTTGGGTTTTTAGTTTGATCTTGTTCATGGCCAGCACCATATCAACATTATCTACACCATCCATGTGTGAAATGTACGTCTGTTTAACGGCTGGGCGTTCTATTTCTGTCACAGCTCCTGTTTTCTTGTTTCGCCGTGTGTATTTTCCACTAAGTAAAGCATTTTGATAATTTGAGGCGACAATTACCTGACGGTTATTTAGCCAGGCACAAATTACAACCTCTTCTGCTTGATCTATGTAAGAATCAAATGTTCCACAAACTTCTTTCTTCAGCTCAGTCTCACTTTTCACGGGGCATTTTTTTAGTAGAGATATATTCATAGTCGACGCTGCTAGCAAGTCATTTTGGAGCATGCATGACGTTAGTTCTGGTGGGATGAAATAATTGCCGAAGATGATCGTGTACATGGTTTTAGTTTCTGGCACAACCAAACCAGACTTGCTCACACTGAAGTTCTCGAATCATATAAAAAGTTGTGCATTTTACTGAAAGGAACATTTGTAGCTTCATCATAATGGGATCCTCTATTCCTTGTAAAAGAAATTTTTGTTTTGAGTGTTTATTTGTGATCTTAAGACAGTCATTCGCAACTCCTATTATTCAATTTACAAAATAATATGTATTTATAAGCCAATTCTAAGAAAAATAGTCAATGCCTACCTTATTGATATCATAAAGGAGGCGGCCATTTCTAAATCTGAATATTTCTGCCTCGCAAAGACCTACTGCGATCTGTTGCCATTTTTCTGAACTAGGTAATGGAACATTCGTGACTTTGAGGCAAATAATAGCTTGACAGAACTGTTGGTTTTAATAGGAAAAAACTGTGATGTCAGAGGAATAATTGTTCCTTTCAGGTGGCAAAGGGTTAACAAAGAGTGGAAATTGACTCAGATTCACTGATTCAAATGACCAACTTACTCGGATTCGCGGATTCAAATGACCAACTGACTCGGATTCGCTGATTCAAATGACCAACTGACTCGGATTCGCTGATTCAAATGACCAACTTCCTCGGATTCGCTGATTCAAATGACCAACTTACTCGGATTCGCTGATTCAAATGACCAACTGACTCGGATTCGCCGATTTAAAGGACCAATAATTAACAAAAACTTTGGTAATCATATAGTGATACACTGCTCGAAACTAATAAACAATTATCAACACAAAACTATTATTGTAAACTATATAATCGTCTGCTCGACTGGCATACAGGTCCTGAAAACATAACGACAGAAAAACGGTGAATTTAATCTATCAATTAAAAATACATTTCTAAGGAGGACTGGTGAGTAAAACCCAACAAACAGCTATTAATCAATTTTTTTCCAAGACAAATAAATTTTAATATTTAACGTTTTGTTGTAAATTTACTTGTTATATTCAACAAATGCTTATGTTCGTTATTTTAAACTTGTCTTATATACTTAAAAATACGTAAGTTTCAAAATGAAATATTTAAATGTAATATTTCACCTACTTCAGAATGACCTCTCTCCTCTAAGATCACCTCTCTTTTACGGCCAAACTTTTCTGTCAAACGAGTGACCATTAATGAGGGGTTTCACTGTATTTTGATTTTTAGTATATAATGACCTTCGGTAGTATATGATAACATTTACTAGCATACAGTGAATCGCTGTATTGTACAGTAACTCCCAACAGTATGTGGAAAAATTAAAAAAAATAAAATAAACATTTAATTAAATTAAAAATGTTGCTTTGTTTAGTAAAACGCCTGGCATAAAAAAAGATGACGGGAAACCGTTAAGACATAGGAGTATGTGAATTGTAGCTCTGTAACCCCCAGTGAGCCTAAAACTTCCCCTTCTGAACTTTCTGTGTACGCCTATGTTAAACATACGAAAGTTTACTACAATGTGGGTGTTAACACCCCCCCTGCATATGCCAGTGTGTTAAGAGTTTTATGAATGCAAAGTAACAGTAAAAATGGTGTCAACATTAAAAAGTTGATTTAACATCAATGAAAGGGAGAGAAATATGCCAGCAGTTTACATGAGACTAGTAATGAGAAAAACTGTAACATATAGTAATAACAATGATATCAATAAATGTGTGTGTGTAAATTTTGATAACATAATTAATTTGCCATATTTGTCTTTTCAGCTAAAGGTTATGATCCAGGCCATATAGGGAAAATACGGTTATAGAACGACGATTCCTTTACACATTTGAATTAACGGACACAGCTTCTCACACTACGCTGTGGGAAAAGTGGGTTCTATGGGTTTTAGCTTGCACCCTGTGTTAAAAGTCGTGCAATTTCGGGATTTAACTGTAAAATGCCAGTAAGAAAACTGCTTGTGTTCAACGCCCCCTATTGCTAGTATACGACATAGGTATTTTTTAGTTTCAAATTTTGCGCCCACACTTGCTTTATTTATACGAACTAGATTTCCAAGCCGCATCACCACACGTTGCCATGAAGAAAGCTTATAACGTATTTCTATAAAGAAAAGCTACTGTGGAAGTATACAGTGTGTAGAGAACAAAAATTATTTGCAAATCGTATACAAGATTATTTTTTTGGATATATATATATATATAAAATTTATGCCTGTATATAGATGTTTACGATTTGTTTTGTCAGGTTTCCATGTACAAGTACATTCACGAAAATTATGACGTCACTGTGATAAGTGCGTATGAGGAGTCACGTGATATAGCATCCACCATTTAGCTGGTGTCAATAAATCTAGAAATGATAAAAGGAAGGACTAGTATCACAAACAAGTACCGTGAATAGAGTAGCTCCTTAAGAAATACCACGGATGTACAGTAAATGCTACGTAGGTCATAAAAAATACTACATATATATATCAGCAGCAATAGAAATCTACAAATGAGCGTAAATAAGCATACAGAAAATATCATGAATATCAAACAAGCACCACAGATTGATTGCTGGCATGAAAACCAGATGAATGCCAAGAAAATGACGACAATACTGTATGCACTATAATTCACTAATAACTATCATGAATATCGTAAATCAATACCATGAATCGATGGAAACCTCTATATGTGGTCTTTTTTCGGAAGCTACTATTCTCTTAGGAGGGGTGAGGTTGGTTTTATGGTCGAAAACCAATCTCACGTAGCTCTAAACACAATCTATACCTCAATTATCACATTAATATTCAGGGTTTCGCTTCGAAGAAATTAATTTCATTCATTTGTGGATACATAAATCCAAAGGCTCTTCCATCACTAGCCGCATCACTCCAGTCTACACACCTTCACCTAATTTCTCAGTACCTGAAAACGAAAAAAAGAAACTGAACATTTTCATTTCGACACCTCTCAAAGATGTGAAGACGAAAGAGAACGTAGAGAAACAGACTCTTGCTAAAGAGGTGTGGAAGAAATCGACCATTAATCATGAAAATTATTCGGGAGACACTGAGAGGTACAGACCTCTAACTAACAAGGAGCACCTTTCGCATCTTCATACTTTTGCTATCGTGGATGGGCTTTGGTTGAAATTCACGGGATATCAATTATGTAGCTATAATGGACTTTGAGTCCATGGAACAAGCAACCTTAAAGACAATTGTGGAAGAGGATGTTAAATAGTGAAAATACTGTGCCTTACAAATTGATCAATCTTATCAAACTGCAGTTTTTACATGTTGTTTTTATTAGTTTTATATTAAAAGTGAATGTTGAAAGCCTCCTCTTCCTTGATTGGATGTCTGTCTTGTGTTTTGCAATAAAGAATGGCAAGGGTCATGCTGCGACAGGACCTACAGTTTCCAGAATAATCCTAACTTCTGTCACCTCGGCCACTTACCAAGGCGGAACAGAATTTAAGATTCTCCCTGACTTTCCATGTTTGACCGAAAAAGCTAATTTTTCCCTGGCCATTAGGAACAATTCCAGGTACTTGAGAACCTTGTTAATGAATACTTCAGAAACTTAGTCTCGTGTAAATGCATCATAGTTTGGAGGTCTCGTTAACAAGGCGATGGCATCATGAGTGACCTATTGTAGTGTTAGATATAGAATGTAAATATTTCGTCTGTGAAAAAGACATATTATTACTAAACACACCCTAATTCACATATTAATTATCGAAATACTAGAGCATTACCCAGTTGCCGATCATTGAGGAAAATCATGCCAACTTGTCACGATTTTCCCATTTCACTCCACTCAACAAATATACAAAGCAAAACAACAATAATTTACATTATTTAAAAAACTACGTAGCATACATAATTTACATGTCATTGATGATTTACATGGCAATCAAGTTTTTAAATGTGTCTTCTTGTGTTTCAATATTTGACTCGTCGTCAAAAGCATTTCCTTTTCACACACTGGACAAAAATACGTTTTCTGCAGAGCAGGGGGCTGACATTTTTCCTCTGGAATTTCTATCGTCTTGTTTTTACCTAAGTCAAGAAAACATTGATTAAAATCACTAGTCCATAATCTCTAGTCACTAACCACAAGCCGATTCGATATAAAAGGAATACACAAAAGAAAAAAAATATATACAGCAAAACCTATGTCAGTGAGACACTGCCTATGGTCCACCCCAAAACATGTCAACAGACGACAGTAGAAAATGAAATGCCAATTTTCTTCTCGTCGATAGAAGCATAAAAAAGCTCTCTTTGAATAAGTCAAAACAAATCAATGGTGTACTAGTACATACATTGTATATTTTCACAAAATTTATGTATTATTACATGCTTACAGCAGAAATCAAGAAAACACTTACTTCCAAAACAGTAACTTTACATATTTTAGAATGAATTCGTTCTGCTCAATTATAAGGTAATCATGCCTTCTGTTTGGAAAGTGATCTATCAAAAGAGTGCTTGCCCTGATGCCAAATGTATTTCTATTTTGCTATGCAATTTGAATGCAGCCTCAATGAGTTCTGGCGTATTTTGGGTAAAGGCATACAGTTCCAATATTTTAACACACTGCTGGATTCATTTCCTGGAAATGGCAACAGCCAGAAGTACTATGAAGTGGGGGGGGGGAAGAATCCTTGCGATAGATAATGAAGGTCAAAGGTAATGGAATGTGTACAAGAGGTTTACCAATTATTTCTGTACACTGTCTTGGCACAGAGTAACTGTTATTGAATTACGAAAAACCTTTTTTTTTTTCAAGAAACTTGTCCAACTTGGGCATGTAAACAGTGTCCAACTTCCAAGATATACAAGTGTCCAAGTTAAAGAGTATTAATTACACGTTAAAATATAAGAATTTGTTCAGTTCTACCAAACTGTGTCCACTGTAGGGAGGTGTCTAACTTGACAGGTTTTACTGTAATAATTATGCAGAAATAAAGACCGGACATTTAAATTGCAAAAAACAGAAAGTCATGCACATAAAATAAGTCGACAAAAATAAATAATTGCTCTAAAAATTTGTAGTAACATACTACAATTATTTGAGGCGTGAACAATGACTTAACATAATTTCCCTCTCTAGGATTCCCGATCACATTGGAGAAAAAAAATCCCTGACTTTTCGAAGTTTCCTCACAAAATTTCCTGACTAATCGTAAACAGAATTTTGAATTGAACTTGCATTTTGGGGAAAATATCTTCACATTTGCGCCAAATTTAACTATTCAGAATATAAGTTAGGAAGGCTTTTCCTGACTTTCCTGGGTTTGACCAAGAAATATCATTTTTCCCTAACTTTCAGAGACAATTTCAAATTCCTTGACGATTCCAGGCGGTGAGAACCCTTCCTCCCTTACGAACCACTGCTGCAACTCCTGGAAAGAGTGCATCCTTGTCCCTGGGAAACCACTGTTGCTTAAAAAAAACCTTGAGAAGTACTGCTGTAAAATCAAGACAAAAAAATAGATTCTCTCCACGCATTTGGAGTACACGTCAGCACTAAAATACCCACAATTTCACCCAAATTTCAAGTTTCTGGCAAAAGTGTGTAATAATAATTTATCCAGAAGTTGCCATCAATGAGGTTAACATTATCTGGCTCATGTAAACAATGTGAAATATGAGAAAAACAAATTGCCAAAAACAGTCTCAAAAATTCTAGTTTTCTTCCATGCCGTATTTCTTCTGTTTAACTATCTTCTTTTCATCTTTATTCTTTTCGAACGAATATAAAAAAAAAAAAAAGCTATATGTAACATTTAAATTAATATCGAACAATCTTTTTCCCATCCTTTTTGGAGACTCTTATATTTCGTTCCTCAGTATTCCACTTTTCATCTTTCTCTTTTGCACACTGAACAGCATGAACCTTCCATTGCAGCCTCTTAAACTATCAACAATTACTGTATATTAAATTAATATGCCAATTATTAATATTAATATGCCAATTATTAATATTAATATGCCAATTATTAATATTAATATGCCAATTATTAATATTAACTGATTAATGGATACTGCTTACTCTCTGACTCCTGGCATTTTTCTTTGTGCCTAATCTGGTCTAGAACAGTGGCGATCATCTCTTGGCCGCAAAAGGGACAAACCCACTCTTTTTGTAAGAACTGCAAGTGCTTGTCCTCTGTTGTCTGCGCTAAACTGAACATGAAAAGGTATTTAAATGAGAATTCACAAACAGTCAAAAGTTGTGAGTTAAAATAAGTCGCTTAAAAGTACTTGGCCAAAATAAGAATGGTCCACAACGATCAGAATAGAAATTGATATAGTTTTTCTCTGTTGTCATCGATCAGATTTACTGATTGATCACGACAGAGTATTAAATCCATATTTCTCAGGAAAGAATGAATTCTTTTGTGAGAAATATGGGCTTACCTTACACAAATTATTATTTTTCTGTGCAAAAATAATTTTTCATTTATTATTTATAGCTGGTTGTAAATAGGTTGTTTTATAACTCAATGTGATACAACATTAAAACGATTTCAAATTTATGATTTACATATCTTCACGACACTATATACATACATATCATCATCAACCATTTTTAATCCACAGCAGGATGGAGGTCTCTCTGTTATCACACATACACGTAGTACGGTGAAAGAAATACAGAGGAAGCAGCCTTACTCTCACCACGTTGGCCAGACGGATTGGCGAGCTGGACCTACAGTTTAACGAAGAATCCGAACTTCGGTCACCACAGCCAAAGTTCTACGCTAAGACACTGCCTCCTAAATTTGGTAGGCAATGTCTAAGACGGGACTCATTGTGTCACCCCCCCAACGAAGTGACCGCTACCAATGACGCTTTTCAGTGACGATCCGTCGAGTGCCGGTATTCTTGGCAAAGAACGGCTAT
>QLNU02003225.1:50657683-50673036 GCA_006491805.2 Dysdera silvatica | reverse complement strand
CATGAGTTCTCCTATTTGAATATCAAGCTCGTCAAAAAAGCCTCTTTCAGATCCTAATTTTCTTTTATCATTCCATATTTTCTCGAAAGTGAAAATGTTACAAATAAAAACGTTTTTCGCTTATGAAAGTTACAAAAAACTGTTTTCTCAAGCATTTATATAATTGAATATTACTTCTTTTTGGTGTTGATAAATGGCGTTGGTTTTTCATTCACGTATTTGCTATGAAAAAAGCACAGCTGTCTCTGTTGAAGCAACCGCCAACGGCTGAATGAATTATATAGCTATGTGGATTTTGTTCAATAACACAAAAATTAACCGTTTGTGTCATCCTTAGTATAACCATAAGCATAAAAAAAAACAGTTGTTTGAAACATGAGCACCCATGTGAGTAATTCTAGGGGGGGGGGGCTGAGAAGTGCTATCTTCTTCTCAAGGCTGTAAAACAGTTTAGTGAATGTACAAGATACTAAAATACTAAAAATAATTCAGACCACGCCCTGACAATTAGTGATGATATAAAAAACATCTTATTTTAAAATATGCTTGTAAAACTTTTGAAAGTAAATGCAGAGCAGAATTGGGCAATCAAATTTTTGAATAGCTTGGGGGGGGGGTCAAACCCCCTCTGCCCCCCATATAGGCGGCACACACATGGTTTGAAACACTAACCAATTACCTGCATTGCAAAAGCATCAAATATCTGCTACAATATTTACCAATCGTAGGTCCAGTAGTCTTTAAGTTGCAAGCCTCCTTTCTTTGTGTTTGTAAGACAATCTTTGGCATCGACAAACGAGCAGCTACTTTTGGAAATACCCCCTAGTAATCAAAGGTAATAATACACTATAAAAAATGCATTAATGCTCACAAATCCAGAGAACTAAACGTTATGGACACCCAGTGTTACAGAACTGTGGCACTGAAGTTACGATATTCTCACCACAGTCACAGAATTGTGACACTGGAATCATAAATATTGTAGGAACTAGAGACACAGAATTGTGTCGTATTACAGTGTAACTGGGATCGCAATATTCTAACACTGAAGTCACAATATTGTGGCACTAAAAGAACAGTATTATGCCATGGAGTTACAACAGCGAAAAAAAAAAGGCATTACCTTGCGGCCCAATGTACATATGCTTAATATCAGCAGCGAGCAATCTTCTCACGGAGTACGCCACCTCCATTTGGAAGAACTTGGCAATGGACCGGAGTAGTTCTTTACCATTCCTTCGAACTGAATCCATTTTCATCTCTTTGTCCAAAGCAAAATCTGTGGATAAAATACAAATCGTCTTCATCATCGTAAGCCGGCATCATTGATCCACTTCAAGGCAAATGATGGACTTTCCACAATTCTTCCAGGCAGTGCCGGAGAAAGGAATTATGGGCTCTCAAGGCAGTTTAGCAGATCAAGCTCACCCAATCAATTAATTGTGTTTAATGATAAATTAGGTTCATCGTATTATTAAAGTTTTACACGGGGCCCTGGGCATTTGTCCCCTCAGGACCGCTTCCCATTCCTGACCCTGCTTCCAGGCATATCTGCCCATGCAATTTGTCTGTTGGGTTATCCCAACTCATAGTCCGATTTTTTTTATAGATCTTAATAGACAATGTTTACTCGCTCTTGGTATCATTAAAATCAACATTAAATTTAGACCAATTATTTCTGCCTCATACACATCCAACTACCTCATTAAACTGCGTCAGAACAAATGGCAAACTACAAGCAATATAATAAAAATATTATTAGAATCGAAAGAAAAGAAAAGCAGAAAGGATTTTTAAAGTTTCCTGTTTCTTTTTAGCAGATATGTGTTCCGCTATTTGTTCCCCATATGTTGTTAGAAACAATAGTTTTAATTACATCCAGTTAATATTACATGGTTCCCACTCTTTTGTCCTGATGAAATTCAAGGACTTTTCATGGACCTTACATTGTTACTACATTGGAAATAAGGGAAATACCCTCTTTTTTTTTGCCAAAACTTGAAAAAAGGTTTTGGGAAAATTCAAGGACTTTTCAAGGACCAACCACATTTTTGGCAGTTTTCAAGTACTTTTCAAGGGCCCTGACTTGGCAAAAAAATTCAAGGACTTTCAAGGACAGTAGTAACCATGTATTACGAACCAGGAAAAAACATGGTTGCCTTTCTGTGTGTTTTACATCGCAAGAACAGCTAAGGGTATGCTGTGCTCGGATCTACAGTTTTCCGACGAATCTGAAACTCTATAGCCGTGGAAACCAAACCCCAGACTATGGTGGGCAGAAAATGGCATGCGTGCTATGATCAGGGGTGATTGTAAGTCCAAACCAGATTCCCTGAACATACCAGAAAATTCCCTGAAAAGTTACGTAATATTTTTGGTAAAAACACTGATTTCCACAGGAATATAAAATTATAAGAAACGAAAATTTTGTAATTTTTAAAAAGAAATCCCGGAAGAGGCAAGTTGAAATTCCCGGAAATTATGGAACAAAATCACGCCTCTATGATACCGTTGAAATCGTCAGTTAATAACATGATGAAAGAATGAGCATTACCACTACTACACAGTATGCACTGGTGTATGCAGGGGGAGTTTATGGGGATTATGGCCCTCATTGTAATGAAATTATATATATATACAGACAAAAATATATGGCGGGTTAGCTCTACTAACCCCCCCACCGGTGGCTAGCAACCAATAGCATGAACCTTTCTGTGCATGCCTATGACCATAGGGCAATGTCGTTATCGATACAGTCCAATTTCTTGGCCTAACTTGTTGCCATTTCCAGTAGCGTTTGCGCACATTAACTAGGGGCATTATTTATTTCCGTTGTTGTCTTTGATGTGGCATAGTCGTGTTAATGCTTTCTGCAGAGACGTGCAAAGTTATGTCAAATAAAATACGATGAATGCTCATGTGTACATCGCCGAACAATTGGACGATTCTTAATACGTACAATGTCTTAATATGTCAACACGTACAATTAGACAAATTCTCATACCTTAATACGAAGACAAAGGAATGGATTCGGCCATTAGATTAATGTCTAATATTTTTTTCCACATAAGACCGAGAAGATGGATACCTGTTCTGATATTAAAATTTGCGACATACCTTCAAATGTGGTCTTCAACAGTTGTTTCCACGTATCGCGTATGTGCCACACTTTGGACACAAACTCCTGGACGACATCTGCATCAGGAAAGCGCAATTCCAGCCAGGAGTCACATACGATCCTTTGAATGAAAATGAACTGTTAATAATTAAAAATTTTGCTGATCACCGATGAAAAGCATATTATTAATATTGGGATTGTGGTATGATGGTGAAATTAATAATAACAATAATAATAAATTAATAAAGCGTCCAGCATTATAAATACAGAAATTCCTAACACAAACAACATACACAACAAAAATCACCAAATATCAAGACCTTCGATATGAAATCAATGATATGTGGCATACATAATTCTGTCAGCTACAAGCCCAATACTACTGGTGTACACAGGGGGGTGGTAATGGGGGTTATAAGCCCCCATTGTGATGAAATTTCATATAACATATGAATATATGGAGTTGTAGATCTGTAACCTCTCCCATTAAGCTTATAACCCCCTTATGAACTTTCTGCCTAATGAACTATGCTTGATACCAACCACACTACACAGAAGCCTGGAAACACTTAAGATCATCCCCCAATGACCTTTAACCCCCCTACGACCTTTAACACATGCAGGATAGTCCGAAAGTTCCTAGACACACACCTGAATTACTTACAGAAGGAAATGTTGATTATTTGTCACTATCCGCCTGAAGGCTATACCACCAAGTGCATGAACACACATAATACTAATCAGGACTAGACACAATCACAGTAAATTGTACTAGCCAAAGATACTTATCCGCCTTTTAAAAAAAAATGGTAAAAAAAGTTTTCCTACTCAACAAGTGCAAAAATCTAGTTGTCAATAACGACTTAAGGACTGAATTTGTCGAGCCCTAATAATAATATAATTATTAATTAATCAAAATCAACACCACCATTTCCATTAATTAACTTCCTAAAAATACACTTCTTAATGACAATAGCTTGATTCGATTTCTAATAGGGCCGTCAAGGTGTAGAATAAAACGTTGAAAATTAAAAATATGTGGAAATGACAAATATAAAATCTCACTAAGAAATTAATAATTTGTAAACGGTAGGAGAATCTCCACCCCTCCCTTTCCCAGTGCAGTAGAAAGGGGCCGGTGTAAAAGAGGAAATGAGAACACAATTTTTCACCCAATCTATGATGCTTTGGTCCATACTGAAAAATATTGCTCTTTAACTCATATAAGCGTAAAAAAAAACATGTCATGGAGGACGTTCGAACCAGTAGCCCATGTTTTTCTACACTACAACTTATGTGCCCAATTTTGTTTTTAAGGGACGAGGTTTGCTTGTCTCTTGGCACAAGGACACTAATACCATACTGAAAATAGGCTTTCTTCTAACATTTTCTGAGGAATCAGAGGAAATTAAACCTCAAATTGCAGATCAATGGAAGGAACGAAAAGCAATGGCTACTACAGGAAGTCAAATACGGATTTTTGTAGTAGATGCACATATTGCCACTACATCACTGCAACAGTGACAGACGTTTCTGCAAGATTCCCAGTCACATTAGGGGGAAAAAATTCCCGCCTTTTCCAGGTTTTTCCCTGACTTTCCCAGCAAAACTTCATGACCAATTGCAAGCAACTTTCAACTGAACTTCGGTTGAGGAAGAAAATGACAAAGTTTGTGGAAGATTTCGTTATTCAAAATGGAAGTTACGAAGGTTTGGTTGGAAAATCTCATTTTTCCATGACCTTTAGGAACTATTTCAAGTTCATGGACAATTCCAGGTTCCCCAGGTGCGTAGGAACACAATTTCTGGGTCCAGTTACCGATAGAGGGCGCTACAAGCATCAAACAATTTTCAGAACTCAATCCTTCAACCTACCAAACATGTCATGCCCACTGGCAAAACTTGGAATTCCACTTCTTGGGCAGCAAATAAGTTTCCTAAACTTAAAGACCATATTCCAGACCTTAGTAACTGCGGTAGTTATAAAATTGATTGCGAATATGAATTATCCTATATTGATTAAACATGCTCTCCTCGTTTAACCAATTGTCCTATATTGGTTAAATGAGGACAGCACCTTGATTAAGACTTAAAAAAACACCAATCGTACGTACAAAAACAAGAATTTGATAAAATAGCCATTGCAAAACACTCATGGAAACATGACCATCGTTTCTGTTTTGCTGATGCTGGAAAATCTGAGAAAGTCTAATCACCCTCAGATCTTTAATTTTTTTTAGACCTATTACCTCTCCTGCAATTCCGATACAACAGTCAATGAGCCATGGGAGAATAATTGTTTTCCCATTTGCTACAAACATCTCTTCACTTCATCGTAAATTTTGTTCTTTTTTCCCTTTTGCTTTGCACTCCACACAATAGATAACGACTTATTCCTGACGCGCTTGAATGTATTTTTTCGTTTCTGATTTTGAGGAAATGAATCAGTTTGGACAAATTTCTGAAGAAGGTGGAACGTTTTCTTCCACCAAAACAATTATAAAAAGTCATTCCATCTCATATTAAACTGTGTCTGTGTGTATTTTGTTTTTAAATGTGTTAGTCGTTCTGGAATTCCAAGATTAGCTTCTTTATAGTCATACTACTTCTACTATCAAAAGGAACTTTGAGGCTGTACAAGCAGAAACTACACATTTTCAACAAGTCCAGTAAACCAGAGACTACAACTGATAAATATGAATATTCCGTGCACAGTGTCACCAGTAACTAGACAGAAAAATCTCACTCTTACCCAGTAGCGTAAGCAGAAAGTTCATAAGGGGGTTATAGACTTAATGGGAGGGGTTACAGAGCTACAACTCATATATTCCTATGTTAAATATACAAAATTTCATTGCAATGGGGTTACAACCCCCCAAAACAGCCCCCTGCTCTTACCCGATGCCGAGATGTCTGTGTTTTACAATGCAAGAACAGCTAAGATCATGTTGCGATAGCACCATTTCCCGAGGAATCCAATGCCTTGCACTCAGAAATCAAACGACAGATCGATACAAAGAAACTGCTAGAAAGTGCTAGATGCCAACTCGAATCAAACGTAAATTATCGGGTCGTTTGGAAAGTAATTTCGTTTTTCCATGTAGATGGCATTCATGGTCTTTTTGAGTGACCAACGTCATTCGAAACCATAGAATCTTTATACATTTGGACAACGAACATTACAAGCTTCGTTAAGAACAAATTATGTTGAAATTTGTAGTCATTTTAGTTTGGCATTTTGCATCGAAAATGGAGAACCAACGTGAACATTTTCACCACATCATGCTTCTTCATCACTGCAAGGGCAAAAATGTGATGCAAGGCAGAAAAAAATTTTGTGTCGTCCAGGACAAGAATGTGTTAACGGAATGTCAGTATCAAAATTGGTTTGAAAATTTTCTTTCTGGTCGTTTCTATCTCAAAGGTGCACCAAGTTCTGGCATGCCAGTGGAAGCTGATGAAGACCAAATAAATGAATTGCTGGACATGCAAATTGTCATGTAAGTGTACAAGGAATTGCCTAGAGATCGAATCTCTTGAATGCAACAGCCCATAAGCATGTGAAACAACTTGGTTTGGTTGCAAAGCTTGATATGCGGGTTCCATATGTTCCCGGAGATTTGATTTGTCACATTTCAATCTGTGATTTGCTGTTGAAACATGAAAAAAGTGATGAATATCTGAAGCGAATCATAACTAGGGAAATGAAAAAATGGATTATGTACAAGAATGGTAAACACAAGAGATCAAGGAACAGACGTGAGGAATCAGCTGCAAGAACATCCAAAGCTGATATCCATCAAAAGAACGTGATACTCTCCGTTTGGTGGAATTAAAAAGAAATTTTTTAAGATACTACCAAAAAAATCGAACGATTATTTCAAATGTCTACTGCCACCAATTGGATGATGTTATCAAGCCGAAGAGACTAGCATTGCCAAATAGAAAAGGTGTAGTGTTTCGCCAAACCTCGTAAGTCTGTTGATTGGCCAAAAGTTGTTAGCGCTTGGATGGAATACGCTATCACATCCACCACATTCACCTCATCTTGAACTATCTAATTATCATTTGTTTCCATCTCTTCAAAATTATTTGGTTGGTAAAAGTTTGATTCAGATGAAGATGTCAAAAACCACTTATTTCAATTTTTTATGAGTAAGGACCAGAATTTCTATGAATATGGAATCGTGTTATTGCATGAAAGATGGCAAAAAGGTAGCAAAACGCAACAACCAAGACGTAACTAAATAAAACTTTTCTTCATATAAAAATATTACCTTTCGTTATTATGAGAAAAAAAAAAATTACTTTACGAACGTCCCAATATCTACACATAGTGCATAGCCAAATATGTGAATAGATGAACGATGCACTGCAGAACAATATATCTAAAACTGAAATTTACACAGATACAGATTAATATGAGTTGGAACGACATTTACAATTGTTTTGATAGGGATAAAACGTTCTACCTTCTTCAGAAACTCTTCCAAACCCAGTGAGGAAAAAGCTCTGAAGAAGGTAAAAAGTTTTATCTCCAGATGGAAATAATTGTAAATGTCATGTAAATTCATATTAACCTGTGGTTGTGTAAATTTTATTTTTAAATATAGTCAAATGTGTTATAATTAACATCCAATCACAGCCTTCAAAAAAAACTTTTTAACTGAGAGTGTTAAAAGCAAAAAAAAAATATATATATATATAATGCTTTAGTATTACCTTGTGAAGTCTTGGTTACTATCAAGAGAGTGGGTGAACAACAGAAGAAAGTGAGCGGCAGAAACACGCAAACAATTCACCAGAAAAGGTTTAGTCGTTTCCAACAGTGACCTAAAAGGAATAGCAACTAAAAACTGGTTCTTGCAAAAGTATGCTACATTATAATCATACTCATCGTTAATATAAACCCTAGACAGTTTAGGTGGGGAAAATAAAACTTACCAGGATAGGTAGAGTACGAAGAAGCTTTCATTTTTAATGAGTTGTTTGTTTGTTTGTTTGGATATTTTATGGCGCAAGAGCATCTGGGCTATACTGCGCCAGTTAATGAGCTGAACGACACACAAATTTAACATTATTTATGCAAATATTCATTAAACATGTGATAATGTGTCTTCCATTTCAGTGTTATACTTTTTTCTCTCATCACTGGCCACTCACAGTTCACTTTTTAGTCATCATGATGACACTGGAAGCATAGCATTGATCGGTGGTCTGGACATACTGGCTTGAGGCAACTGGCACACTGTAGGGCAGTTTTCTCGTCTTTTGCTCTAGAACAGAATGAGCATCTCCTTTTGATTCCCCCCAGGTTGCTTGGACCAGCCATTGGGAGAAATGTACACCAGATCAATTCAGTTGAATATCAGTATAGGTGGGGTACACAGAACCTCAAACACACCAAATCAGGTAATCTACGGAAGTTAGCTATCTGCACAACCTACCTCGACAAAATCTCGGTGAAAAACGGATTTACGTGGAGGTGATAATGCCTGCCATCAAAAATGTGCATGCGCCAACGGTTTATTTATGAGATGAGGTACTGTATACCCCACCTGTGCTGTCCAGGGTTAAGAATGTATTCAATATAAATAAACCCATATGAGGGAAAATACATTACATTGTCGTAAAAGTATATATGATTAATTTATTCCAAGGTTGGGTTTTGGACGTCTGAAACTGGTTTTGGACAGGACACACGTCCGAAACTGTTTTTTACCATCCGAAAGTGTAAGAAAGTGTCTAAAACCAAAATTGTCAAAATACAAAAAAAAGTCTTCATGTGATATTTTTTGTATTTTGACAGTGGGTTTTCCTATTTTCAGTATATTTTTTTCTAAAATTATACAAATTAAAAGAAAATTAAAAAAAATAATAATGGACTAAAAACTTCTTTTTTTTTTATGTAGAGAATTTTCAGTTTTAAGCATTACCATTAGGTTGCTGCAGCAAGAAGCTAAGTATCTGATATTTGAAATCAATAAATATACATCGTAAAAATTGCAGAATCAGATTATGAAGTTGTGTTTTCAATAAGAAGGAAAAAAAGACAACTGCAAACTATGAGTGAGAAAATATTCAGTTTATAAATTACTTGTTCCTAAATTTTTGTATGTAAATAATATTGCTTTTACTGCGGTAGAACATCATACCCTCAAAGAATTGGTTTTAGCTCTGTGCTCAGGCTATAATCCACAAAGTTGTAAAGCATTAGGAGGGTAACTGTTGGATATAGTATCTGCAAAAGTTATAAACAGAACCAGGACACTTATAAAAGGCAATTAAGCCACCATGGTCGAAAATGGGCGAAGTAACATACACAACGATTCTATTATTGCAACTTGTATTCATATTGAGGGGAAGTCTTATTTTTGGCTGCAGAGGATGCAGGTGCACATACAAGAAATGCGCAATGTTATAGAGATGTTCTGCAGTCTACCATTGCAAAGACAAAGATAGAATACGATTGCAATGTAAAGGATGTGGTCACTGATAACGACAGAGTTGTGTATGAGCAAAGCAACTCCTGTGCAAGGAAGATAACAGCTTAGTGATGTATGGATGCAGTGTTCATTATTTACACCTACAAGGACATAACATCAGTTTCAGTACTAAACAACATGTGCAGATCCAAAAATTTTTTCTGAACCACCACCTAGTGCACCTACCTAGTGCATTGCATAATGCAATTAATAATTCACTGAAGCCCCAGTTGCCAAATGATATAAGACGGAAGAGACAACTGACTTGTATTGAAACCTTTCTGCGCAATAGAGAAGCATATCAAAAAATAGTTGAGGAACATGAAAATGGCATATAAAGACTTAGCCACTCTTATAAATGTAATTTATATAGATAGGCTAAAGATGCAGTGGAACAATTGAAACGAGTTGCTGTTTTAATGGACTGTTTATAAAAAGACCGCTATAATTCATGAAGCCTGTCATACATGAATGCCTGTAGCGAGGATGAAGGGAGCAATTGGGGCAAAGCAAAGGGCACATGGTACCCAGGGATTGTTCTATACATATAAATAGCTCAATGGGACACAAGCATGAGGCAAGTGGGGCCATGCCCCTGCTAGCCCCATTTTGGCTACAGGCCTGCATACATGGCTCATGTTATTAAAAAAGGGGTTTTATGACCCCGGATTCATGAAATTACAAAACGAATGGATCTTGACATGAAACCTTTTAACTTCCTAGCCTACCTGCTAAATCCGAAACGTAAGGTAGAAGGTCTGTCTACGAAAAAAAAAAAAAAAGACCATTCATAGCTAGTAAACAAATATCCCAACAGCATTCACCTTTTGATTGCATATGAAGCTGAAGTTGTGCCTTTTCCTCCTACTTCACTGCATCTGGAAAAGGTGCAAGTCCAGTCACACATTGGACAGCCGTAGGAAAAAGACTAGAAACAGAAGGACTTTCAAAAGACTATCTACAAAATATTGATTTTTTTACCTTCATGCCCTGCAAGTTCTGCATTGATTGAAAGTATATTTTCGAACTTCGGAGCAATATATTCAAAACTCAAAAATCATCTTGGCACAATCATAGTAGCTAAACTGTTTACATATTATCAGACATGAAAGAGACTGATTGCAATAAATTATTAATGACTTTCTTTTACTACATACTTATTTCTGTAGTGTTTGCAGTTTTTTTTTGTTTTTTCATGTATCACTTCCGTGTTACTTTTCATTTTCTATAGTACAAATCTAAAATTCGAAAATAAACCCGATATTCAACTTGATGCATATTCTATTTCTTTAAATGTATCAGTCGTTGTCATCAATGGCTGTATATATGAAAAATCGAATAAAAACATGATGCATTCTGAATTCATACATTGGACTTAGTAATATAAAATCAGAAATAAAATACAGGGTACCAGGGAGGAAATTACATAAAAAGGTTGAACACTGGTAAAATAGCAATGAAAAAGATCACTCAAGCTTTCGGACGCATCAGCAGCAGTCCTTCATCAGGAGTAATGACGATGTTGCAACATCTGATGGACTGCTGCTGATAATCTGCTTGGTAAATCTTTCAATGCTATTCTGATGTTCTTTCCCTTTATAATATAAAATCAATTAATATAACTATATATATATATACACTTTCCAATTTCAAAGTTTTTGCATATGATTTATATTAGCGTTTATTTTTTCATATTTTAACATAAGGAGGTTTTGAACATAAAGCTTTTGGACAGTACGGTAAACATCGTGGATTTTACCGTAGCATCCAAACCTGCCAACCTTGATTTATTCGCATTGTGAAGCAGCAACGGATCATTATAGAATATAATAAAGTAATAAAAATGCACATACATGTAAGCTATGAGTTGGTGTCGTGTGCTGAGAGGTGTGTGGGATCTGAAACCACGTACTTCTTCAATATCACTGTCTTTCAACTTCAGCAAATCTGGCTGCAGGGCAAATGCGCCATTTGGATGGAGGACAACAAAAGGCTTCGCCTAACAATAAATTTCAAAACAGTTACATACATATATATATTACTCAACACATGAGTTTATAATATATCAACATGTGCCATACAGGGTTCCAACTCGCATTACAAGAAAAAATCCAATACTTTCCCAGATTTTCCGACAAAACTCTCTGACCAAGACTTCTTTCTGCAGACACAACCAATGGTTAATATAAATTTTTTATACAATAATTTTCAGCACTCACATATAAGTAGCTCAAACTAGAGCTTTTTTATTTTAAGAGAAAAAGTTATCCCCATCCTGGATTCGAACCAGGGTCCCTCCGTTTAGCCTATAGTGTCTTAGACCGCTAGATGAATGAGGACAGGAAACAACGCTTTCTTTCTCCGTATATAAGGATGTATGATATTATTATCCTTCACAGGGAGTACATTCTAGGGTAGTCGTTCTTTCAGTAAATTTCTTTTACACATGGTACATGCTGTGATTTTGGTATTCTATACAAGAACATTGACTACTACTACTACTGAAGAATTAAAAGAAAACAGACCTGCCCTCGAGCACAAATGGTAATTGACTGGTTTTACTTTGGGATTAAAAACAAATAAATCACTGTATTGCAGCGAAATGCAATAAATAAAATAATAATACAATAATTAAAATTTCAATCTTTCAGTCGATTTTCGAGAGTGTAGTCACTTTTGAAACTATGTGCCATGTTCCAAGGTAATATCAGTTACCTAATATGCCATCCCACTGAATGACTGACGAGTTTGGCTATCTATCTGAGAATCTGGCTATCTATCTGAGAATCTGGCTATCTATCTGAAATTTGGCTATATCTGAGGGGAGGCCCGGTTGGACACCAAAATTTTGTGGACACCAAAAAGACCAAAAAAGTTGAAGGACCAAAGGCGCTGAGCATTAAAAATAAAATTAAAAAAAAAAAAAAAAAAAAAAAGAGGTAAATGTTTAATTAAATTGAAAAATTAACGTGGAAAACATTATCAGCACATGAACCGTGATAGCTGGGCCAAATTGACATCAAGTTTCCTTTTAACTGCCAAATCCTGGCACTTAGCAAAAAAGTTACATAATTTCATAAGTCAAATGTGATATTTTTATTGCAAAATAAAGTTACATGATAATTTTTTCAAGTTAACATCCATAAAAATGTTTCCACTGTTAACAAGAATAACAAAAGGTGCACTAATCCAGTTATTTAAATGGCAACAGTTCATGAAGTCCAAACTGTGAACAATAGACTATACTTACTTTGGTGTGGAAATGTTGGTCTGAATCAGATTTGAAGGAATTGTGTATGTCAGCTATAGCAATCCGAGGATACAATCCACTACAAACGATCGCCTTAAGGAAAATGATGTCACGATATGAATTGATTTTACTTGCACTGGAGAGCTCCTGCAAAAGATTGTGTTTATAATACAATGGATAAAATTATAGATTATTTTATGAATCATACCATCACATTACAAAATAAAATAATATGTAATTTTATAGATATACACACATTGGTACCTGAATCCATAATTTTGATATTTAAAAACACAGCAAGAACATCACCAAACCTAAAATGCCAGTATCACAAAACCTTAGCTCAGGGTTGATATGATCAATATGTTGTCACTACTTTCAAGGCAACCTCTCCATTTATATATACACACACACAGAGAGAGAGAGAGAGATACGGACAGGCGGGTGGGCAGACAGACGTCAAATGTGCCTGTATTCAAACTTGTACCAATTCGAATTTTGAGGTGCCCCTTTTGACTTCTCTGTATTCTACTACATGTTATGAGTCCTGTTCAAAATCATTGATTGATTGTTTGGCTTTTTTATGGCGCAAGAGCATCTGGGCTATACTGCGCCAAACATGGTAAAAGTGTTCAAAATCACTGGTGGTTGACTGGAAAGAGAGCGTACCAAACGTTGACATGTAAGGATCTGTGCAACCATTATCCTTTCTAAATTAATGCAAAATTCCTATCCATGAAACGAGCTACATTTGTATCATAGACAAAATAATACTGTGTTTTATGGCACGAGGATAGCTCGGTATAAGTACTAGATCTTATCCATCTTTTGTTCATTTGAGAATTTTGTGGTGTAAAAACAAGTGTCATGCCGTGCTATGACCTACAGTTCTGAGGAATTTACTAAAGAATCAACCCCTGAACTACAATGAGCATTTAGTTGGTAAGCGTTCTTTTTTTTTTTTTGCGAATTGAACCTGGGATAACGACACACCGAGCAAGCATGTTACTACAGCAAGATCGAGACTTAGTTCTCTAAGACATTCAAACCTCTGCCAGCTTGGGATTCAAACTCCAGAATATGAATTGCTAGAGGGAGATCGGAGAAGTAAAAGTTTTGTACCTGCAAGATTATAAAATGGATTTTCCATATGATAGATGAAGGCTTTGCCTCTATACCATCATATGGTGACAAAATGACGAAGAAGTGAGAACTTAACAACTCATCAATCCATTGAGCCAAGGTGATAGGTGTATCACAAATACCTCCATATCATTATATGGTTTGAGGATTTTTGTCTGATTTGTTTGATGGTATGGATTTTTGTCTAAAGGATAATATGTGTATGTGGCTGAATGTACAATAAATACTTACATAAACCTGTTTTCTATCGTGAGCCATACGGAATTCTACATCTTTGATATCTATTCTTCCATTGCCTTCATCCTCATCGGCTTCGGCATAGCCTTCAAAACCACTGTCCAATTTTAACATCTTACGTATCTGAGGTGTATGGTGATATTGTCTCTTCATGTCTCGAAGGTGTCTAAGTTCCCCATGACGATTGGATCTTTCATAACTGCTTGTAAAATTTTCTTCTTTTGATAGCAAACCAGCATCCTACATAAAGACAGGCATCTGCAGGTCAATAATGAAAGTCCATTGCGAAATACACAAACATTCAGAAATCTCCATGATGCTACCGTGTACGAAGTTTGTGGAGGTCATTGCAAAATACATACGATCAAACCTTCGTATAATAATACCATGTATAGCATTCATTTATTGTAATGCAGTTTTAAATCAAACTGAATTTTTAATTCCAAATGGCAAAAAAAATATTCTAAACAACTAAATAATAGTTAAAACTTCTCAAACACAACCATACCACATGAACATTCATTCATTTCATTCCAGGCAATGACAAGATTTCCAAATATGCCCATTGTGTTATAACGGTTCCACCTCTAAGAAATACGCCCTCCGCATTAAGCAGAGTATCCATATAAATATGCACATACATATTTAACTCCATATCAATGGACCATGATATAGGAGCCTGATATATCCATATGAGATTTTACTTACAAATGCACATTATTGACAAGCATGTCTTCACTTTTCAACCCTCTGTACTTTATGCTACATGTACTATAATGCATTAATTAGCATTACTAAACCAATTTCGCATGATTAAATTGACTCGTTTTACTACCTGAAAGAAGTTAAAGGACACGTTTTTCACTACTTGCAAGCAATTTACTGGTATAGGTATGAAAGAACTCTGTATAATAAGGTGCAGATAGCCTATGACGAACTATTCAACTGAAATGAACTATGCATCTTCTTTCTCAGTGACTTGGTGAAGAACTATCATCTACTATCACTAGTTTCTAAATAACATCATGAACTCTTTTACTACCAGTGAAGCCAACTCTCTGACTACAGTGAGAAGTTAATCGGTAAGTGTTCTCTTTTGGGCAAAGCCTGGGAAACCAAC
>QLNU02003225.1:50622632-50656683 GCA_006491805.2 Dysdera silvatica | reverse complement strand
ATAATATATATATCCGCTAAAGAAAATATACACTTTAACAAGGCAAAGGAAACAGACCTTAAGCAAGTCTTTGAACTGTTTACGAAGCTTTGTCATTTCGTAAAACCGCTGCTCTTCAAAGCCTCGTTTTCGACACCATTGGCAGGAGCTGCCACGCCTCTCCGATTTAAATTGCAGCCATTTATGGTAACAATTTAGCAAAGTGAAAGGATCCCCGTGAGCTGAATCCAACAGTTGGCGAGAGGTCTAAGTGAAATACATAAAAACTTCCATGAAACTAGTTCTTCTCTGGGAAGAAAAAGCACATTACGCTTCAAAAAGCAACAAAGAATTAAAATACTGATACACATCCATACAAACGTATATATATATATATATATACAGTGAAAATCGTTTATAACGACCAACCGCATATAACGACGGAATTTTTACAAGAAGTTTGGTTTGCTATTCTACTCCATACTAAATATATCGGTTATAACGACATCGTATATAACGACGAAACCTGCTATAACGACGGCGATTTTGTAGTCTACGTAGATTCTAACTAGGGAAATTCGTATCGGATATAACGACGCGACTTGACAGTCATAAAGCAGAACCACATAGGTTAGTTATTAAAATTTAAAGTTAGTTATCAAAATTAAAGCGTTATTCTAATCTTGTTTATTTACAAATGTCTGAGAAATTTTTATTACTGCTAAACCTGAATATTAAAGATAATAAACTTAAAAAACACGTGATTTATTAATTGAATAACACGAGGGTCATATTCTTTAGAGGCCTATTTTATTTTTTCAGCATAAAGCTCTTAAACCGGCACTGTTCGGAAGTCATTAGTATAATATAATAAATATAATTCATTAGATTTGTTTTCGACATTATATACTTTAGTAGTATTTTCTACAATTTTTTCAATTTAAAAAACTAAGGAAGTACTATGTTTTTAGTGTGGTTATAAAACATAATATAAACTGAAATCAAATTCATTATAATTAAGTATATTTTTATTTAATTTTGAGATCAAAAAGTTTAGTACTTTCTACTATCAAAATAATTTATAAAACTCTAGAGGGCATTGCTATAGGCTACTATGATTTTAAAAAAAATATTGTTTATAACGACTATCGGTTATAACGACCGAATTTGCACGGTCCCTTGAAGGTCGTTATAACCGATTTTCACTGTATATATATATATATGACGTTATAAAAACATTAATTAACTCAAATCCTATATAGTAAGACACCTCATTTGCAGACACTTACTAAGCAATAGACATTGTCCATAACAGAGGGGTACATTACAATAGGCGTTGTCCATAACAGCATGGGCGCCAACAGCATAAAAATATTGGGGGCCAGTAAACAGTAGATAACAGCTTGTTGTTAAACAGGGGGGTCCCAGGCCCCCCTTCCAAACTGTTTTTGCTACCAATACTTATTCATTAGCGAGGCTGTAAAAAATTCTTGCCTCCACAAAAAAATTTCTGGTTAAGGCCTTGTTGTTAACAACTCTTTACAGGGATAACAGACATCAACAAAGCAGTGTTTAATTTAAATGTGCTTCTGCTTGATGACGTTCACTTTACCATAAAATTAATATTCTAGTTACATTTCCAGTTTCATTTTCACATACAATGCTCCTTAATAAATTTCGTATTTATTACGCTGATAGTGATGGTGTAGACAGCCTATTTAATTTATGTCGTTGATAATGAGCTTACTGGGCTAAAACGATCCTTGAGCTTGCGAAATTAAAATAGGGAAACTATAGTTGTACTTGTAACATTACTAAAAACGTTCCATTTAAGAGGTTGAAATACTACGTTGAAATGTCTATAGCGTTCTAGGTTGGTTGGTCGGTTATATTTTTATGGCGGAAGTACTATAGTGTTCTAGAATAACAGCTATAGTGTTCTATAGTATTATTGGAATTGAACCAGAGTTAACAACATAATAGCTAAATACACTGCCACCACACCACTTTCAGGGCAATGTTAGTGTTTATAATGGTGCCCTGCATAAGGATGATTCACATAACATTCCATTTGCAATGAATGAATCCTTGACATTAAAATGAGGTCTTATTACATTACATACATTGTATTCTTAATTACATACATTATTCTTTATTACATACATTGCATTCTTAAACGTTTCCAGCAATGCTTGCATAATTTACATTAAAAACTAAGTTAAAATTTATGCTGGAGGTTACACTCCAAGTTAAAGTTCATGTCATGACTTGCCAGTATCTCCGGATCTCGATTTGTGCGATTCGTAAATGGAGACTGCACACTCAGCGCAGCAGCAAGAGACAGGACAGGCTCAACAAGAGAAAATATAGATCCGTAAATCAGCATTTTTCCAATGGTCGCATCAACGGGAAGTTTCGCTAACATTTCGCCCATGGGTGTCATTGTCTCATCATCTGTCAAAGCATCCTGAAAGTGGGGAGGGGGAAAATATGTAACTAAAATGATGAAATAGGATTGAAACACCCATGTTTAGAATTATTATAAATAGAAAACAGCCTGACTTAATGCTTTTTAATTAACATAATAAATTACTTTCTAACTTTTAAAAAGCATTTCCAACATTTATAAAGAAGCCCAAGTACTGTCCCATTAATTGTGAACTTTTCCACAGTGAAGATTCATATTCTCTTGTAGAGGGGAGTTTAATTGACGCCTGTAGCTTAATCGAAAAGAGCACTTGGCTGGTTATCAAGAGGTTGTGGGTTTGGTACTCACCAGGGGATGAAAAAAAAAACCATTTTCTTTGCAAATAATTTATCATTTTGTACCAACTTGCTAACTGGTAAACTGGACATGGTTTGCATGAACTAACTGGTAGTTAAAAGTATTTCTGAAGATAAAAACCAGCTGTAAACTTTTTTTGTTGAAAGTTGAACAGTTTGAACTTCAGCAAACTGGTTTTGAACCATGTTTGCAGCTTCACAAACCAGTTATTAAAACCTTGACTGCTCACCACTCCCGGTGAGATAATAAAACCACTGAAAACTGGGAGTAAATGCATGTGTGGAAAACAAGACCAGATGAAAAGAGCTTTTACGCTTACACCACATGAAAAAATACGCCTTACGATCAATCTGTCTGCAGCTTCATTTAGCTGTTGGGGTTCATACCTGGTTCTTTAAATTTTGAATCGATTCCTCGATGCTCGACGAGCATGGTGGTTCCAAAAAGGGAAATTTCCTTGCGTCTGGCAGACCAATGGATATCAACTGAAGAAGTAGGGAATCCAGAGAGACTCTCAAAATCTCTGGCTTTGAGTATGCGGCCATCTGCTCATATTCTCTTTCGGAATACATGCGAAAGCAAACCCCTGGCCCTGTCCGTCCTAAAGCACAGGTATCAAAGTCAATATATATATATATGACATCATGGTATATTTGAAATAAAATATAAATTTAGCAATGCTTTCTATTTAAGGGAAACAGTGTCCACAGTGTACTGGTAACATATGCCACATTTTTATTTAGCGTATGCAAGTGAGATAGAAGAAAAATAACATGGCCCCTACTGTCTACAGCTTGGGCTACGGAAGATTCTAGACTAGATAGAAGACTAGAGAAGATTCTCCCACAGTAAAACAGTCCTGGTAAGCCATGAATATTATCAGAAAAACACTTGAATATAGAAGTGCATGGACAATTTTATGTTTTGGAAAGAGACATGCAAAAACTTATTAAGACTCACTTGCTCAAACAACATTGGATAATATTTAAAACAAATTACACACAAACGCAGTTTAATTTGAGCAGGAGAAACATTTTACAATTGTTTCGGTGGAAAATCAAGCGTCCACCATCGTCAGAAAATTCGTCCAAACTGATTTGTTGCCACTAAATCAAAAACGAAAAAGTGAAAAAGGCGAAAAAAGGTAACATAACAAAAAGCCTGATTTGTGTCGCCATCTATTGTGCAGAATGCTAAGTAAAAGGAAAAGGAACAATTATTGTTGGAAGAAGAAATTATGTTGATTGAAAGAGAGGTTTGTAACAAGAGGGGGGAAAAATTGTTCTCAACCGGCTCGTTGACTATTGTACAGGAATTACTGAAGATATGAAAGGCCTCGAAAAAATTGAGATCTGAGGGTGAACGGACTTTTTCAATTATTTTTGCATCGGCAAAACAGAAACGATGGCCATGTTTCCATGAGTGTTTTGCAATGGCCGATTTTTCAAAATCTTGTTTGTGAACGTACGATTGGTGCTCTTTGAGTCTGAAACGCAGGGCTCTACGTGTTTGGCCAACGTAGGACAATCCGCATTCACAATCTATTTTATAAATGCCAAAATTATTGTGGTCAGGAATCTGGTCTTTTAGTTGGGTAACACCAAGTTTGTTACCTGGCTTGAAAATAATGCGGAAATTAAATTTGCGGAGGATGGAGGAGATTCTAGATGAAAGATTTGGCACAAACGGAATGCAGATTGTTTCTTTGGTGGGAGCCGTTTCTTGGCACAAAGTGGATGTGAACTTGGGAACTCTGGATAGTTTCTTTACTGCGAGGTCGATCACCGACGGATGATATCCCCGGTTTGAGGCGATGTTTTGCAAATGTGTAAGCTCTTTGGAGAGCGCTTGTTCAGAAGAAAACAATTTCAGAGCACGGGAGGTAAGCCAATAGAAAGAACACATCCATTGGCTTACCTCCCGTGCCTCTAAAATTGTCTTCTTCCGAACAAACGCTAGTCAACGAGCCATCTGAGAACAATTTTTTCCCCTCTTGTACAAACCTCTCTTTCAATCAACATAATTTCTTCTTCCAACAATAATTTTTCCTTTTACTTAGCATTATGCACAATAGATGGCGACACAAATCAGGCTTTTTGTTATGTTACCTTTTTCGTTTTTGATTTAGTGGCAACAAATCAGTTTGGAAGAATTTTCTGACGATGGTGGACGCTTGATTTTCCACCGAAACAATTGTAAAATGTTTCTCCTGCTCAAATTAAACTGCGTTTGTGTGTAATTTGTTTTAAATATTATTTTTGCGCAGTGTATCGCTCATATTTCTCTCAACATTGGATAAGTTGTTTGCTGTTCCCAAATAATAGGCTACGGCATGTATGACAACATATTACTAACTATTATACATATAAAAACAATCTTTGACTTTAACCTTTTATAATTTAAATAAACATATATACTAACCAGAGTATTTTGAAGTTGTAAGATTTAATGTGCAAAATAAGAAACATTTTTACTACTGCAAAAGTAGACTTACAAATCTATTAATACAGTACTTGACTTGCATACATATATGCAATAATTTTTGCCACCCACGTTCATATAGCTCAAACTAGAGCTTTTTTTTGTTTTTGGAGAAAAAGAGGAGCCGTCCTCATCCTGGATTCGAACCAGGGTCCCCGCGTTGAGCCCGCGGTGTCTTGACCTACTAGACGAACGAGGACAAGAACAAACGCATTTTTCTCCGTATAGAGGTAGGCCAAGACACCACGGGCTCAATGCGGGGACCTTCGTTCAAATACAGGATGAGGACGGCGCTTCTTTTTCTCCAAATATAAATAAAAAGCTCTAGTTTGAGCAACTTATACATGGGTGGCAAAAATTATTGTATAATAAATTCCCCCACGAAAAACTCACAAAAATCTCGCCCCGGAGGCTTTTCTGTGTTGACCATTATTTGGCAATTGTGTTATCCCTGTGAAGGGTAATAATATCTTACATCCTCATATCCGGAGAAAAATGCGTTTGTTCTTGCCCTAGTTTGTCTAGTAGGTGAAAACACTGTAGGCTCAACGTGTTTGAGCAACATTTTTTCTCCTTTTTTTTACTTAATTTTCGACACCCACGTAGAAATAAGCTCAAACTAGAGCTGTTTTTCATTTAGGAGAAAAAGAGACGCCGTCCTTATCCTGGATTCGAACCAGGGTCCCTCCGTTTATCCCAGAGTGTCATGACCACTAAACGAACGAGGACAAGAACAACGGTCTTTTTCTCCGTATATAAGGATGTAAGATATTATTACCCTTCTCAGGGATAACACAATTGCCAAATAATGGTCAACACACAAAGCCACTGGGGCAAGTTTTTGTGAGTTTTCATGGAGGAATTTATTTTTACTTAATAATTTTCAATACCCATGCAGAAAGAAGCTCAAACTAGAGCTGTTTTTGTTTAGGAGAAAAAGATGCACCATCCTCACCCTAGATTCAAACCAAGGTCCACAGGTTTTTTCTCCTCTTCGCACTCTCATGACTGAAACAGAGCTATGCCATAAGTTCAAAAGCACACTGTGTTGAAACTAATACTTCCTATTAAATCTCACCTCAACCTTCTGTTTGAAAGCAATAGTGTCAAATTTAAGGAATAGAATAATACGAACCAGCTCGCCCTTTTCTTTGTTCAGCACTTGCTCGACTGATCGAAAATTCTTGCAGTCGCTGCATATGACAGTTTGGATCGTAACTCATTTCTTTGACTTTCCCAGAGTCTACTACAAATCGTACGCCATCAATAGTAACAGATGTTTCAGCGATATTTGTGGAAATGATACATTTCCTCACAGAAGGAGGAGCAATATCAAACACCTATATAAAGAAAGAGTTAACTTCACAGTAGGAAACCTAGAAATATGTCAGAAGTTTTGCAAACACTGTTGAACTTTAAAAATTGCCCCACATCTACTTATAGGACAGTTGTACCATGCAATCACTGCCTTACAATTAAAATGCTTAAAACCATTGGCGCCGACGACATAAAAATATTGGGGGCGGGGGACAATATGCCAGTAGAAGGCATTTTGTTTGAAATTGAAGGGGGATATGGAACCCTAACACCAACATTGGGGGACGGGTCCCCCCCCCGTCTCCCCCCACTAACAGCATCCGTGCTTAGAACAGGGGTTCCCAATCGCAGGTTGTGACCCCAATCGTGGTCATGAAGGGTTGACTCAGGGTCGCAACAGGTTATGGATGGCCTGATAATTTTTATTAAAAAGGTTTAGAAAAGATTTACTAAAATTTAGAGATTTGCTAAAAATATTTGAGATATTCCCTAAAATTTTAGAGTTTACAACAGGGTTAGAAATTAGTAGGTGCATGGGTGCACACGGAATTTTATCTGTGTATGTAAATTTTTAATTTGGGTGCATGCAGTGCACCTAACTATTCAAAACCATGGCTGCTTACGTTTACTTTTGAAGAATAGTGACGCATAGAATAATTTTATGTAATTTTTTCAATATTCATTTGCTTTGTTTTCTTTTGTTTTCTTTTACACAAAGAAATATTCAATTATTTTGAAAAGTTGTGTTTTTTCAGCTTATGCGCTTAACATAATTGCTATATTTACATTTTATCCATTTTTAATGTTTAAGTTTACTTCTTATTCTGTTGTTCTGGTTACTTGTATACCTAACTAGTATTTGGTGCAACTAAGTTATAAGAGTTGGGTGTACTTGTGCACCTGATTTAAAAAGTTAATTTCGACCTCTGGTTTACAGTTACACATTTTTTCAAATTAAAATTATCATATTTTGGTTTTCAATTAAGATTTCCTGCCATTTTAATTTTTACTTTCAATATTAGTAATGTATATTTTTTTAATGTATTTGTAAAGCAGTATATCAAAAACGTTTCGATCAATTTTGCCATGTTGCTATTTAATTTTTCATTTAATAGTAAATTTTGCGTGAAAAATATGATTAAATTGAAATATCACAACGAAGAAGTAGTGCCGCTAAGTAGTGAACAAACATCGATATAAAACAATTAAAAAATTAATCGATATAGCAATTAAATCATTGGAACATCCAATGCTCTAATAACATCGGTGTTCCAAACCAAGGCCGTAGCCAAGATTTAATTTTGGGTGGGTTCAACAATATTTACAGCATGTATTGATAGTCACAGAATGAAAGGCTGTAGCAAAGTCCCATTAAAAATTTCGTTTAAGGGAGACCGCTCCCTAAGATCCCCCCCCCCACTCTGGATACGGGCATGTTCCAAACATAGAGTAGGGTCATAGGTTATATAAAATACAACTTACTATTTAAGGTCACGACAATAAAAGGTTGGAAACCGTTGGCTTAGAGGGTTAGATATAACTTACAACTGCATACATTCATATGTACACATACAAATTTTCATCATAATGGGATTTATGATCACCATCATACTCCCATGCGTACACCACCGCCTATGTAACACTCCAAGGAAAGTATGCATTTTCCATGTAACGCAAGGCATACTCTATAAGAAAATACTATCAGTCATTTTGTATTTTAAATTAAAAGAACATACGAATGCCATCGCAATCATTTCTTCTCCATGTGTAATTCAGCTACATATCGAACATAATACATGATACAGTAACATAGAGGTATTGCACCTATTACTGTACAGAAAATCTAGGTTTGAAGTCTATTGGTACTCAGCATTTGCCATTCCTTCAACCGCTCCATATTCCGGGGTTTGATGCTCTGGGTGACACAGGTCAAAAATCCCTCAAAAACTTCAGATCCTCCAATACCATATAAAACACACATTGAATGAAACCAAAGCAATGCATGTCCCGCAATGCAAGGTATAAAGAAAAAAATTTTCACACCTTATTCTCACTTTCCATACCAATATCATCAAAAACAACATCCTCATTAAAGAGAGTTCGTTTCAGTAGCGGTGAAGTGAAGTTGCATGAATCCAATTCACCAAAACACATTACTCGCCAAGAAACCGGTTTTTACCTCATTCAGTAAATAAGAAAGAAATTTATAGTAACCTTGGATTTTTGTGAATTGGCTTTGCACAACTTCTCTTAAATCTCGCCAAGGGCCACAACTGGCTTGTGCAATGCAAAATGCTTGTGCTTTACGATGCAAATGCCGCTATGTTTATGATGAACTTTGACCTACAATTTCCCCCCAGAATCTGAACCTTTGATGTCTAGGATACCATTCTTGGACTACAGTGGCCAAAACAAAATGGCACATGCTCTATTGTGCCATTAGAATCAATCCCGAGTTAATGGCACAATACATACACCAATCACCACTACACCATTCTATGATGGTGTACATGATGATGATGATAGTGAAGGATAAATTGAACGAATTCTCAATAGAAGTTCATGAGAGTCATCACTAACTTTATCCTGTTCTTCTAAGGATAAAGTACTGTGTAGTGGCAATACAATCCACTTCTGCATTTTTTCTGCATACATTCTTGCTGCTTCTTCGACAATGGATATCTCAGTCATGCCACTCAGGAAGATCAACAGATCACCTCTTTCATCTTCGGGATATTTGTGATCGATCATGCTCATAATACGTAGATAAGGTGAAGGATTAAGGCGGCCGCTTTGTGTTTTCAGCTCTTCCGTAGTTATGGGGCAATAATTTACCTGTATTGGAAAGAGTCTACCTGGAACCTAAGAAAAAAAAAGCCAATGCACTTAATATCAAATACAACAACAAAAGTTAACAAACCATCTACAAAAAGATTTATGCTAAATAATACCCTCTCTCACACACACACACACCAAAAAAAAAAGGTTAGCAACCAAGGCAAATTAAAAGGGGGGGGGGGGCTTTTTTTTGCCAATGCTAACCCAAAGCAAATAACCACTTTAACCTTTTAATGTATTAAAAATATTGCATATATTTCAATTCTAGGGGGGGAGGCAAGTGACCCCTGCCCCCTCCCCCCCCAAACGATGCACATGTTAGCAACACTTACTGACAAAGTGAATGCTGCTAAAAAAAATCTTGATATTTGAGGAATAAAAATTGGCAATTTTCCTAACCATTAACAAGTCTAGCTACATTTTCTAATTATTGATCTTATATGAGTATCAGTACTTTGTATTTTAGCTATGTTGCGGGGAGTGGGGGCTGTACTCTATTCAAATTGCCAACCTTTATACTGTGAAATGTCCTTTTCATAATATTGTAATTATAATTGTTGGACCAGATATAATTTTCTTTTTTATAATATTGTAATTTATTATTTATTTTTATTACTTATTTACTATATTTTATAAATGTCATTCCTGAATAGCGGACATATAACCGATTGTGGCTTTGCGGCCCTGGGGAATTCATTCACTGAGCAGGATAATGAATTAACACTTGATATTAATAACCAATATTACTATCCCTCACAGATTACTTCTCATAATCAAGTTAATAACACATTATTAACCGTTCATATTAATGCATGCAGTATTACTAACAAAGTGGAATTAATTGAAGACTTCATCCTTGGTATAAATCCATCCCCTGACATATTATGTATAACTGAGACCTGGCTCTGCCCAAATTAGGCTCCATCTCTTTTTGATTATGAATCGGTCTCGATTGCACGTGAATTGGGTAGAGGAGGTGGTGTTGTAATGTATGTTAAAAGAAAACACGAGTTTAATTTGATACCTCAATGGACGGGAATCTTCCCGGGTGTTGAGATGCTGACATTACAAATTTATGGTATTTTTGTCACTACCATATATCGACCACCTTCTGGTGAATTGGGAGATTTTTTATGTCGTCTTCAGGACCTACTTGCCTTTATTACTTCCTCGAGAAAGAGGCTAATCATCATGGGAGACTTAAATATTGATTTATATACTTCTGATGGAGGATTTGGAAACTGTGCACAAGCACAAAGACTAATGGATTAGATCTTCTCAGTTGGATTCAACAACTATATTCGTAACCCAACTAGAATTACATCACATTCTTGTACAGTTATTGATCACTGTATTACAAACGTTTTAAATCCACAATGTGGCATACTTCTTTATCAGATTAGCGATCATCTTCCCATATTTTCAATTTTTGGTATTTCACAGGGAATATCTAGACAACATGGAGATCCTTTTTTTTATTCGAGATTTTTCTGAAACAAATTTACAGATTTTTAAAGCAGAGTTACGAAGAGTAAATTGGACTGATTTATATCTCTTGGATAATCCACTACATGCTTATGGATATTTCGTTGATACCTTCAAAAATAATTATGAAGTTTGCTTTCCATTAAAAACAATAAGCAAAACCAAACGTATACGTAAATCATGGATTACAACTGAAATTTTTAGAGAAATAAGGAAGAAAAATAAACTTTACTTCAAATTTTTAAAAGATAAATCACCAACAAAACTTGCTGTTTTTAAGTCATTTCGGAATGAATTGAATACTAAAATAAAACGTGCGAAACAGGCATATTTTTCGGCACTATGTAATATGAATAATAGGAAAACATGGTCAGAAATAAATGAACTTATGGGAAGATCAAAATCCAGAACAAGAGAAATTGATAAACTAATAACTCCTCATAAAACGATAGCTAATGTAACACAGGTTTCTAATACTTTCAATGAATTCCCTTATTCTTTATCTAGTAAATTTAATAATGTATTCCAAAGATGCCATGATTATAATATCGCTAATTCCTTTTTCTTGGATGGGGTCACTGAACTTGAGACAATTCGACTAATTAATAATCTTAGTGCTAATAAAGGACCAGGCCCAGATAACTTTCATCCAGTTCCCATTAAATATTGTGCTCATGAGATTTCAGGGCCTTTAACCCACATCTTTAATCTAATCTTTTCCACTGGTGAGATTCCGCCGGAATTTAAGACGGCAAGGGTTGTTCCGATTCATAAAAAGGGTTCATATACTGACGTTGCTAATTATAGACCGATATCAATATTATCGGTGTTTACAAAAATACTTGAAAAACTCATTTATAATAGATTATTAAAATACTTTGAACATAACCACATCATACAGGAAAATCAATTCGGTTTTACTAAAAATAAATCTACTGAACAAGTATTGTTAACGGCAACAGACTTCATATATTCGGCTTTGGACGGTGGTGACTCATCAATTGGAATTTTTTTTGATTTGTCACGGGCATTTGATACCATTAACTATGATAGACTTTTATATAAAAATCAATCTATCGCCAGATCACCTCTATGTGGGGTTCCTCAGGGGTCGACATTGGGACCTTTGCTTTTTATTTTTTATATTAATGATCTTTTTTTTCTGCCAACTCGATCTAGAGTTCTATGCTTTGCCGACGACACAAGCATCTTTTATAGGGAAAGGAATCTTGATGTGCTGTTTTCACTTGTAAATAATGATATTGATATATATATATAAAATATGTTAGAGATAATTATCTATCACTTAATACAAAAAAAACCAAATGTATTCTGTTTTCAAATAAACATAACAAAAAATGACTACTTGCGTAATGCAATAAAAACAGATAACGATATAGTTCCGTTATCGCAGGAGACAAAATGGAGTTTCCATTCAAGTTGACTCAAAGTGGGATACACACATCAACTTTTTGTGCTTAGGTATTAGATTTTGGGGAATATTGCGCAACATTAGTATTTATATACCTATAAAATTTTTGATCAATCTATATTATTCTTTTATTTTTTCTCATCTTTTTTATTGTTTATCGGTCTGGGGATACACTTCACAGGCTAACCAAAGTAGAATTCAGTCATTACAAAATAAATTCTTCAATATTATTAACCATAAATTACCACAACCAATGTCGATCCGTGAGGTTCCGCAAAGATTCAATTTATTAACTTTTAATCAACTTTTAAATTATAAAATTTTGTTATGAATGTTTAAAAAAATTAAAAATACTAATCTATTCCAGTTGATTTACAACAAACTATGTATAATTATCCAACATCACCTATAAATAACTACAGACCTCAATTTTCTCGTCTGGAGCTGGGTTGCCATAAATTGAGTTCTTCGTGTCCTGGATTAGGGAATCAACTGCCTTCTAATATAATAAATTCCAATCCTAAATTTAAGTTTTTGATTCGAATTCTCCTCGCTAATTCTGTTTAATCAATTGCATACTTAATTTAATTTTCACTGTATTTAATTTAATTTTTACTGATGTCTGCGCAGTAATATCCCATAGGGATGCATTGGCCACAAGATATTTCGCTGTGCGACATCACTTGAGTCACACAGGGTTTGTCAGACTACTTCTTTACCTGCACTACCTAGGCAGACATGAACAAAAATTATTTCATAATATATAAATTAATGTATTTATATTTTTCTAATTAATTTTGATGTATTTATATTTTTGTAATTAATTTTATGTATCTATATTTTTGTAATTAATTTTAATGTCTTTATATTTTTATAGTCATTTCTAATGTATTTATATTTTTATAGTCATTTCTAATGTATTTATATTTTAATAGTCATTTCTAATGTATTTATATTTTTATAGTCATTTCTAATGTATTTATATTTTTATAATGTCGTTATAATTATGTTTCGGTTCCTATAATTAACTTAAACTAAAATTAAATTGTAATGTTCATGTACATATGTGTTCATGTTGCTGCCGAAATAAAGTTACTTAAAACTTCAAGTAAAATTTTTATGGGGGGAGGAGGGGGTATTGATTAAATTTGGAACCATGGTCTGCAAGCCCAATTAGAAAGAGCCACTTTCCATGGGAATTCACGGATGAAATTTTAGGGGTCCAAAAATTAGCAATATACGTTGGAAAATGATAAAAATAGGTTATTATAAAATAAAGATAATAAAAATAGTGTAACGTTAATGAAAAGGCACATACAGGACATATAGGAGATAAATCAATGGTTTATACATACTATGCACTAACCAAGCTAATGAAAAATGTCTATTTATAAATGAAATACATACTTTTGTTTCTATATGAAGGAAGCACATTTATTTATTGATCTAAAGAAATCAGTAATTTTACGGCTGATTAATTCAACGAGTGAAGCACTGTGCACCAACATATTTAAATCAAAATTAATACAAGTACAATTACGTAAGCTGGTTATGTTGTTTAAAAATTTCGCAATTGTTTTGACGGAGATACGTTTTTAGAAAGAAAATTCCGGAAACACAATCACCATGCTTCGTCAAATAATTGCAGCATATTGAATTAACAAAAGGGATAAAGAAAAAAAACTTTAAAAGATTGAAAGTAAGGCAATGAATATTAAAATTGAATCCCGGACAGAGCAGCTACAAGCACAAAAGTTACCTGATTCTTATTTTCAAATATATTTTAACAATTCACGCAAACTATCTCTCTCAAGTTTTTTAATCACAAGGTTCAATCTTTGCAAGTACAAGACTCAAGTACCGATGCTACTCTAACAACTTTCCTACAGAAGTAGTCGCAAAACTGTGAGTACTTCTGTAAGAAAGTTGAGAGACACTACTTTTGCCCCCAACAAACGATAAAAGACATGATCTTTAACGAGTGCTGGAGTATTGAGGGTAAAATACGTAAAGAATGCATCATATTTATACATTGCAGAAGATACTGTTTAAGTTGAATATTATATTCCTTTGCTGCACGTTAATTTTCCATTGTATATAAATCATTACTAATAAGTGAGATATATTATCCTTTATTTTACATATGGTTTACAATTGGGAATGGGAAGCATATTTATTATTGCATCTACAGGAAATAAATTCTCGCTTTACGAACAAGGGCTCAGAACCAATTAATTCATAAAGGCAAGAGCTACCTGTACTTGCTAATGGGTCAAACAAGACTGTAGCCAGGATGAAGGCGCAAATGGGGCAAGGCAAAGGGCATATGGGGCAGACAGCACACGGGGATTGTTCTATATATATACATATATAAATGACTCGATGGGGCCACTGGGGCGCAAGCATGGGGCATCAGGGGCCATGCCTCCATGGCCCCGGCTTGGCTAAAGGCCTGTGGTCAAATAATATGATATAGAAAATTGTCAAATTACTTGTATCACAGGACATTGGTTGAAGTACTCCGAGAAAAGCTCAATATTTATAGTAGCAGACATTAGAACGATCTTCAAGTCAGGTCGTTGAATGGCCAGGCATTTCATGATGCCTAGCAGGAAATCACAAGGCAGATGTCGTTCATGAACTTCGTCGAGAATAATGACGTTATAACTAGACAACATGGGATCACTTGAAACTTGACGCAGCAGCAGTCCTTCAGTAATAAACAATATCTTCGTATTGGATGTCTTGCTCTTCTCAAATCGTATTTGGTAGCCCACTTCAGAGCCATATTGGTTTTGGGTTTCGTATGCTACTCTTTTGCACAGGGAAATACAGGCAATGCGTCTAGGTTGGGTACAAGCTATACTGTCGTACCCAGCTTCGAGAAGGTACTGAGGAACTTGGGTGGACTTGCCACAACCGGTATCACCAGCAACAACAATGACCTGGTTTTCTTTTACGGCAGTGAGGATATCGTCTTTATATTTTCGTATGGGTAGATTCTCCTGTGCCACTCGCAACTTCCTCAATTTGTCCTCTTTCTCTTTTTGTAAAAATCCTAAGTATAAGTTAATGATGTACTGGAATTCAGTTAATCGATCTTCATTAAGTTTCGATTGATAATCATCCTTAAATAAATGTCCTCGCATGAGCATGTCCTTCATCACAATTGGGTCGACTGAAAATGGAGGGGATGTATCCGATTGCTCACCTAAAAATAAAAGATGAATTCAGTCGAACAACCAAAAACATAATATTTACATGTAAGTAACGACGTTCAAAGAACTCAATTTATAACAGCTTCTGAAAAGCTTTTCACTAACCCCCATCAAGAATAGGGAAAAATCTACAACTTTCATAAATACAACTAAACCAATTAATATACCATAGCTGGCTTACATCATTAACTCAATTGGATGACATCATTAGCAAATTAAAAAGAGAATAACTTCCTTTACAAAAGTTCAAAAATTCAATTAATAAATTTAATTATTACATCCAAAACTTTTAAGTTTTTATTAGTTGCCTTTAATAACTTAAAAAAAAATTCCAATATATTACAAAAAAATACATTTTCCAATGTTTGTTTGTGGTTTTACGGCTCAAAGACTACAGTGGTCATGCTGCGCCGGGACCTACTGTTTTCCGAGGAATCCGAACCTCTTAAGGCCTAGGGAACCAAACCCCGGACTACAGTGAGCAGTGCGATCTTTATGAGATCTCTGAGTAAGCGTTCTTTGCACTGCTGGGAGTCGAACCCGGGTTAACAGCGCACTAGGAGAATGTGTTACCACACTGTACCACCACAGGGCCACACTTTCCTTGGCAAATTTATTTAAATATTGTACTTAATTTTATTTAAATAATGTAAAAAAATTTTAGATCCAAAAATGACAATTTATGCTGATATAAATTAAACAAATTTAATGATAAACTACTCAAAAGAAATCCCACAACAAAATTATGATTCCATATTGAACACTCTATATAAGTGCTGGACAAATCCAGTTGCCGTTGTTGGTGACTAGATTATTGCAATTGACGAATGCGAAATTTTCTTTTCTTACTAGGTTCAAAGGTTTCCTTATTAACACTTAACAGACGGTTTGTTTTTTCTCTGTCTTTCTCAGTTTCCGAACATTTTTTGAAAGAATTAAACATGTATGTATGGTTTTAAAGCATTGCGGTACAAAACTGTGCAGTGGGTTCAACCAACAGATAGTACTACAACTTAACGGTAACAAGAAATAAACCCAATACGCATAAAAATGAAAAACTAACGCATCGTAATAAAAATTCAAGCAAAAACGTAATTCTACGTAGCCCGTCCTAGGAAGTCAGACTGGAAAAACGTAAATTTACGTGACCCGTCCTATGAAATCAAAATGGAAAACCATAAAATTACGTGACCCGTACGTTACATGTTCAGGTGGGTGAGTGGATTCTTGTCTGACGAGCACAATTCCCAGCGATTTGTCAAATCCTGTATATATAACAAAGAGTTACTTAAACTAATGATTACATTTTTATGGTATAAGGGCTGCAAGGGTCACGTTGTATGGGAACCTACAGTTTGCAAAGAAACCGAATCTCTGCAGCCATGGGAACCAAAGCTCAAACTACAGTGAGCAGAAAGGTGATATGCATCCCAGGATACACATCCGCCGATTTATTGTCCATATAAACTAACAAAAAACTAAATACCTAAATATTTATTTTCATCATAAAATGCATTTATAACCACAAATTTAAAATAGAGCAGAGGACACTACAAGAAAAGAAACAATAAATGGACAATAAATGGACAATAACAATAAATAATAACAAATGTAAAAAGCTGGAAATGATGGGTCAAACATATCCAAGCTTTTACAGTTATGCCGTGTGGTTGAGTGTGGTCAGAAAATTCTATTCTTTTTAGATCGGATAGCGACTCATATAATCAATAGTCGTTAACCAAAAGGTTTTTCTTACAGACACTCGTCGTTAACCAAGTACATCGTTATCTGAGTCCATTGTTAACCAAGGCACCACTGTATATATGTATATATATATATACATATATATATAAATTGGGCCTCTTTTATTCAAGGGGAGGAGATTATGAATAATTGGAGATAGCGAAAATTTGAAATCATACTATGCGAGTGATATCCATGCATTATGAGATCAAAATTTTGGTAGTCTCTTAAATATCATTAAAACTGCATTTGACTGCATATATAAATAATTACTATCACTAATAAAAGACTTATTATTACCTTTTTCCGCGACTTTGCGTTGTAGAGCTCTTTGTTGGATTGACTGATACCTTTCAAGGAAACCCCAAAAATCATCATATATCTTCGTTCCTCTGCAAAACAAATTTTACTGCTATTAAAAAATAAAATAAAATCTGTCTATATCCATACTCTCTGAACAGAAAAAAGTTATTATAGACAATGTTGTAGGCAATTAATGAGATTTATTTGTAGACAATTTGATAAAATTAGCAGACAATTATGAACAATTAATGAGTTATTATAATTAATTGTATTGTCATTATAGACAGTTTATAATTATAGACAAAAATGCAACCAAGTACCAAATGAAACCAAATACCTTTTATAATGAAATTATTTAATTTGGATGCAATCTAATTTTTTCATAATTTTATTATAAACACACTACTATAAAAAATAGCTTCGAATTAAGAAAAGAAGTAAAGCAAACGACAGAAAACTAAAAATTGTGCAGTTAGCGCTTCAGTCAAGAACAAAAATAAACATTTTTTAAAGTCAGTTTAGGGGACAAAATGCCATTTTGTTCCCAAGTAAAAAACCATTCTCTCTCTCTCTCTACTCTGGAACCATCTATTCACATATCATATTCTATGGAAGTAGTTCATAGAATATGAAATAATTTTACATATAAAGGGCAAACAATGAATTAGTATTGAGTTGATAAATAACATGGATTTAATTCACAATTTAGAGGGTAATTTTAATATGTCCTAGTTTGATATAAACCAATCAAGCCACATATATATATATATGGCCTGCAAAAGGGTTGCTGGTATCTAACTGGAAGGAGACCCACACGCTGAACGTATGTGACGATGTGTGGAACCGGCCAGGCCAGTAACCTAGTGTCCTACCCCGCCTTCAAGTGGTGCAGGCTGAGCTTTCTATTTATGTGGCAAATTAATATTTGCTGCACGGATAGAAAGGCGGAAGGGGAGGGCTAATTCACCAACCCGTCTAGCCAGCGTGGTGAAATTATGGCTAATTCCTCCATTATGTTGACACACCAGAAACCATGGCCCCTAGTCTCCAGGTGCTGGAGTGCTCCTGATCAAGGCAGCGGTCAGTGTGGCATGAAAGCAGGGGGTGCTAAGAATCACTGGAATGGCCCAGGCTGCCGTTTGTTATTGACCTTGGCTACGTTTAATGGACGATCCCTTGCTTCTGAAGCAAAACTTCAGGAATTGGAAGAGGAACTAGACAAGATCAAATGGGACATTGTAGGACTCAGTGAAGTTAGAAGAAAAGGTGAAGAGTTGGTGGAACTTAAAAGTGGACATTTGTTTTATTATAGAGGAACGGAAACTGGAAGAACAAGTGGTGTTGGCTTCTTAATCAACAAAAGAATTAAAGACTGTCTTCTGGAAGTTGAAAGTACATCAGATCGAGCAGCGAGGCTCGTTGTTCAACTAACCCAGCGATACCAACTTCAGATAGTACAGGTATATGCACCAACATCAAGCCATACCGACGAAGAGGTTGAAGAATTTTATGAAGAAATCAAACAGTTACACACCAAAGGGAAACAACATATCAAGCTCATCATGGGGGATTTCAATGCAAGGTGAATTGAAATCCCCATGTTAACTCTATTATTTCCACACTATTGTTAATTATAGCAGAATTATTAATTTCTTGTGTTAATACAATTTTTAGGTAAGTGAACAGTTTTTTATTAGCATGTGTAATAACTGTGTTAGTATTACAAATTAGTATTATTTTGTTCATTTACTATTGCAAGCTTTTGATTAACTTGAAGGATGCTATGTACATGGCAGTAGAAACTTGGGCTACTGTGAAGGACACTACACTAGCAAAAGCTTGGAATAAGCTCCTTCCATCAGAAGAGTATTTCACTGCACCTGAAGAGCAGCACCAAATAGCCAATTTATATTAAAACCGGATGGGCTGATTAAAAAATCTTCAGGATTTAAAGAAAGCGACCAGAAAAACATTCAAGACTGGATTGAATGTGATGTCGATGACCCTGGCTATAAAGTATTGATGAACGATGAAATCACTGCAAGTGTCATCGACGACCAAGACCCTTGCGAGGTGGAACTTAACGACAATGACTATGGTGAAAAAGGACCATTCAGTGAGGAAGCTTTTCACTGCCTTGAGATGGCTATGAAGCGGTTAGAACAAGAAGAAGAATGTGATGCTGTCCAATTGCCGTCTTTAAAACGTGTGCGAGATTTAGCAGCAAAAAAATGAGTCTCAGCTCTGCAGCAAAAGAAAATTTTAGGCTTCTTTTCCTAAACTGTAGGCCTACTTTAATGCGCTACTTCATGTAAGGTATCATTTGTAAGACGTTTGATACAAAATATATAAAAGTTTTGTGTTTAATATCACTGTTTCATCTTGATCCTACGGCAGTAGAACATTTTTTTTTTGTAAATGATCAGTTATCCGAACACCCCCAGTCCCCAATTGTTTCGGATAACCGATGCCCTACTGTAGTTATAACAGTGGCAGCTTGTGAAAAAGAATTTAGCGTGTGCACATGAAGCCAATTCACCAAAACCTAAAGTTACCTTAAATTTCTTTCTTACTTACCTAATGAGCTAAAAACCAGTTTCTTGACGAGTATAGGCAGTAAATCGATGTGTTTTGGTGAATTAGCCTTCATGCACACACCCTAAAATCTTGCCACGAGCCACCACTGATATATAAAATTCTATGTTCAATTTTAAAAACAACTAAATACATATAATAATTTATTAAAATCACACTTAAGCAAAGCTTTAGATTCTCCAGCAAAGGAGAATTTGATCGACGCCTGTAGCTCAATGGGAAAGAGCACTTGACTGGTTATCAAGTGGTTATGGGTTCAGTCCACATCAGGTGCCGAAAAATCTTTTTTTTTTCTTTGGTAAGTAATTTACTATCAACTAACATATAATAATAATATCTAACAAATCTTACCTCTTAATTGGATCCGAATCTCGGAAAAATATTTTGTTCAGAGTGTGCCGATACTTGAGCCATAGAAACTCTGGATCAGACATTGTGGAAGGCAATTTGCCAGCCATAGCTCGATTTTTTGAGGGCTCAATATTCCTTTCTCTCTTATCAAAGTTCATAGTTTCTGCTCATCAATGTAGCACCTTTAGATTTTTGACTGCTTGAAGTTTTTTGCGTAATGAAAATTTACTTTGATTTGGAATACCCTCTCGAAAAACTGTCAACTGCTTTTAACCACGTCTCCCTCATTCTGACTTGTATTTTCTGTAAATAAACATACACAATATTTAGTACATTCAATTTTTAATTTCAACAAAATCAGAAAATTTGTATATGCCATGAATCAAAGACATGCTATGACAGAACTCACACAAGTTTTCAACTCATACTGACAAAAAAAATCCCTGATTTTCCCAGAAGGATTCCCCATTAATTTCTCTGACTTCTCACTGTGGCTTTACCTGAACTTCAGTTACGGCGAAAAAAGCATCACGTGCATGTGAGATTTAGACATTCGATACAGAAGGTGATAATTTTTTCTTGACTTTTCTAGGTTTTAAAATTTCATTTTTCCCCCGACTTTCAGGGACATTTTCGAATTCCCTGACAATTCCAGGTTTTTAAGGTTTGTGGGAACCCTGCTGCAATTTTCTTAGGAACTTGAACCATTGTTGCCTAGGAAACCAAACCACCGACTACAGAAAAAACAGCATATATTTTACAGTACAATTGGAAGCAAACCCGAGTTAGTGACATGATAGACAAATGGGGACTAGTACAGAATACGATAAATTCGCCAACTTCTGCACAACTCCGCCAACTACAGCAACCCAGCCACGATTTTGTCGAGTATAACAACTGTGTGCCGCCGTTTTGAAAAATGAATTAACTGCAATTTTAGTATTATAACAAATATTATTCTCACATGCATGAGTGAAGGGTTAATGAAGGGCAACCCACACACACACATCCCCGCTTCGGGCTAGACCCTTGCTGCCTGTTTAGTCTTCGAGTTATACATGCATCAGTAGAATGTTGCGCATTACTGCACAGTCCATCCCCTAGTTTTCTCTCCTCTTGGAATCGGTTAAGAATTTCAGTAAATCGACTTATGACATCATACTCTCTCTCTAAAGTCATATCTACGCCTCTCTTCTGAGCTTGTGAAGACATTTTCACATGCTTCGTCATTCTTTTAGCTGTGGTTTGTTCGTTGCAGTAAATCCTAAGTGCTATTAACGGGAGATCTGTAGTCCCAATGTTGGTATTAGGGTTCCATATCACCCTCCAATTTCAAACAAAATGCTTTCTATGGGTATATTGTCTGTCCTCCCCTCCCCCCAATAATTTTATACTGTCGTCACACATGCAGTTCATTGTATTATGCCTGAATGTTTCACGGGGTTTTTTTTCTGGAATTGCATTTGAAAGGGAGGGGATTTAATTGCATTGGCATATGAGTGTCCAGTATGTAAGGAACAAACGAGATTGTGGGATAGGCCTAAGGGAGATGACACCTTTCACTGGCGGTATAAGAGAGGCATTTTTTAACACCATTAAAACAATATTCCTACCACATACGTCCGACCAAAACCAATAAAGGTTAGTACTCGCTCAGGCGTGTGCAGAAAGTTCAGAGGGAGATATAGGCTTAATGGGAAGGGGTTACAGAGCTACAACTCACATATTCCTATATTAAATATACAAATTTTCATTGCCATGGGGGGTTACAACCACCAAAACTGCCCCTGGCTACACCTATGAGTACTCATACTTTCTGTTTTTAACTTCACTGAATTGAGGCAGTTACGAAAATCCTATGCTATGCCTATGATTTTTTTTTTTGCTGCATTCAACCTTTTAAAGATTCGGGCATAACTCAAATGTGATATAAATAGGCTGCAAGGTGCAAGCCCGTAGCGGGGGTCTCCGCCCCATTAACCATTCACTGATTTAGGAAAATTAACATGACCTCAAAACACTGTAAACACTTTCAACAAATTCAGTACGGGACGGACTATGCAGTATCACCGAATGTTAAATCAATAAAATTTAAAAAAACAACGCTCAAATATTTTACATTTTGCCGTTACTATTACACTAAAACATTCCTTCAGTAACTAAACATTTGTTTTCCAAAATGACGAGATCGCGATAAGCGTTCCCGGGCGTAATGGCGACATTTCAAAAAAGTCGCCAACGTTTACCGTGTTCCGTAGTAGCGCTGACAAATGTATTACCTGTAAGCTACCATAAGGCTAAATAAAATCCTTGGTATAAATAAAGAGAAATCAAAAGAAATTTCATACGTGAGTTTGTCGTAAACTTAGATATTGTTAAAATATCCAAAAGAGGGCGACTGCTTAGAATTGCTCCTGGGCAGGAAATGTGCTCCGTCAGTTCAAAGTGGCCACTGATTTGGATAACTAGTCCGGTTTTCAGGAGTGTCCGTTAAGGAGGTTTTACTACAATTTAAAAATTACACAAGAGAAACCCAACGACCATGTTTACCATTAATTGCGAAAACAAAAACAATTCTCTAAGCGTTGCCAAATAGGAAGAATAAAATTTTGAAACAGATGGAATAAAAAAAAAATTCATCTTTGGTATGGCTTAGTTGGATTCGTTTGTGACAATATGCGGATAAATAAAGACAACACTGTTCCCATCTTTCCCCAAATATTATTACAAAGTGTGCTCTTCGTACGCGTGAAGTAATTTAAAGCCACTTGTTCACCATTTTGGGCAATTGTGTCCTAAATAAAGATAAATTATGTTTACAAAATATATGTTTTCAATCACTCTAATAAACTTCATGTGACTATTTATTTATACCACAGTTATCTTATATGTATAGATTGGACGTTGGGAAACTATCCAATGAATTCAGTGCTGAATAGGAGCTACCGGTAGCGGGTCAAAAAAATTCTGCCTCCATATGATATAATGTTATATTACAGCGTTTAACCATTGTAAAAGTTTGTTATGCATTCAACTGCAGTAATCGTGACGGTGTAGATGACAAAACAAATTAATATCGTTTGACAACAAGTAATTATTTTTCTCGCTTTAAAATCGTTAAAGTGATATAAATTAGCTTGGAATTCTACTATATCTACTCCGTCACTGTTGAAAGTGCATACTTCGTCAATTGTAGTATCATTGTGACTAGTCAACAGAAGAAACACACAACATAGCTTGCAACTTACTATAGAATTTTACGAGATTTTATAGATACGACAAAACCTCCCTTAATGACCACTTTTTCTGGAAACAGATTTCTACATGCGCCCATGGACCCAATGCCTAATTTACCTCCATTCAGAAACCACCTCTCTGAGAGACCGATTTTTCACGGAACCGACTATGGTCGTCTTAGTAAGGTTTTCTGCAGCGTAAATTTTAACCCCCTCCCACACCATAATTTTTTTCAAGGTATGGGCGCACATGGGATAAAAAATATTGGGGCGACAGAACACCTTTACAGCATTAACGTCCACAGAAACGGTAAAATCATTGTCGACACGAAATATGGTAACTTCATTCCGGGGGGCTGCACCCCTAACACTCCCTCCTCGACATTTATGCCCTTGCATGATATGCAGTAAAACCTTCCTAAGGCGACCACCGTCGTTTCAGTGAAAAGGCGGTCGCTTAGAGAGCTGATCTCTGAATGGAGGTAAATTTAGTAGATCTGTGGAGTGGTTAGGAAATCCGTTTCCATAAAAAGTTGTCATTAAGAGAGATGGTCGCTGAATAAAGGTGGTAGTTAAGAGAGATTTTACTGTATATAAAGCAGGCTTTTGCAATGCTGACAATCGGGTAAAAAGAGTCATGCCCCCTGAAATTTACACGCATAAAACCTGCCGTATTGCGACCCTGAAAGTTATGCAGTTTTGTCCAGCTAATGAAAATTGGTAATTACATGTAATTAGCTTAATAATAAATATTATTTTATAAATAATGCATAATGATAATTTAAATATTTCATATGACAATTAATTTCTTTGATGCAGTGGTTCTCAATCTTTTCCAAGCCGCGACCCACCTTTATAATAACCAAAAGATCCGCGCTCCCCACAATTAACACACATTAAATAAAAACACATTAAATACAAAACTATATTATACACTGGTGTGCAAAAATTAAGGACGGGACAGTTTTTCGCTTGTAACGTCGCAACCCAGTGTTTCAAATGGGTACAAAGCATACCATAATATTTCCAAGATGTAAGATTATGGAAACGGTGAACGAACTGACCAAGAAAGGAATCCAAAGGATACAAAGGACTTTTATTCAAAAATGGGCTTTCAGCACAGGAGGACAGAAGACAGAAACGTCCATGTGACAGGCGGCAGGCAAGAAAAACAGTTTTCAGTAGGGGATATGATTACCCCTGATTGCGATGCAGGATGTGCACAGTCTGTTCATGCTTAATACGAGGTTGTCGATGAGCTCTTGAGGCATCATGGCCCATTCCTCTTGTAATGCCGATCACAGCTGAGGAATTGTTGCTGGTGGATGACAATGTGCTGCCAGGCATCTCCCGAGAACATTCCACACGTGTTCTATTAGATTCAGGTCCGGAGACCGTGCGGGCCATTCCATACGATGAATATCTTCACTCTCTGACAGCTCAGCGACAGCAGCTGTACGATGACATACAGCGTTGTCATCCATGATGAGGAATTCTGGGCCCACAGCACCCCGGAAAATATGGGTATAAGGCAGGAGAACTTCGATACAATAGCGATTACCCGTGACTGAGTTTCCTTTGAAGATGTTGAGCTTCGAACGACCACCAAGCATTATGCCTCCCCAAGCCGGAACTCCTCCACCTCCAAATCGGTCCCTTTCGACCATGTTGGAGGGGTGATTGCGTGTTCCCCGCCCTCTCCAGATGTATAGACATCCAGAATCGCTAATGAGACTAAATCGCTTCTTATCCGTAAACAGCAGTTGACCCCATTTCTGAGCTCCCCATTCCTTGTGTTCCTGGCACTACAGAAAACACAGTCCCCGATAAATATTAATGGTACACACTGTACTGGTCGCCGAGTGAATAAACCGCCTGTGTGCAGTCTCTTAACCACGGTAAAATGCGATAGCAGCCCTTCAGTAATGCGCTGCATGTGGCTTGTGATTTCACCCGCTGTCAGCCGTCGACCTTCTTCCAACTTTCCAATGATTCGACCTCGAGTAAATTCATCCAGATGTTGTCTACGGGATTGTCCGTTGAACATCTCGTCCTGAATTTTTGCACACCAGTGTATATATATTACATTAATTATGTACATTATATTAATTATATATATTGCATTAGTTATGTACAGTGGTCCCATTTTTATTATATTATGTACGGTGGAGCCCATTTTCGAATTGCCCCCTCCCTGTGGAGCGTGGGGCCCCACGTTGGGAAACACTGCTTTAATGCATTCAGGTTATAAGAAACTTTTATCATAGGAGTAATCTGGCGAGGGCAAGGGGGGTGCACTTGCCCACAAGTTTTTTTTAGAAAAGGGGAAAAACCGTGCTTTTCCCATACAATTTTGGGTTTTTGTATTTTTGCTCCCCGCCACCTCCCACCCCACTTTGCATTATACTTAACCCCTAAATTACGCTTATGACTGTAATTTTAAATTTCCAGATATAATTTTTTTTTTAATATTTCTTCAAAATACGGGTGTACAGGTCTTGACAGTTCGCGGCAAATTTTACTCGCCCATCTTAAAAAGAAAACCTAAGAACCTAATGGGAAACTACTTTTTACTCGTCAACTGCAAAAATCTAGTCACCAATGTCACCAGGCGGCCAGATTTGTGGAACTCTGTTGATATATATATATATATATTGTTTCGACTTGATGAATAGGCGCTCCCAGAATTATATGCAGGAGGGAGGGTGCATCCAATAAAAATTCCAATTGAATAATGTTGGACTACAGTTTTCTGTAGATACAGTCCTTGCCCCCCTTTTTTTACCAGCATCACATCGTTCACCCGCAATTTGCTGCAATTAGCGATTGTTAAAGTCCATGTAAATTATTTGACATGTTATTTTATGTAACAAAAAGGCGCATTAATACGAAACCGGCGAATTTTTGTCACCCCCCTTAGAACTGGTACCCGGTGCGGGCCGCACCCGCCTTCCTACCCCACTGGTTACAGCCCTGTACGTTGACTGCGAAAAACAATGTTTTGGACATAAATTTTTGGCGTATAATAATTGGTCAGATGCTGTGATACTCACATGTTACGTAATGCTGGTGTTTGCCAATATGCGGAACTTCTGTTTATAAGTGTTTGATTTCAAGTAGCTAAAACACTAAGAGTCACGAGGATTTGAATCCCGTGATCTTCGAGGCTACTTGAAAAAACCCAGCTAATCATTTTTTTTCCTTTCTTTCCTTATTTTTTTCCATGATTAATGGATCTTCAAAAACTGAATGACTGGCGTCAAATGGACACAAGCGCGCATGGGCGCCCATACGAGTACTTCTAGAGGGAGGGTGGGGGAGGGGCTGATAAAAATTATTACTTCCTTCTCAAAGCCGTCGAGGATTTCAGTGGACATACAAAATAACGAAACACTACAAAAATTATTGATACTGCTTGACAATTAGTAATAAGCTAAAAAGTACCTTATTTTAAAATGTGACGGTGAATTTTTTTAAAGTAAATGCATAGCAGAATCAGGGAAATCAAATTTTTGAACGGCTAAGGGGGGACCCGAGCCCCTCCCTGCCCCCTATACGGACACCCATGCAAGCGCTTAGCGGGAGATCGCTTGCACCCATGGATGAATTCTCTTCCGTCTTCTGCGCATGTGCGTGGACTTCGCAAAAAGTCCTATCAATGTTTCCATCCAATAATATTTACTTGGCGATAATATATAGTTGGCTGTGCTGCGAAAATTTGGGGACAGGTTTTCTGTAGCGTTAGGCTCACGTGAGCAGGCCTGTAGTAAATCTAGTTGGCTGTGGGCCATAACATAAGCCGATTTCTGTGGAAACAGGACTGTTTCTAATTTTTCCCAATAGGGTCGCACGTCTCGACCAATTATCAAGACCTGTGTGAATCAAAAGTGGCAAGAAGAATGGGATCATCAAACCAATAACAAATTGCGTAATATTAAACATACAATTGGTAACTGGCCCTCCTCATACCGTAAAAATCGGAAAGAGGAGGTTCTCCTTGCTAGACTTCGCATTGGGCATTCCCATCTCACCCATAGACATCTGTTGGAAGGAAAACCAGCACCAATTTGCCAAGTGTGCAATGAACCCATGAGTGTTTTACACATTTTAACTCAATGCCCCTATTATAGACTTGCCCGCACTCTTACTTTTAACTCTTCATCACTGTCTGACATTTTAAATGACCATGCTGACCATACGCACGTTTTAAAATTTTTAAAAAGTACTGGTTTTTACTACAGTCTTTGATTTTACCATGTTTGGCGCAGTATAGCCCAGATGCTCTTGCGCCATAAAAAAGCCAAACAATCAATTGTATTTTACCTATGCGAAATATACTGCATCAGAAACTGAATATACACACCAAGTTTTATGATTTTGTACAAGAATTTTTCGTTTTATACGGATAACTTGATGCCGAGGAAACACCATGCTAAATATAAGCGAGTTAATCAAATATAACACCAAACGGTTTTAATTCTTCAATTGGCTTCCAGAACGCTTTATATATATTTCAAATGCATTTGTTTTCAACCCTTTTTATTGCTAACGTAATTATAAAGGTTAATGAAATATTTAAAATGATTAAATGCTTATTATATAGCAGGACATAAGTGTCTTTCCAAGTGTAGTCTGTTGACCTATAAGGGTCCGCGAACTCCTAGCCATCCATGAAAAATAACACAAAATGATATTGCACACATTAAAAAAAAAAAATATATGTATGTATATATATTTCTCAAACAGTGACTTTTTTTATTTAAAAAAAAAGATTTTTTTTATTTTGATTGGATTTCTTAAAATTTAAATCGAACTCGTTAATTCTAAATTAGATACTTTAATTTTAATGAGATTCTTTGTATTTCTATATCAAAATTCTTTATACATAAATAAGATTTTCTATATTTAAATCAGATTTTTTTTTCATTTGAATTGAGTTCCTTGTAACTTTTCTAATAATTCTTGAAAAAATATGTTATAATGATGAATGCATTGTAATATACCAACCAAAATAAACACCAACCTGATATAAATTACTAAAATCATTAACTTGTATTATATAGAAAATAAATAATTAGTGCATTAGCATTCATTATAATTTGTCATATTTCAATATTAATTTATGCACTTACATCCAATGAACGTTAAAAATGTGGACAATAAGAATGACTAAAAATTAAATAATTGCTTAAGGTTTTATACTTGTGTTTAATCAAAGTACATTGAAATTTAAAAGATGAAAATATCACACACAAGGGCGTGGACAATGATTTCTAAGTTAATATTAATATAAATAAATTTAATATACATATACAACTGACATATTATAGATTCCATGAAGCTCAAAACAGTAAGTATGGAACTTACTCTATAACTCATGCATATTTTTTCCTATACAAATCTGTGGTAGAGATCATATATTCCGGACCCACCCACCCTGCTTGTCACCGTGAAGAATTAGGGAAGTTTTTTTACTGTATATATTAAAGAATATTAGAATTATAAGTATAAAGACGTGATATTTTAGTATTTTTATAGAAGTTTGGCAGCGTTATCTTTGACGTTAATCTTTGAATATTAATGAATTTGAAACCATATATTTATGAAGATGTGCTTGTTTACCAGTTTTGCAGTAAAAATAGTAATAGGGCGATTCCATTGTAACAGACTGACACTTTGCAAACTTTGGATAAGGTTAGCTATTTAAACATAAAACTAGAATCAACGTCAGTATTTTAACAGAATTTATTTATTTATTATTTACAATGTCTCAGATGAATGTGGCATATGTTTATTATTTCATCATCTATTTTTACATTTATACACTTTACTTTTTTTATTGGAATTCACTTTATGGTTTTACACAATAATATACACTTTGTCATTTTCACAAGATAGAAGACACTTCGTTTCTTATGCGATAAAATACACTTTGCTATTTTTATAAGATGGAATACGCTTTGTTTTTTACAGGACAAAATGCACTTTACTATGTTTACACGATAAGACTGCTTTAGTTTAAATATTATAAGCAAGCCCCTGCTACAGACTTACCCAATAAGTTTCATGACAACAATTTCATTTAAATTAAAAAAATTAAGATGCCATATTCAATAAAAAAATACAAAACCATTATCATCATGTAATAACCAGACTATAAAGCTATAAAATTATTTATCCCAATAAACATAAAAATAGAACCAATTTATACTCTGCATTACTAATAAATCGTTAAATAATATATATCAATTATTAATAATACTAAATAAAAAAAATCGCTACAACACATTTTTTTTTAAAAAACAATTACTACTAAATGAACAAAAATGAAAAATAACTGATATATTCAGCAATTTTGCTACCCACTTTTTAAATTATTAAATATTATGCTATTGTATAATTTTTTTTGCTTGAAACTAAAAACAATAAAATTTCTATAAAGTACATAAAATCTAATAGTTTCACCGGAATGCAAATTTCACCTTGCATATATCCTACTTATTTAGAATTAAAATTTTTAGTTAAATAAAAATAGAAAGCTTCTATTATACATGGCGATTCTGAATTCACAGGACAAAGGACCATGTCAAAAGTAGACAAAATATAAAACACCATGCAACCATGCTTCTCTTGGACAGCTATTAAGACGGAAATTCATGAAATGTGCAAACTTTTACCTTTGGTAGACTTGCAAAAGGGAACCTAACAATGAACCATGATTTCTTAAAGAAATCAAAACGAAACAATCAAAATAAATAAAAACTGTGAAAAATGCCACATGACCACATGTACAACTACGTGAGAGCAAAACATGGTCGGGACACCACCATCTATAAATAAATTCTCATTTTCGAGAACTAACCCCGTTACTGTAATTCTTTTGTTCTTTCAACTTACGGGCACTACCCATAATGCAGTTTGGCCATGCTAGGGTGATTAAAATTATCTTGGCAATAAATAAATGAAATTGAATTTATTATTTTCAGTCGAATTCCTTCACCAATATGATTCTTCCTAACATGCAATCTCTTTTCTCCATTTTTTTCCACACCCTCCATTTCTTGATTACCTAAACGAATTTTCCTCTACACAATTTATGAAAGGCTGCAAACATTTTCTCATTGCTGCTACACAGTTCAGTGACGTGCGCAGTACCGCTGTCGCATTAAAAGCTTGGAGGAGGCTTTTTCTTTTTGACGTCTTTGTGTATGATTACAAGGCATTTTGAAAATTAGATTTTCTACTTCAACAATAAAATCCCACACTATTTTTTTTTCTTTGATCATTTGTTTGTGTGTTATAAGATAATCTGTGGTTATCATACTTCGTTTAAACCGTAGCTATAATGAGAGGGCGGAATGCGATGTATTTTTTTTTTCGATTGTTGCAAAATGGATTATTTGGGTTGTCAATTTTTTTTACAAGGTGGGGGGGATGGTAGGCGCAGGTCGTTTGCCCCAGTATACATACTAGCTATATATACTAGTACATATATATACTAGTACATATACATACTAGCTATACACACTAGTATATATACATACGCCCTAGTACACCCGGCCCTATGTATACATAGAAAATTTCATCGCCATAAAGGGTTACAGCCCACATAAACATCCATCATGAGTACGCCACTGGTAAATATGGCCAATTTAAGACAGGTCACATCCTCAATAAATTTTTTATAAACATCCCACCATTTTAAATTTAGAGTGTCCTCCTAAAGCTTAGACGCATGAATTTTATCGTATAGAGAAAAGATTATTCTGAAATTGCAATACACACACATGTACGTATTTTGCGGTGTCCAGATTTAAAAAAAAAGAATTCATATGAAAATGTAAAATGTAAAAAAAAATTAGCAATAATCGACATCTATGAAAACTTTTTTATGCAATAATCACATATAAAAATCATTATAAAATGTTTTTTTCTGAAAAATTAGAGATTAATTGTAAAAAATCTTTCCGCTATATGGAATTGTAATATAATATTTGAAGTGGAAACAAGGAACTAATTCCAGTTATTTTTGCAATTAAACGAGCAAACAAATAAGATACCCAGAAAAACCCCGTTATTAACTTCACTTTTGAACAAAATAGGTTGAAAAAATAACACTATCTAACTGTACTATTTTTATAATGGAAATATGGATTCACGCATTCTCTGCCCTGGGTGTGAAAAGAACGATCTACAATAAAGTTTATTTCTTATACACTAAACATATTAGCACATGGGGATTAAAAAGTTAGATTTTTTCTAAATTTTGAATAACCCTTATGTAAAGTGTACTGTTATCATGAATTAAGCTGCATTTTGTTACTTCATTCGAATATTTTGAGTTTAAAATCTTAAAACGATATATTTCCAGCGCATGTGAAAAGTCAGAAAACAAGAATAAAAAAAGGTCAATACGTACTTTGAAATTCTTCTCAATAACGTAATCTTTCTTATTAATCGAATGAACCATTTTCTTCCAAGTATTTGAAAACAAAAATATTATAATTTTATGTTTTGTTTTGTAACTGCATTGACAAAAGATATAGAAATACCAAGAGATATTATTATAAAAATTAAATAAAATATAAAATGTTACAGTATAAACTTTTCAACACGTGCTATAGCAGCTAACGTCTGTAATACTAATGGCTACTTCTGCATAGTTGCCGCTGTTGCAAACAAGGACTTGTTTGGCCTTGTAGTTTAGGTGGTATTGATATAACGAGGGCTCCAAGAATAATAGTAGGTGATACTGCACCGCCATCTATCGGAATGAATTATAAATAACCTCTTTACTTAATTATTAATTTTTAAAAAATTGTATTTGTTTGAAAGTTCGCGGTTACAAACGGAGATTTTTAATGGTATCCATCGGTTAATATTCCTATGTAGGTGCATATATTCATATTTACGCTTTAATAGTGATAGCCAAAGAATAAATCGAGAATGTAATTTTGCGTCCCTTTTTTTTCTTTTTCATTTTTTGTGTAGATTTTTAGTACAAAAAAGCATTGGTATCAAGTTACATTCTTGTTTAAAAACAATGTACCACAAACGTTAAATATGCAATTATTAGGCAGAAAGTTAATTACCGTTCCGGTTTTCTATTTATTTATAATAAATAGTAATTATGTACATTTGTTCAGTTATCGATAAGAAAAATTATAAAGTTCGCATTGATGTATACTCCCGTCTGCCTTTGCTGCTGGTTGTTGGTATGAAATGGCAAAGTTATATTGCGTGTTATCGGGAAGCTAGACAAACGGACGAGCATTGCTCTTGCGGATGTTCGTTGATTCCCGAAAATATCAGCATTTCCGTCCAATAATGCTTTCTTCGCTAGAAAGCTAACATCTAGCGAGAGGAAAAAAGTAGCTTCTGCTATGTAATGGGGGGGAGGGAGAAAGGGGGCTTTAAAGTAAGGACAACTATGCCCTTATAAGGCAGGAATTGTTAATCACGCGTGGAAAATGAAGGCGCAGAAACACAACAGGGGAAGCTCCTCCTCCCCCCCCCACTATTTAACGACTATATGCCAATAGAGCTAATTTATAGCGTGTTTCGGCATTCTTAGTACACAAGCGGCGACGTGCTGCTGTTCACGCACATGCGCAGAAGAATTGCTCATCGGTCTGTCGGGTCTCGCGTTAAAGGCTCTTGAAGGATATCCTGTTAGATACAAAGCAGGATGGGCAGTGACTGATTTACACAGGGACATGTGGGGCAGCTACCCCGGGCCCCCTAAATTCTAAATGTAGTCCAAGATACTGGTAAAAAGTATACGTACCACGGAAGCCATGAATTTTTTTTTTGTTTATCTATTGATCATGTTCCTGCGTTTTTGTATTTTAGTATATGTTTTGTCGGAGTCCAGAAAATTAAGGATTTTAAAAAATCCTTTACTGGCTCTTCTCCCTTGAGACCAGGAAAGCTTACCCGGCTAGGAAATGTGTTATATTATACTTGCCTTGGTCTTATAAATAAAAGTCATTCGCTCATACCTATAAATAATAAACATAGCAATCAGAAATCTGTCGTGGGTACAGGAGGGGTTGGGGCCCCTTCATGTGTGTCTGCCTTGGGCCCCAGAATTTCTAAGTCGGGCCCTGAGGATGGGTACGCGATGCGTAGCTTCTGTTAGATGTATGATCTAGATAGTAGACTCTATAGATGTTAGATGTATGTATCGATACATGCATCATTTGACATATCGTAAGAAATATGTAAGAAACGCAACGGTATATTTAGTTTAAAATCATTATATGGCGCCATCTATCGGCGTCGATAA
>QLNU02003225.1:50574560-50603482 GCA_006491805.2 Dysdera silvatica | reverse complement strand
TTTTAAAATGTGACTGTAAATTTTTTTAAAATAAATACATAGCAGAATCGGGAAAATCAAATTTTTGAACGGCTAGGGAGGGGCTCAAGCCCCTCTCAACTCTCTTGTATGGGCGCACATGCCCTGGCATATCCTCTGTCCGATCCCCCGCTTCTCCCCTCGTCGGCCCTGGAAGGTGGAAGATAATCAGAATAAAATATCTAAATGTATTTGATGGAAAAAAAATCCCAGTAAAGGATGGACAAGTGCCATTATTATAATCCATGGATTCTGTAAATAAATGTGCATGGATCCAATCCAAACATCCATTAAACACCCATAAAAAAAGCGATGAGAATATAAATTTAATTGTCTTATAATAGCTGTAAAATTTCATATCCTGTCTGCAAACTTCCGGTTGCGGACGGAGGCGTTTACAGACTACATTACTGCTTATTTTTTATTTATTTTTAACGCCCGCATTGTATTTTAACTCGCAACATTATCAATACAACGTTTCATTATCCCCTGTTGCGTAATTACATTTAAAACAAACGCCCAAAAACACTCAAAGTAGAGCGAATTTTTACAGAAACATTCATAATGTGGGCGCCCATATGGGGGGCAGGGAGGGGCTCGGGTCCCCCCTTAGCCGTTTAAAAATTTGATTTGCCCGAACCTGCTATGCATTTACTTTCAAAAGTTTTACAGTCACATTTTAAAATAAGGTACTTTTTAGCTCATTACTAATTGTCAAGCAGTATCAATTATTTTTGTAGCGTTTTGGTATCTTGTACATTCACTAAAATTCTCGACAGCTTTGAGAAGGAGGTAATAATTTGTCTCAGCCCCCGCCCGAAGTACTCATATGAGTGCCCATGACTCATAACGAGGTTGTGATGATGGCATTTTTTTATAGCCGTAAGCTTTTAAATTGGCATTTTGTTGCAGTCAAGTCGTCTGTCGGTGGCGTGATTTCTTTCGATCCGCAGTTAGGGGCAGTGTTCAATTTCTAACAAAAAAAGTGCAGGAGCCCTAATATTATGATAAATCGATTAAAAAATCGAATGGCTGCAAAAGAATCGATAAATCATATCAATTGTTTATGTCCATTTTTCTGGACAACAAAATGCATAAGCTTAATTACAAATTTATTACTTTTTCATGACCTTTTTGGCAATTCACGACCCTGTAGACACCCTGAACTTGCCTGAAAAATGAAGTACTACCGGAGTTCGGCTCCATTGGGCTCCCGCCCAATTTGAGCCCTAGTTAGGAGTTTGATTCTTCAGGGGGGAAAATAGGTCAGAATCCCGGGGAAAATAGGTCAGAATCCCTGGGAAAATAAAATAAAATATATATATATATACATAGTGAAATCTGGGAAAGCGACCACCTTCGTAAATTGTCTATCTGAATAATGTGACCACTTTTTATAAGAGAAAGTTAGTAAAGACTTAGTCATGTTTATACCGACATCTGTCATGTACAGTGACCACCCGTTCATGGTCATTATTGAAGCCCAGTCCCAAAGGTGGCCACTTTAGGCAGGTTCTACTGTATGTAATTGATTCGATCGCGAGCGATAAAGAAAAGAAGACTGAGATTTGGGTGCATAGGCGTAGCATTATATAGGCCCGAGATCAATGCGCATTTTTGAAAAAAAATTATGACAGTCAACTTCAAAAAAAGTGGGATAGCTCACCATTTTATTTATTTATTTTTTTTTTTTTTGGTGAAGAATTGATGGATAATACTTTTGGCACTCACGTTTGACCATTTGGCAATTGCGTTAGCCCTGAGAAGGGTAATAATGTCTCTTAGTAAAACTTATAAAATATGGTTTCATTTTCTGTGGACTACTTTTTTTTATGCCGTTTTGAAATTAGGATTTATATTTTATTCCAATTTTTATTTTTGTTTTAATATATGCATATGTGTGGATTAAAATTAAAACATTTTACTGCGCATAGTTCGGTACGTCCTTATACGCAATAGTCGCCGACGAAGGGAGATTTACATGTGCCGTGTTTTTACTCTTTTTTTTTTTTTTTAAAGTGAACCCACGTGTTGCCATGTCATCGTATAGTATGTACGATATTATTTGAAAATTGCGTTATCCCTATGAAGGGTAATAATATCGTACATCTTAATATACGAAGAAAAAACCCTCTAGTTTGAGCTAGAAAACGCGGGTGTCAAAACTATTTATTATCCATTACCTTATTGCAAAAAATGGGAAATTTAAAAGTTAGCGTAAAAGGGGGCCCCAAAAGAATGATCAAGCCCAAGGCTTCCGAATGCCTTAGGAGGATTTTGAACAGGGGCGGACTCCCGGGGCCCCGCGGAATTACGGGCACCATGGTGCAATCAAATTCCAAAAATTTTTTAATTGACCCAACAGTAGAAAATCTCTCTAAAAAGAGATACGTTTAAAGAATTTTTTAGAGACATTTTTAGAGAAATTTTTAGAGACATCTTTAGAGAAAGTTTTAGAGACTTTTGACCACTTTTATAGGGTATATGGCTCTGTGAAAATCTCCGGTTTTCGTCGAAGGGGTGGGGGCGCCAAAAAAGCAGTCCGTGCTAGGCTGGCCGGGTTCAAAATCAACCTCGGGCCGCTTCTGGTTTTGAATTTTTTTTAAATCCCAATTATAAAAAACATTAATTTCTATTTCGTATTGGTAAAACGAAAAGAGAAGAAACAGCTATTTAGAGATAAAAAATTGCGTTTATAAAATTGGATAAACCGGAAATGAAGGAAACGTATAAACCTTACAAAGGAAATCTGCTAGATTTGCGTGGGTTTGCGGTGGGATCCGTTTTGTCGATTGCACGCAATATCGTTTGATATCGTCCACAGTACTTTGAACTTGGCGAGAACCTGCGGCAATAAATACAATTTGGCGACATATTAATGGATGTTCTGTCATAAGGAAACACACTGCAAGGGTTGAGAAGTTGGCATTGCTTGGCGTGAAACCTTGGGCGTCTTGGCGCTAGCCCCGTCACGATCATTACCTCCAAATCACGTGCTGAGGAGGTCATGTTTTCGCGTGGGCGCTACCGCATCCTGATTTTTCTGGGTCTGGGACATCCTCTGAAAAAAAGTGCTTTCACTTTCGAAATTAGGAAAATCGTTTTCTTCACCGTTTAATTCCTCTACTCTTCTTCTTTTTCGCTTTCAAACAAAAATGACGCGCGAAACGCACTTTGTTGTGTTGAAAGACGGCGTCGTTAAACCGGCACGTTTTGTTAGGGGTGAATCTGGCAGAGATATGTGAAGGTTAGCTATGTAAATAGATAATTGGAAAAAAACCTTTTAGCCACGAGGGTAAATAACGTTTCTTTCGCCTTTTGAGTTCGGTACAGGAATCGCGTATTACATACTGGCTTTTAATGCCCTACCGCATGGATTTCAAAATTCCCGCCTAAAGTAATGACGCATAGATCAAGGTAAATGTCCTCATCTCAGATGATGATGATGACACATTTGTTACGCTATTTAAAAGAAGAAAAACTGAAAGAAGAGAGAAAAAAAAGGAAGGGGTGGGTTCACCAATATTTACGTATATGAAATATAATAGTATATTTAAATGTCAAACTATTTGAATTCAAATATCTGAAAGAGTAGATCTTAGTCGTCTTTCATAAATAATTTATTACATAATAAACTAAATAACGATTCGTTGTTCATTGTTACTTTGCTGTTCATAAATTCGATGAGCGCGCGCGTGGTTATATCCGTCGAAACCGGTTGGGCGATGTTCGTCTCTCAATAGGTTTAGTTACCTATGAATGCGTGTGTATATAACTTACGTGCGTACAAACGTAGTTTGGAGGTGACGTTAACCGTCCGTCCCGTCTCAGATAGATTAGCCATAGGGCATTCTTGGGGCGTTTCAAACCTACAAAAAGCATCGTTTATTATTTTCTAAATATCTCATCGCTACTGGAAAACAGGGGCGGACTGAGCTGCCCGCCAACCGGTCCCCCCCGCCGGTGCGCCCTCTGATAGTCCAAGGTATGCACCCTTTGAGCGAACCTAGTCCGCCCCTGCTGGGAAATTTCCAAAATCGACGTTTTATTATTCGTGCAAAGATGATGATTGTAATTGGCCTCATGGCCTCCACGAAAACGTCAATTTGAAAAATTATTGGAGCATTTCACTCGGAAAATTTTAAATCGAATGACGTAGGTATTTTTCAAAGGATTTAAGTCTATTTAAATTTCGATCAATCGGATTAATTTTCGCAGTGTAAAACCTGAAATGGAGAAAATTATTATAATTAACTGTCGAAAAAAAAAAGGAAAGTTAGTTCTTCCGCCAGATCAGTGTTCTTCAATGTGTGTGTTCCGCACAGACTTGGGAACGATTGCAATCGGTTTATATGATTACGTTTACGATTACCATTGTAGGATTACGATTACAATTACCTAAGTATTAAAATTTAGATTACGATTTTGATTACGATTGCAGTCAATTTTCATTTTTCGATTACGATTATGAATGCACATAAAAAAAAACAAACAACGATTACGATTATAATCACGATTACTTGCACACACTCAGAATCAATCAATTCAATTACGATTATAATCACGATTACTTGCACACACTCAGAATCAATCAATACAATTACGATTGTAATCATGGCGATTACGATTATAATCATAGCAGTTATGATTAAATGAAATTTAAAAGTGTGATTATGATTATATTGCAGATTACAGCTACTTCAAAACATTCGATTACGCTTACAGATGTGATTACGCGAAAATGTAATCGATTATAATCACTTGATTTCGATTAATCGAAGTCTGGTTCCGTAAAACCTTGAGTTTCCGTTAGCAATCAGTAAAACTTCGCTGAAATCTAAGAAAATCTCTAAATTCTCTCATTGCTTCCCACATTAACGCCTCAGCTAGAAATAGTAACTAATCATAATCAATAGCATCAGAAAAGTACTACCTACCATTTTATTTTATTACTTAATTAATTAATACGAATTCATTATTATATTTAAGTTCAAGCAATGATGGATAATAGCCCCTGATGATCATTATAGTCTGTGATATGCCTTAAATAATATTTAAATAGGGATTCTTTAGCTAAGCAGGTGAAAAAGAAAAGGATTTTACAGAACAGTGGTTCCCAACTCAGTTTAAGCCGCGGACCACTTTTCCACTTCAATTGGACTCGCGGACCACTTTTCTACTTCAACTGTATTCGCGGACCATTTTTAAAAATTCTGACGAGTTGACTGGAAGATCTGAATGAAAGCGGGAGCCGAATCTTTTTTTTTCTTGTGGGGGGACGTGTTTGTAAAATCGTTCCTTGGGGGCAAAAAATAATAAAAGAAAAACAAATCTGTGATATTACAGTCCAAATCTCGTTAAGATGAACACGCTTGGAATACTTTTAATGCGAACCGTTGCTGAAGTTTACGTCAGATTGTAAAATACTACAAATGTACAATCAATTTCACTTTTATAATTAATTTTAATATTTAATAAATAATTTTTGTGTGTTTTCTTTCTTTTAAATAGTGACCCGTCTCGCTGACCATTTGGGACTCCTTCGAGGACCACCAGTTAGAAATCACTCCTGTAAATGATTATTTATTTATTTCGTTAAGCTTAATTAATAAGTTTAGCTGATTCGTTAAGTTTTGTAGGCGTATCCAAGGCCGTAACTAGATAGAAACTCTACAGAAGGGGCGCTGAAAGTTGCAGGGGGTTGGGGGAGGGCTAGAATTCCTCGGTGTTCTGATGTATTTTAGTAATATATTTAATATCACTACATATCTAAGCAGACTAATATATTTAACATTAATGAATAGATTTCCCAGCGTAAATTTTTCGTTGAAAATTTCGAAGAGTATCTTTAAAATTATATTTCATATCCTTACTATAGAGCAGATGAGTTTGACTTTTTATGGCAAGAGCATCTGGGCTATGCTGCGCCAAATGAGAGCAGATGGTAGTCAATATATCTAAAAAGAATTAAACGACATCCACTGAACATATTCCAATATGCGAAAGAACAATTTAAATTGTCATGTACAATTTTATAAAAATAAATAAATCATCAGAAAGAATTTTAAAACATTTATTTTGAGGAAAATATTCTCTCTGGGGTGGGGGGCTGTAGCCTGTCGACTTCCTAGGTGCATCATTGTATATACAAATGCTGCCGTTTTGATTCAATCTCTATAAAATTAACAACAACAACAAAAAAAAGGTTTGACCAATTTTAAAGAATTTTTCATGTATGCATTTTCCCCGCCTTGAAATGCGTCGGATATGCGGGGTTCGCGGAACCGCAGTATTAGGGGGTTTTGAAATGCGTCTCCAAAACGTGCGTCGATGACCTCTACTTATGTTGATTGTAGTGATATGGCCCAGATGCTCTTACGCTACATAAAAACAAACAAACGACAATACTATATATTGAGCGTTTTCTGTGTGCTTTACATATGCAGACTGCACCTGTCTTTTACCGTCCATTTCAGAAGGCGTCGTTTATCAGCGAAAGAAAGATAAAAGGAGACATACGATCTGCTAGGCGCATTTAAACGAGTAAGGCTGGCCCCAGGTTGTGTGGCGCCTTGGGTGGGGAATCCCGTCTACGTATCTGATTCCCACCGGCACAATGCATTCAGTTCATGCATTATGAACTGATGTGAACTAGCATGTTGCGTATATTAATGAAAAGCCTTCTTTTATTACCATTACCAGTGGCAAATTTAAGAAACTGCCGCCCCTTGGGCAAAGACTACATTATCGCCCACTTCCGCCCTTATAAGGAAAGGAGACGCATAGTTTTAAATAAATAAATAAATAAATAAATAAATCACGTATATAGCGCTCTTAACTTTTTATATGTGAAGACGATTTTTCGCATAGCTATTCAAATTAATATTCCAATTAATAATTTTGTCTATTAACTAGTCTAGTAGCATATAATAATAAATAATACCTTTTGGATACACTACTACTTACGCAGTGCCATATTTCCCAATAGGCTATAATAAGCTACAAGGATGTCCTGAAGAAAATTGTTGAGAGTATGCGGTGCTGTCTTAATTAAGGAGTATTGAAATTGCGGGGTAACTCTGGACTTGGTGACCTCACAGCGCCGAGCTGACTGTCATTTGACTGGTCGTCTATCGTCTATCCAAGCCCAAGGTGGCGGTTGCCACTTTCATAATATTTTCATTCCTCTTCTGGTCGTACGCAAAATATTGTTTAGAGGCTTGTGGAAGTGTCAGTGGGCTTTTCTTATTTCCTCATTTGTTTCCATTCAAGTTTGTAAATGACTAGAAAAAAAAAGACTGAACTTTGTTGAAAGTTGCCCCAAAACCAGCAAATACGAAAACCATCTTGAGAATACGCGATGCGTACTCGGTATTTTTCAAAATTTCTTGAGAGTACGCGGTGCATACAGCGTGCACCCATTGGGGACGGCCCTGCTAGGCTATAGAATAGGGCGGCGAAATTTTGTGCATGAGTCTAATATAATAAAATCAATACTAGACGATGATATACGTATATAATCAGATGTTTTGCCGAGAAGAAAGCTAGACGTCATGCTTTCCATTTAAATACCAGTATTCGATGTGCTTTTATTTTTTTGTTAAAATTAAAATTTATTTCAATAAAATTGAATTTGATTTATTATATACCAAAAAGAAATAATACTTCAATAAGTTAATATTGTTTAAGGTTTATGTTTCAATTTATGAGTTTGTTTTTCAACATATTTTTTTTCAATACGAAAGTTTTTGGCGTATATTGAATATAATAATTTTTATGTTCCTAGTACGAATTGGGAGTGGGGGGAGGATTGGTAGGAAGGGGCGGCGAAAAGTAGCCTTCGAGGCGGCAAAATGGTAACTCCGCCCATGCACTTACAGCTGCCGGCCTTTAAGGTTTGCTGACAGAATTATTGGGAACGCAACGTATAAAGCATTTAAAACCTGACATTGTGCACATTTACGTTATTGTGTTCACTCAAAATTCCATGTCAACATAGTTATTAAACTTATATTCATCATCTTATATTGCACATTTACACTGCGGAACATCTTTTTCGACATTTGGAAAATTTTACTTTGGAGACCTCTGCTGCCACCCCTCGTTTGCCTACCCGGAAATCCAGCCCTGATTATCATTGTTATATAGAGCGGGGGGCGGCTGCTTTATTTGGCTTTGATGACAGTAGCTATTCTTCTAGGAATGGATTCTACAAATTGTTGAAAACATTGAGGAAGAATATAATGATATGAATATCCATCCCATGATAATGAAATGGCAGTTCTTAATTCCCCCAGATTGGATGGTGATGTTCTGGAGCTATGAACAGATCTTTCCACCTTGCAGTGGCGGATTTATAAAATTGCCGCCCTTAGGCACAGCCTGTACTGCCGCCCCCTCCCTCCTTTAAAAAAAAAAAAAAAAAGAAGGAATATTTGTAAATTAAAAAAAAGCACATCATACTCTTGACGTTTTGTATCTAAAGACGGTTTTTCATATAATTATTCAAACTAATAAGATACAACTCAAAATTATTGCTACCATAATCGCCAACTTCGTGGATTCGAGACATTTTTTGAATCCGCAACAATTTTAGTACTGATTCCTGGAACCACTGATTTGATCTGGTTTGTAAAAGAAAAAGAAGAAGCAAACACAATCACAAATATAAAATTGTAATGAAAGAGCGGTGTTACCAAAGTAAATGGGAACCCGAAATCGCATAGTAACTGTGATATAAAATACGGCTTATATTGCGCAGAAAGCCCATTACCAATATCTACCATCGTTTTGTTTACCTTTAACGACGTCTGCAAAACGTTTCGGTTTCGGCTTTTCTCAAAGTCAGAAAGTTAATATCAACAACTAATGGCAATTTCCACGTGTTGATTGACACCAGATACATGCGCTTCTGGTGGGAAGTATCGGATATTGTAATGTAAACAATATGATCATATGGTCATATCTCTTTGTCTTTCGATTCTGTAGTTTTTATTTGCAGAAAAGTTAAAGTAGTCGCCTATATCATCGCTGTTGGGGGAAACAGGGCAATAATTAAAAAGAAACATTATTTTCAACATTGTCCAGTTTGGAAAATTTTATTTTTAAGCTCTTTGATGCCGCCCCACGAGAAGTGCCTTGTGCGTCTACTTGGAAATCCGCCACTGTTCACAAGTGCTCAATTGGGTTGAGATCTGGTGATTGAAGGGGCCATACAAGCAATTAGAAATCGGAATCTTGCTCCGCAAATCAATCTGATATGATTCCAGCGCCATCTGCTGGAACAGTTGTCATATAGTATGCCGGATCCATGATCTTCCTGCTGCTTGCGCCACAAACAAGGACCTTGCCATCTGAAGAATCGGTTTGAACTTTGTTCGGTCGTTCACGTGATCGGAAGTTACTCCGACGGCAAAGGTGGGGGCGAAAGTCAGTCAGTGTGTTTATCACAGTTGAACAGGAAGGTTGTCTTTGTGGTTCGCTCCACGAGCGAATGATCTACGCGTAGTTTTTGTGAGTAATAATTGTCTTTGTGCTGCATCTTCATTAGTTGTTCATAATTAAATTGTACAATCCACAAAAGTAGTAATGTTTAATTGTGTGTGTGTGTGTGTGTGTGAGACATTAATAATTCCTGGTCGCCGCATTGTTGACGGTTTTGCTAGGTAAGCTAAAATGTTCATTTGTTTTGGTCCGTCGAGCCGGAGGCTTGGTAATTTACCAGCGTTGTGCGTGCTTATTTTTTTAAAGTGAAATTCCACGAATTTCGGCTAATACAGTGTGTTTCTATTTTCGTTGTGCTGTGGTCATGATTGGCGACCCAGCATTTTCTTCGAAATAAGTGAAGAAGTGTTCGGAGTGAACAGGGTTCGTATTTTTTAAATAAATTGGTACATTAATTTTAATTGGTATAATTAATTTAATAATTTTGTGAAAATTTATGTTATTTCTGTCCTCTTGTTTCTGTTCCCTGTTTTGATTTTTTGTTTGAACTTGTGGGTTTTCAGTTGTATTTATGGATAAATTGAGTGCTGTAGTATACCTTCGCACAGTAGATTCTGATCAGTCAATCAATGTGTCACTCTTAACGTCAAAAACCAGAGTTGCTCCAGTAAAAACTCAATCTCTCCCAAGACTTGAGTTATGCTCTGCACTATTATTGTCATCTTTATTAGAAACAGTTATCTCAACTTTAGAGTTACCAATCAATAACTCTTTTGCCTGGTCTGATTCAAAGGTTGCGTTGGCATGGATTGCTTCTGAACCTTGTCGTTGGCTTCCATTCGTTGCCAACAGAGTTGCAAAAATCCAGGAAGCACTACCGGGTGTTATATGGAACCATGTTTCTGGGACGGAAAACCCTGCGGACTGTGCTACTAGAGGACTTCTCCCATCTGAATTTGTAAATTGTGAGTTATGGACACGTGGTCCTAATTTTCTAAGACAATCACTTGAGAAAGAAGTTGATAGTCAAGAATCTTTGAACTTTACATTTGATGAATCACATTTTAAGGAGCTGAAGAATCGTTACACATCAGCTGCTGTTCAGATTCAGATTGATCCGGTCATTTTTAAATTTTCAACGTTCTCAAAACTGTGTCGTGTTTTTGCTTGGTGTCTTCGGTTTGTGAGAAATTGCTCTAAACCGCCTCCAGAAAGATGTTTCAGTCATCTGACATGTGACGAATTATCCACAGCAACGAAATCTATTGTAAAGATCGTACAGCAATCGGAATTTTATGAAGAATTGCACAGTTTAAGAGCAAGAAAACCTTTAAAATCATCAAGCAAGATTTTGCACTTGTGTCCATTTTTGGATAGTGATGGTGTTATGCGCGTTGGGGGGAGACTAAGAAATGCTGGTGTCTCGCAGGACGTAAGACACCCCATGATTATTCCCAAGAATCATCACATCACAACCTTGATAATTCATCATTTTCATGTAACACATCTCCATGCTGCACCTCAACTTTTGCTATCTGTCATCCGACAGAAATTCTGGATTCCCTGTGGAAGAGACGTTGTTCGAAGATTTGTTAGATCTTGTGTCAAATGTTTTCGTCTGCCTGCTTCTTCCATGAGTCAACTTATGAGTGACCTTCCAGCTTCTAGAGTAACACCATCTAGAGCATTTTGGTGTTCTGGAGTTGACTTTGCTGGCCCATTCTTGGCTAAAGAGAGAAGTGGAAGGGGAAAAAAGCCTTCAAAATCTATATTGCCTTATTTGTTTGCTTTTCTTCTCGAGCTATACATTTGGAGGTAGTAAGTGACCTCACTTCACAAGCTTTCATCGCAGCATTAAAATGCTTTATTTCAAGGAGAGGCAAGCCTTCAGAGATAATTAGTGACTGTGCAGCTAATTTTATTGGAGCTGACAAAGAGCTCCGATCTATCTTAAAGTCGCTGCTTTTCCCAAGGAATGACAATGAGATTCTCAGATACTCTGCTTCTGAGGGAATCAAATGGAGCTTCAACCCACCTGCAGCCCCTCACTTTGGAGGACTTTGGGAGGCTGGAGTAAAATCGATGAAGTATCATCTAAAGAGATCTATGGGAACTACATTGCTCACGCTGGAAGAATTGTTCACACTTTCGGCACAAATAGAAGCATGTCTTAACTCAAGACCACTTTGCCCATTGTCATGTGATCCAAACGACCTTTCACCATTGACACCAGGTCACTTTCTGATAGGTTCGGCACTGACCGCAATTCCTGAACCAGATCTATTGGTTCTTTCACTATCTCATCTTGGGTGCTGGCAATCAGTTCAACGTTTAGTGCAACAATTTTGGAAGAGATGGAGTGGTGAATTTCTCTCAAGATTGCAACAACGGCCAAAATGGTGTATTTCGAAGACCAACATAGCAATTGGAGAGTTGGTGCTTATAAAAACTGAAGTACTGCCTCCATTGAAATGGAAGCTAGCCCGTGTGCTCGAGGTGCATCCAGGTAAAGATCAAAGAGTCAGAGTGGTCACATTAAAAACTGATACCTGCATTTTGAAACGTCCTATTACTAAAATTTGTAGACTGCCATTGGATTAGTTGTCAACTTTTTTGAATTTATGCCATATTCATTTGTGTGGTTTTTTGGTTGTTTTTTCAAACTTTCTATTGTGTATTTTTGAAACTTTCTATTGTGTATTTTTGAAACTTTCTATTGTGTATTTTTGAAACTTTCTATTGTGTATTTTTGAAACTTTCTATTGTGTATTTTGAAACTTTCTATTGTGTATTTTGAAACTTTCTATTGTGTATTTTGAAACTTTCTATTGTGTATTTTGAAACTTTCTATTGTGTATTTTGAAACTTTCTATTGTGTATTTTGAAACTTTCTATTGTGTATTTTTGAAACTTTCTATTGTGTATTTTGAAACTTTCTATTGTGTATTTTGAAACTTTCTATTGTGTATTTTGAAACTTTCTATTGTGTATTTTGAAACTTTCAATTGTGCATTTTGAAGCATTCTATTGTATTTTGAAAATTGTAAACCATTTGTGATTTTGTGTCCTAAGTACTGTCCCTTCGCCCACTCTCTGCCACTGGAGGTTTGTTGAAACCCCAGAAGGGTTTCAAGGTGGGAGAATGAAGAATCGGTTTGAACTTTGTTCGGTCGTTCACGTGATCGGAAGTTACTCCGACGGCGAGGGTGGGGGCGAAGGTCAGTCAGTGTGCTTATCAAAGTTGATCAGGAAGGTTGTCTTTGTGGTTCGCTCCACGAGCGAATAATCTACGCGTAGTTTTTGTGAGTAATAATTGTCTTTGTGCTGCATCTTCATTAGTTGTTCGTAATTAAATTGTACAGTCCAGAAAAGTAGTAACGTTTAATTTTGTGTGTGTGTGAAAGTAATAATTCCTGGTCGCTGCATTGTCGACGGTTTTGTTAGATAAGCTAAAATGTTCACCATCAACCTTATGCAAAAGAAATCTGGACTCGTCAGACCACACGACCTTCTTCCACTCATCGGGTATCTAATGTAGACATTCTTTAGCCCACAAAAACCGCTTTTTTTATCTTATTTTGCAACGAAATCAGAGGAACTCTTGTTGTTCATCGACAATTAATAACAATTCGTGTTAAGATCCGTTTTTGTAGAGTGTACGGATATGCTTTGCGACGATCCTGCATTGTATTGCACTGTAATTTGTTGGGTTGTAGATCTTCTGTTACTGCACATAATGCCTGTCAGTCGCCCAGCACCTCTTCAATTCACAAGCTTTTTCCGCTTTTCTTTTAAAGTTATTTATTTATTTTTGTTGTTGTCGTCTTAGCTGCCATTCGTTGAAGACTCGAGACACTGCTGTTGTACGAGAAAAACCAAGAAGGTTGGCGATTTCGGATATATTAACCGACCCTTCAGTTAATATATCCGAAATCGCCAACCTTCGGATATATTAACCGACCCTTCAGGCACCCACGACCATACCGCGTTCAAACTCGCTCAAATTTTTTCTTTTCCCTATTCATAGGCGAAGTGTAACTTTATCTGGCTCCGGGGAAAAAGCTTTTCATCAGTGATTCCAGTTTATTACGTCGGAGCACATGCTGCACGGACAAGTCAAAGTTTGAGTGAGGTGTGTTTCTAATTTTTTGGTCGTTCAGTGTATAATCTAACAAGGGAACCTCGCCGACTGCAACGCACGGCTTTTGATAAGAGTGGATTGGATAGGTCTTGTCATGCGAAACAAAAGATCCAATGGAAACTACCCGTCCGAATCCAGCCACTCGGGAGCTATAAGGCGATTCATACAATCATTCCACTAATAATAATAAGAAGACGAAAAAAAAATCCTTGAAATATTATTTTGTATAACTTTCCCATTTTTTTCTACTGTTATTAATATAGCCAATGTTTTGGTGCATATTGCAATTAAAGAAATGTAGTTTTTGATATAGAATATTATGAATTCGGTCTCTCGATTATAATTTAATCGCTATGCCATAAATATAACGATTAGTAAATAAGTGGTACATTCTAGAATATTGTGTCCATTTATTACATTTGATTGGGCACTTGCTCATTGGTGAAAATGCCTTTCAGTGTAAAAATGCTTGTTTGTTTGGATGTTTTATGGCGCAAGAGCATCTGGGCTATACTGCGCCAAACATGGTAAAAATAAAAGTGCTGGAAGCAGAGGGGGGCTCTTCATACCAGGCTCATTTTTTAAACGGCTAGGTTTCACATTTATTAAGAGTTTTCTCAGTGGCGGATTAAGCGGCTGGCGGACCTGGCGTCTGCCAGGGGCCCCGAGAACGAGAGATTCCTAATTAAAACTGCCACAACACAAAAAGCGAAAGATGCAATACTTAATATTATTCACGTATTTTACGTATATAAGTACAGAACGTTCTTTTATTAAATTAAAGCTAATTAAAAATCATATTAGTTCAAATAATGAGTGCAGAAAAATAAAATGTTACTGTCATAACTAGAGCCCGGATTATATGCAGTTGCATATTTTAGCGTTTGTGCTTATGCGTGCATAAAAACGATGAATTTCCAGAATAAAGGCATATTTTAAGGGTTTTAGTAATTTTATTATTTCCTCACCTGAAAAATTTCACCACAAGGCTGAAGTTAAACTTTCCTCTTACTGCTTATCTGAGCGGAAAGGCAATGGAATTTGTAAGCGTACACGTTAATTATCTCCTAGGGCAATGGTGCATAAACCGTGTGTCGCGACCCCCAAAGTGGCCGAGAGAAAATTTTTGTATGTCGCTAAATTCAAAGAAATTTATTTGACAATAAAAAATATAAGGCTTTTCTTCAACAAGTATCAGGTACCAGTGAAATGAGATACACGCTACGCACATTGCAATATTCCACTGATGGTTATTAATTTTTATATATATATAATTTTCTATTTAATGTGTTTCCTTTACTCTCTTAAAAATGCTTTTATTATGCAAATGTTGCGGTGGCAGACAGAGGGGGTCACGGATCTTTTGATTACTATAAAAGGGAGTCGCGGCTTAAAAAAGATTGCGAACTACTATCCTAGGGCATCAAAATATTGTCGTAGTTGAATTAATTGCCACTACCCTTGTTAGGAACACCGAAAATGGGTTTTACTGTGCTTGGCTGGCAATTGATTGAAAGTCAAATTAAAACAAACACTTATTCTAAATTTCCACACCATTTTCCTTCAGTGATAGACATCGTTCTATCATCGATAAACTATTCGTAATAGACAACCCGTAAAAATTTACAAGTTCTGTTCAATACCTTTTGTAGCTCTGGAAAGGGCCCTTTCGGCCATAAAAATACTACTACATGATAGAAGATAAAACTTAACTGTTTAAAACAACGAGAGACACCTTGTCATGTATAAAACATATGATATATACATTAAGTATATCGAATTTTTCTACTTGGCGGTTAATAATAAATCTATTTGTTTTAAAATACGACGCATAAGATTTTCAAGCGTAAAAAAAATTTAAGTACATATATATTCATCTTGGGTGCATGTTTTTACATTTTAAGTGCACATATATTGATATTTTGAGGTCCTTTAGTGCATATTTTGAGGTTCTTTAGTGCATGTTTTGCTGTTTTTTTTAGTGCATATAATCCAAGCTCTAGTCATAACTGTAGCTTCACCATGTATAATTAAATAAGCGAAATTAGAATTAAATTATAATGGCGGAAACGTTCAATAACGCCATTTTTTTTATAAAAAGCTGAGAAGAACGACTTTGATTTTACCTCTAGGCACGCACCTTAATACTTATCCTCTGTGTGTGTATATATTTACACACACACACACACACTTGAGCCCGAAAATACTAAAAGGTAATTACAAGTTATAGGATCGTTGTTTAAATATAATATTTCCGCGCAAAAATCGGAGCTTCTGTTCAAATCTTCGAGAACAAGAGCACGTTTATGTCCTGTTCCGATCGTATGAATTTTCCTGAAATTCCCTTTTAAGTATTATTATTTTTACTGTTATTATCATTTTAAAGAGATAATAGTTATTATATAATAAATGAAACTTGAAAAGGAAAGAAAGTGTTTGCGTATTATGGGGTACGCAATCAATGGGATTATTGGTGCACCATTATTATTGAAGTATTTATCGATGGATATATATACCAGGACGTAAAGAGTCCAGTCGAATTGTAAGTACTGTTTATTCTATTTTTGAAGAATTTATGAAAAATAATAATTATATAGATGAATGATGGTAAAAAATTTATGTTTGGAAGCCCGATATAATATCTCAAGTGATATTAAAAAGTTATAAATGATAAAGGAAGTTTGCAAGAACATTTGCAAAAACTATTGATATATATGTTGTTAAATATCAACGTATATTTTGTTGATAAAGGGGAAATAATAAGAATATAAGAAACTGATAAATAAATAATCAGAAGTGTTGATAAATAAGTAGCCAGAAGTGCTATTGAATAATAGTTCGAAGTGTACAAAGAGAGTGGAACTTTTCCTAATGTAGATATTATTTCGAAAATATTTTTAACAATGCCAATATCAAATGCAACAGGTGAAAGATCTTTTTCAGTTTTAAAATGCGTTAAATGCTATTTAAGGAGTACGATAGGAGAAGACAGATTGAACAACATGGCCATATTATACCTAGAACAAAAAATTTTGGATGAAATAGGTACTACAAAAACAATTGATGAATCTGCCAAAGAGAAACCAAGACACAAATTTATATACAAAACATTTTTTAAGCACTGAGGTAATTTATTACTATTAAATTTTTTGAATAAATATCTGATTTTTCTTGAAACGTTGAGTTTATTATTAGCTACATATTGCCGGTTTAAGCAACCCACTAAAAATTTACTACTGAAATCTTCCCGAAAAAGTCCTCAGATCCTTACATATTTTTTTTTGTTTTGGGGCTTGTGTCTCAGGGCCTTAAAATTTTTATAGCCCCCCCCCCCCAATAGGCTTAATCCGTCTCTGAGTTTTCTGTGTTAGTATGAAACATACACGTTGCACAGGTCTGAAGGTAGGAATTTCAATTTGTATTATTAACTCCTTCTGGAAAGCATATTGGCGCATGTCTCCAAATGCGGGAGTGGAGATTTGGTTATGAAGTAAGTGATGCAATTTTAGGGTAGTTTTCCTTGTAGTAACTATGCAGTCGAGATCTCCGTAATGGGATACAAGGAAACCACAAAAAAGTTTGCTGATAATTGCTTTGTCAATGATCGCATTACAGTGGGCACACCGACGACACCTTCTTCATGATTGGACCCGATTTCGCATGTCACAGTCACAGGGGTGCATGCCACCTCCCACAGATACTGCTATAATTCTCCATGGTTGAGTACCTGAGAAAACTGCCTCCTTAGGCTCTGCCCATGCCCTTTATTCATCCCATAGGATCAGGTGAGGAGTTAGTTCCTGATTCATTTTAAAACACATCTCCAGTCAACATATATATAGCAAAATATTACGCAAAGCAACGTTTCAAGGATATTTGTTTGCTTGTTAGTGATGGACGGATTGTACGAATCACCTTGTAGCTCCTGAGTGGTTGGATTCGGGTGGGTAGTTCCATTGGATTTTTTGTTTCTCATGACAAGACCTATCCAATGGTACCACTCTTATCAAAATCTGCGCGTTTCCTTGTGGGACAAAACAAATATTAATAAAAGTATCTTTTTAAAATTGTACCAAATTAACTAAATTTCTAAGACTCTATTTTGTTTCCCTACGTGAGTAAAATTTCGCGAATAGAACGGAATATTTTAAACTTATATCGTTTGTTTATAATTTGTTTTTTCACTAATATTTGCCACTGTTTTCTCCTTCCTTTCTTTCCAATAGATGGCAGCACTTACGTACTTTATCATTTTTATAATAATATGGGGATATGTAATAAAAATGAGGTAAAATTTTGAGGAAAATAAGTTTAAAGGTTTCACGTTGTCAATATTTTTGTGGACAAAGTCCTGGGCAAGGCCGTTTCAACGTATTCGGGAGGCACTGGGCTCAATCATTTTTAAGACACCTTTTTTTTTTTTTAAAGAAACTACTTTTAAATTTCCACTTTTTTTTATCTTTTTTTTTCGTAATAAGGAAAATATGTTGACTTAACAAACAACAGAGCTGGTTAACTAATAAACAAAATAAGAACGTGCTTAGGGTATCAAGTGAGGTTGGTGGCGGGCCTTAGAGAAAGTTTATATTGCCAGTTTTACCACGGATTGAATGGTACAGAAGCGCCCATCCTTTACTTTTATTGAGTGTAGATTATATCATGGAAAATGAAATGCACAATACCGGGCACTTATTTAAAAATAAGAATCGGAAACAAATCGCAGGGATGGGAATGGGTCAACCCAAATTTAAAGCCACCTTCGGAGCAGGAAAACAGTTTTGGAGCAGAAAAGTATAAAATTGGAGCAAACCAAAATTGATCTTAAGAGCAGGGGTATAGTCCGAGGCTTAGAGGCGCTGGGGCAAAATTTTACGTACAAAATTCTGTTCAAGCTGTAAATAAAAAATATGCGGCTCTACAATTTTATTAAGAAAATTGTGTTTTAGAGCAATGACCCTAAAATTTTGAATAAATCAACTAAGAATCGTGGGAATTTAAAGGAAATTACAGCTTGGAACACATATCATAAACTGCGTTCCAAAAATAGAAAAAGCCACAGTGCGTTGTTTAACGAAACGAAGGTGACAAGGCGTTCTTTTGGCTATCTTTTTCAATTATTTTCTTTATTTTATTAGCTCACTTCAGAGGCGTATTCCAGATTTAGTTTGGCATGGACACGCGTTTGTATCACGGTATTATTATTTTATGCTTATATACCCGAAGCTATATGCTGTAGGCAGTGTTGGATCCAGAGGGGCGTTTTGGGAAGAGTGTCTTGCAATGTCAACTCGACAATCCATACATGATGATAATTTCTGCCCCTATCAGATTAATGGGCTACCGATTGATTGGGGGGTTCCCCGATCCTCCCGTGGACCCATCCCTGATTTGGAAGAGCGATAGGCTTCTTTTTTTTTTAGGACTACACTACTGCTTAAGAGTGATTCATTTTCCAGAAAGAACGATTAATTTTGTTATGTAACACTAACAAATAAACTCTGCCATATTACTTACGAATGTTCAGGCATATTTCTCTCTTCCGAATGTAAAAACGACTTTATGGACATTTATTTTTATTTACAAGTTTCATATCATATTTCTCTTGTTCAGTCTTATATTTTTTTGTAGTGATAATGCTAGAGTTTTTTTTCTTTAGATTCTTTAATAGTACAGTAGCACCACACTTCAAATCCAAGAGTAACTTCTTTGCAAGTCCATCGTTTATGGTACATTAAGATTTATTAAGCATAAGCTGTGCAGCTTCAAGTCTTATTTTAAGTGTGGCCTCTTTCAGTTTTAAGCTCTTAATTACACTAGACTTGTCACATGCAACCTCATCTTTTTCTTTCTTTTCCGCTAGTATCTTTGTCAGGCAATAACTCAACAGATTACATGCTTCGTTCAAAGAACACGTGATCTAAATTGTCACAGGAGCAGGAAGAAAATACTAGGAAATTCTTTAATGTCACTAACCCAAATTTTGTACTTCACATTAAAGCTTTTCGAGCAAAATCAGTTCCTCATTCTTGAAACATACTACTCCAATAACAATCTGCGACAATTTTTCAGCTTTTACGTAATGATCTAGTTTAAAGAAATTAAGTATAAGCAGAACTTAAATTGGGCGGGAGCCCACCTCCCGCACTTTTTCAACTTTGGCGATTATTTAAATATTAGCCAGAACCCCTAAATAGACACTTTCATGAAAAAAGAATGAATTTATGATTAAAGTCATGCACTTTGTTGTCCAGAAAAATGGATATAAACAATTAATATGATTTATGGATTCTTTTGCAGCCATTCGATTTCTTAATCGATTTATTATACACTCTATAACAAAAAAAAATCGACGCACCAAGAAGGGGTTGTCCGATTGCGATAAAAATTGGTGGATGTGAAGAACATACATAGAAAAAGAAAGGATTACAATTTCAGAACAATTGAATGATTTATTGCAGAGTTTGACCGTTACAAATGGAGGAAGTCAATAAGGCGTTGGTCCACCTCTGGCCTGGATGCAAGCTGTCACGCTGCGTGGCATAGACTGATAAAGATCCCGGATGGTGTCCTGGGTGTCAAACTGTCAACATTCCAGGATGGTTGCAATCGCCTTTCCATAGGTCCCAAATGTGCTCTATGGGAGAGAGATCAGGAGACCTAGCTTGAAGACAATTCATAGCAACACGTGCCGTGTACGGCCGGTCATTGTCTTGTTGAAACGTAAGTCCAGGATGTCGCAAAAGGAACGGTAACACAACCGGTCGTAGAATGTCGTCTACGTACCGCTGTGATGTAAATGTGCCAGAAATTACCAGCAAAGGGGTCCGGCTATCAAAGGAGATGGCACCCCAGACCATAACGCCCTGTTGTGGGCATGTGTGGCGTGCGATAGTAAGGGCAGGATCCCCACGCTGCCCTGGACGTCTCCAGACACGTCTGCGGTTGTCGTCAGGACACAGTTGAAAACGGGACTCATCACTAAAGACTATACATACCCAGTCGTCGCAGTTCCAAGTTGATCAAGCCCGGCACCACTGTAATCAGACTCGATGGTGTAAAGCTGTGACAGGTAAGCGGCATAATGGTCGGCGCAAGCGTAAATTCCACTCTTTCAGTTGTCCGCAGAAGGTCATGTTGGACACATGTGTGCAGGCCACACGTTGGATAGTTGATAATGACGAATCCGGTGCTGTGACAGCTGCTCTGACAATTGCTCTGTCTTCCCGTTCTGTTGTGGCCCTAGGTCGACCGCTGCCGTCCCGACGCTGACATCTGCCGTTGTTGACCCACTCTTGCCAGCACCGTCCAATCGCCGCATCGCTTCGACCCACATGTCCAGCGATTCTTCGATTCGTCCAACCAGCCTCTTTCAATCCGATAGCACGACCTCTTTCAAACTCTGACATATGCTCGTAATGAGCACGAATCTTTCGGCGAGGCATTGTTACAGTCGACGTAAGATATCCGCAGTCAAAATGCAACAGAAATTTTGACCACATATTGAGAATCGCTCCTTATATACACCTGCTGAATGCGCAGTTCCGATGCGCTGAAGTTCCCGCTATTCATTCATTGAACACCAAATTTTAATCATTTGCATGTTCGGTCAAAATGTCTTTGCATACGAAATTTCATTACAATTAGACAACTCCCCTTCTTGTTGCATCAGTTTTCTTTGCTATAGAGTGTAGTATTAGAGCTCCTATACTTTTTTTTGTTAGAAATTAAGCCCTGACCATAAGCGAAGATTTGTAACTTTTGTCTACGCAGTGATGGTATTGCCTGCAATACTGATGGGCTTGGAAGAATATTTCTATCAAGCTTTTCATCTATTCATAATAAAGAAATTATTTGAATTAGGAAATAGCAGGAAAACTGATCTTTTGCTATAGACTGCTTTATCGAAAAGATCAGCCTGAACTTAAATGCTAGTGAATTTGCTATGATGTAACCTTTGAATAAATACTATACACATTGTAGCGAAACCTATTTTACTTTAAAATACATTCCCTTTTGCAATTCAGAGTATTTGATGTTTTTAATGTCCAAAATAGTTATTTTCTGGGTATTTGTTGCTTATTGGCACTTTTTGTCAGAAACGGTTATAACCAGTGGTTTTGCTTTGGCAGAAATTTGCCAACCCTACCTATGTCAGCTTTACGCTGCCATTTACTAGAATATCATCATGTTGATTTGCATATTCTTATCCATATGTGTAATAATATCACATTATCATTTATTATATAGAATTCATCGATAATGATAAGATCTGCTAAATTGTGACCCAGACATGATTTATTAAAAATATGGTAGGCATCTCTAATTACGTGTTTTAAACAAATGGCATAATGCTGAGTAATGACATGCTGCTCAATCTTCAGTTATTTTTAATGTCAAAAGCAAACATATAGAAATGCTATTGTAGATACGTGTGTGTGTGATTCCAATTTTATTTGTATGATCAGTAGAGATTCAGTATAACCAAAATATAGGCATCAATTTGACAAACACAATACAAAGGTTGACTACAGTGTACCATACCCACAAGAGATTGAATTTTACTAGTCATTAGTGATTTTGTTCTAGTCAAATATAAATCCAGGATTCTAGTCAAATATGCAGCGGCGGATTTACCGATAAACTAAGTAAATTAACGCCTATGGTGGCAAATTTTCGACGTTTGTATGTTTCTTTTTCGGCTCAAAGACTACAGTGGTCATGCTGCAACGGGACCTACTGTTTCCTGAAAAATCCGAACCTCTTAAGGCCTAGGGAATCAAACCCCGGACTACAGTGAGCATGTGATCTTTACGAGATCTCTGAGTAAGAAATTTTCGACGAAAAGTTTGCAAATGTGGGGATGAACTTTTTGGCAGCCAATTGAATTGTTAATTTTGAACTGTTGTATTCAGAGTTATAACTAGTTGGTGATAAAGAAAAAGCTGCCACGGGCACAGCCGAGAGAGGCTCAGAAGGCACCAAATTCGCACATACTCACAAAAAAGACAAATTTTAATTAACCATTAAGGATGCCAAATTAAGAATTTGACAAAAATGCCAAAATCCCTGTTATGCCTCCAGTTAGGTTTCATAAGATTAGACAGTAAAATATATCAGAACCTACAGACGGCAAAATTGTAAATCCACCTCTGCAGATATGTGTTAAACGATTGATCGCAAGTGTAACAACAACTGATATTGATAAATGATTCTGCTCCAGTATAATATAAATCGACAAGTTTTATAAGAAATGGGATGAGTGAGTGAGTGCAAGTGTCAAGGAAACAGACATCGATCGGTATTCAGTACATTTTATTTCTCAGTCATTTCATAATGCAAATGATTTTTTCACATACCACCATTATCGTACACCACACATCAAGAATTGATCTGAGGCTATGGGAAGGTCAAAGGAGACCATATTTGATGCCACAATTTTTACAGATTTCTGATGATAGTTGATGTTTCGTTTTTACAGAGCGCATCGTCCATTATACAATGGTTTGGTTATGGTTAACGATTAGCAAGGTTTTGTCCAGGAAGAGAGTGTGGACTGCTTGGGCAGTCTTTGTTTGGCGTCCAAGAATTATATATATATATATATATATAAGCTTCCTCCTGTACTTACTTATTTCATAAATAAAACGCGGTTTATATACAAAATAAATATTAACAAAACTAAAAGAAAAAAATTTTGATTGGGATTTCGCCATACTCTCCTCTACAAACTAAAAAATGTTAATCATGACATCATGCATTTTTTTTAAAAACACTTTTGGAACAAGGATGTTTGTTGCCCTGTAGATGAATACAGGACAAAACTTGGGATGCAATTTAGGACGAAATTGACTTGAAAACATATCAAATTACATTTCAAGAGTAACATTGGTTATTAAAAATGGTGAATAAAACCCAAATCCCAACGTAAGTCAAATTTACAATACATAGTAACGGAACAGAGTAAGTCACATCGAACTTATAAAACCTGGGAAATTTTGAATTACCTAAAATAAAATTACCTTTTAACAGGATTATTTAAACTTTTTATCATCTTCTGGACTCTGCTAAAATAGAAACTGCTTAATTCTGATTGTCTCGACATGATTTGCATGGTTCATTTCTGGTACTGTCAAGAAATTAGGATATATCTGAGATTAGTTCTTATATACGCCTGGCCATAATGCAGAAATTATGAGTTTTTCTCACCAGCTCATCTCTATTTTAGTTAGGGCTCCCGAGAGTGTTTCTTTGCACAGAAATTTATGTACCAAAACCGTGTAATGGGTCACCCAAGATGTGACCATCAACCTATTATACCCATTTGCCATTACATGGCACACAGTAGTGTGTGCTACTCTCCACCCCCACCTTTATACAGGGTAGTCATTATGGACAGGTATATATATATACAAGGGTTAGAATCATGATTTATGCATTCCATAAAAATCCAAAGTCATAGTTAGCAACGGTTTATATGTAATCTCCTTCGCATGGAACTCGAACATGGATATACGTTGCTCAACTTGAGTTATTAACTCGCAGGATGTCATATAAAAATGGGGGTTTAGATTAAAGTCATAGTCTCCAAACATATTTTTAAGGGGGTGGGGCTGGTGTGGGGGGTGACAAAATGCCCAAAACGCTATGGATTTTTTTTTGGAACATATAAGTTTTGATTTTAACCCACTCGTGTGCCAATTTAATTTTATGTTACAATATTAAATGGGACATGTACAAATCTTCTGAAGATCACAGAAATAGTTAATTTGGATAGAAATTTGGAATTTTCTACCCACGTCTGACTATTTGAAATGCCCAACGGTAGTTTATTGATTTAAAAAAAATTAACCTAATCAACTTCAATTATAATTAAAAAGTAGGATGCTGCCTAAACATGGCTTGGGTCTGTGTATATAAATATACTAAAATAAAGTAAAAATTAGGTAAAGGCAGGTAATAAGGATGGGCATTGGGGGGGGGGGCAATCCTCCTAAAAAATCGGATTTTTTTAGTATCTACTTTTCCGATATTCCTTTTAAAAAGTTAGCATGTGTATTTCCCTCACAGAGGGTTTCATTCGATCTTATAGGAGAAATTCTTCATGTTGTTCAGGGCATGGGGAAGTCATTAGAAAAAACAATGATCCTTAAACCTTGTAAAGCTGTTCCTATCGTCAAGTTTGTTTAAAAGAGGGTTTATTGTTATTTTTTTTTATTATAAATTTTTATCGATAAAATCTTTCTACGTTGTCCGGACATTTGCCTTCTCTGTAAAAATGAACGAAGGGCCTCTGCACATCCACTATTTACAATATTTGATCTATAAAACGCTGCCTAATGGTCAATTTTGTACATATTCAATAACTTTCCAAAATTTAGTTGAAGTCCGTTGTTAGCTAACGCTACTCTGAAACAGGTGCTTCAGAATTAAGAAACTTGAAACTGGCATCGAGTCCTCAACCGCTGACGCAATGTCAGTAGAAAGAGTTCCTTTCATACAGGAGGGGGGGAAAAAGAAACAAAAGAAATAGCAATTTAAAAAAAAAAAAAAAGTGTATGGGCAAACTAAATCTGTGAACCCGGCGATACCACCAATTTTTCTGATTATTTTTAATGGTTTATATCTCCTGATGCCGACAATGATAGTGGACGCAGCCTTAATACTGTATAAGGAAGGAAAAAATCGGATAAAATTCTAGCCAGTACAAGACGCAAATACAAGGGGTGACAGCACAAATTTCCCAGATACAGATTCGTTTATGTACAACATTTGGTCGTAAGTTTAAACTCAGCCTTTCTTTCCTAGCGAAACATGACGGCTGAGTGGGCTCGGGCAGGACAGTAGCCCTCCCTGAACTGAATGCATTTTACACGGCTTCGTGTAAAAATTTAAAAAGCATTTAAAATGAAAAATAAAAGGGGGGAGCAGGGGTCAGGCAAATGATGACGGAATGTCAATTTTATACAACAAAACACATTCTACACATAATAATAATATTTCTACAATTTTTGCATTTTCGTCAACACCACTGCGATGACGGGTTTCATCTCTATCGCCCATATGATACATGTATAGGATATTCTGGAAATATCCACGTGTTGCTAAGACTACAGAAAGATGGACTTTTTCCTTTTCTTTTAAATTTTACAGCATCGTGAAACGAATGATGCCATCATTCGCTCATTAAGTTTGAAAAATACAAATCCGAAAGGAAACAGAAACTGTTGCTGAACCAATCATTCCTGAAAGGAAACAGCTCTTCAACGCCAACAATCAAGGCAATCAAAATCTTCCACGAAAGGATGATAAAGTTGGTTGGTTGTATTTTTATGGCGCAAGGACAACAAGGGTCATTCTGTGACAGACAAGGTGAGAAGGGGACGATAAAGAAAAATGTCAGAAGGTTATAAGTCATCGATGATGATGATGATATTGACATGGTTGTTTTCCATAGCTTCGTTGGCTTGAAAAGGTGAAAAAAGAAATTGATCAGTCTTTCTTGTCTCTTTCAGAAAGTGGCATGATGAAGAAACTGAATGAGTGATATGATCCGAGAGTACCAATACTTTGTGGCAAAAATACACACGTATATGAACAAGCGGTTCCCAAGGTATTACACAGATTGTTGTTCCCAATGTTGTGATGCTGCAACACAGCTGTACATTGTCGAGTAGTGCGTCTTCGATGCCATAGATTCAAATGGTGAGGAAACATGTCGCGCCACTCTGATGACAATAAAACATTTCAAAATGTCATTTGTTGGAAACTATGTTCAGCTCTTGCATGGACTTTTCCTACAAAAACTCTTCCGTCACAGACAAGTAGCCAGAATAGTAAAATTTGTTCAACAGATCGAAAAGTTCGTGATTTATGGCGGGAGGACAGAGGCGGTTGTTCTTTGCAGGGTCTGAGAGAGAGGTCACCTGTTCTCGCCTGTAAAAATGTCTCTTTTATAAAATCATGATAATTTTGTAAAGGTTTTGACGAGAGATCAGTTGCCGTAAGATTTCCCAGAAAGAGAGAACCTGTGGTGTAATGTTTGTTCCACAGGCAGAATAGATCCGCAATGGCCTGACCGACTCCAACAAAGACTCACGGATCGATCCGCCCCAGTTTGAAAGAGAGAGAAAAATAAGGACATTGTTTTCCTTCTACAGATACCGGTAAAAGATATTTTCTCTCACAGAGAAAAGGGATAGTCCTTCATTTTGTTTCATTCATGAGAATTCACAGAATCAATGTGAACGGTCAACTAATGCCTCCCAGTATGGACACCTAAGGTAGTTTCCAAAGCGTCGATCGTCTACAAAGGAGGCGTCTATACAGTTTCGATGAACAACTATTGGGATGGTAGAATGAAAGAGAAGTGTCACGTCCATGGTGTCCACGTATTGTGTCCTCTCTTTTCTGCTTTCATGTCGTGGACACCCCTTCGCTACGAACAGTTCGGAGAGGTATCCACTGTCCTCAGAAAATGGGATTTTTGTGTCCTACTGATCTTATTGCATGAAGTAATCAGGGTGCTCAGTCGGCGTGTCCTTTTCAAACCTCTTGGCTTCTTCTTGCATACTTTCTTTGATTTTAAGAATTGCCGCAGACTCGTTCTGATCCTAGGAGGAAAAATTAAGAAACACATTTTAAATCAGTGTGTGTCGCATAACTTTCAGAATTACAGTAAAGTTCATCCAATTCAAATTAAAAATTAATTAGATCCGATATTGGTTTCGACTAGTGAAATATTCCGATTATCAAGCTTTTAGCTACGGTGGTGTGAGGGAGTCTTTTTGCTGCAGTCTGGGTCCGGCAGGTTTTGGTTCCTGCTTGCTTGGGTGGAGTGAATGGGACATCGACTAGGCCGCCGGACTATAATGGATTGATGATTGCACTCGCTATTCTGGGTCTGGGCTCTGTTTTTTCCTCGGGACCGGTCTTTGTCTCTGGGGTTGTGTGATGTCCTTTGTTCTGTTCTGGGCTGTTAGGCCACAGTTTCTACCTGCGTGTGGTGCCAATCAATCGCCTTGGAAAGTGTTCATAGCCCGTGAATGTGACACTATCTGGACGGGATGGGTGGCAGTTCATTCATTCTGGTTGCAGGGCTGGCTCATGCCTGTTCGCTAAACTTTGTACCTGTTCAATCGTGTGTCCAATGGGTTCTTGCAGAAGCATCGGCTGGCCCATGGTGTTTTTCCGTGCCATCTATCTATTTTAATCGTTCTCCGGGGTGGATGGTTCTCAGTTGATGTTAAATGAAGACATCAGTGTGAGCGGTGCATCCCTGTATGCCAGTACAGATCGACAATGCCCCCTCCTCGTCCATTTGCTGTCAAGTTATTTGACGTTAAAACCTGTCCGGGATTACAGTGCTGGCATTCGGAAGCCACCCTTCCCATTAAATTTTTGCCTAATATCTCTCTTTCTCTTAAGCTTTTTATGTTTTTGCACATTTTAATACATACAGCTGTCATGATTACCCCCTCCTCTCTACTGATACATGAACAAAGTCACATCTATCGCTGATTTGCATACAGCATAGTTTGAATTTTATGTTGTTATATACTGGTGGTTAGGAATGTTACGTATATAAGCCCAAGCCAACTTCTATTTAGTGATGAACAAACTCCAAGTTTTTTTCAGCATCTGAATAAAGGTGGAAGTGCCACTATCCTGGCTGGGAAGATTAAAATCCAGTTTGGGTTATCTAGATTTTCAGAATGGCAGGGTTATGGTAACTTGACCAGCACTACAATTCAAGAGAGGGTGCTGTATGATTATATTTCTGAATATGTGGAGCCTTTTAATACCATTTTCACCCCAATTTGAAGAGGACAGCAGCCATAAGAAGCCCGAGAAACCCATAATTTTCGACCGTGATTATTCTAAGGTTCTTGTTTTCAAAAACGGTCAACAGTGATGTAGACAACAGGACCGTGCTTATCATGTTAGCGGTCCTGGGCAAAGCCAATTTTAGCGGCCATAAAAAAAAATATTTGGCATAACAAAACGATAAAAGGATTGACCAGGGTTTAGCATTACAAAATAAAGTTCTTCACTGGTCATAATGCTGTAGGTAAGGGTAGAGGGAAGATAATTTAGTTATCTTAAAAATAGGAGATAAAAGATAATCAAACTACGAATCATTATAATTTATTATTACTGTAATTGTTATAATTATAACGAACTAATTAAAAGCTAACACAATGAATGAAACTATTAGAACTTACAAAGTAATTTTTCTAGCCTTTTGTGCAGCCAAGTGTCAGAAACCAGGGGTCTCTGCAGTGGTCATATGGCCACCAAAATAGGCTACTGATGCTAATGC
>QLNU02003225.1:50548026-50574460 GCA_006491805.2 Dysdera silvatica | reverse complement strand
CTCCTGTACTGTATATGCGCTTGTATGTGGTGGTGGTATTTGGTTCTTGGGGTCCTGTATATGCATGTTCTAGTGTATAGGCCTATATTATTTTATATAATATACAGATATGGTTGTGTGATTGTTGTCGTTACATATGTCTGCACTTACATGTTGATAGCTTTCATTTGTTTGCTGTCATTTTTCACCAATTTGCTTAATTTTCTACATTTTTTTAATTTTTCACTTTTTTCCATTATATATATATATATATTCCAAATAATTTTGAATGAACTTTCCAAATTTTAAAAGTGGTTCCGGCACAGACAAGCACTCCGAGAACCGTTATATGCTACAAGAAAAAATGACTTGGTCCCATACCCGGAAACTAAAATTTACAAACACAAAAAAAAACTATCATTATTATTTTAAAGATGCAGAATCATTTTCACTCATTTTGGTTCTTGGATTCACAATGTCCATAAAAACTTTAATTTTCAATGATTTATTGTTTTGTGTTCTTACAGCAAAAGGGCAGCAACACTCATGCTATGCCGGAACCAATAGCTTTCCGAGGAATTCAAACCTCTACTTTTAACACATTGACAGTCAATTTTGCACCAGTGCATAATCAGGGCACTATCAATACAACTTCACATGACCGGCAGCGAACGTGTAAAGTGAACCAAACCCTATATATATATATATGCACTCTATAACAAAAAAATCGATGCACCAAGAAAGAGTTGTCCGATTGTAATGAAATTTCGTATGCAAAGACATTTTGACCGAACATGCAAATGATTAAAATTTGGTGTCCAATGAATGAATAGCGGGAACTCCAGCGCATCGGAACTGCGCATTCAGCAGGTGTATATAAGGAGCGATTCTCAATATGTGGTCAAAATTTCTGTTGCATTTTGACTGCGGATATCTTATGTTGACTGTAACAATGCCTTGCCGAAAGATTCGTGCTCATTACGAGCATATGTCAGAGTTTGAAAGAGGTTGGTTGGACGAATCGCTGGACACGTGGGTCGCAGAGATTGGACGATGCTGGCAAGAGCGTGTCACCAACGGTAGATGTTAGTGTGGAAACGGCAGTGGTCGACCTAGGGCCACAACAGAACGGGAAGACAGAGCGATTGTCAGAGCAACTGTCACAGCACCGGATTCGTCGTTATCAACTATCTAACGTGTGGCCCGCACACATGTGTCCAACATGACCCTCTGCAGATGACTGAGAGAGCGGAATTTACGCTCGCGCCGACCGTTACGCCGCTTACCTCTCACGCCTTTACACCGTCAAGTCCGATTACAGTGGTGCCGGGCTCGATCAACTTGGAACTGCGCTGACTGGGGACGTATAGTCTTTAGTGACGAGTCCCGTTTCCAACTGTGTCCTGACGACAACTGCAGACATGTCTGGAAACGTCCTGGACAACATGGGGACCCTACCCTTACTATCGCATGGTACACATGCCCACAACAGGGCGTTATAGTCTGGGACGCCATTTCCTTTGGTGGTCATTTCTGGCACACTTACAGCACAGCGGTACGTAGACGACATTCTACGACCGGTTGTGTTACCGTTCCTTTTGCGACACCCTGGACTTACGTTTCAACAAGACAATGTCCGGCCGCACACGGCACGTGTTGCTATGAATTGTCTTCAAGCTTGCCCAACCCTTTCTTGGCAAGCTAGGTCTCCTGATCTCTCTCCCATAGAGCACATTTGGGACGCTATGGGAAGGCGATTGCAACCATCCAGGAATGTTGACGATTTAGCCCGACAGTTGGAGACAATTTGGCAAGAAATTCCACAGGACACCATCCGGAATCTTTATCAGTCTATGCCACGCCGGGTGACAGCTTGCATCCAGGCCAGAGGTGGACCAACGCCTTATTGACTTCCTCCCTTTGTAACGGTCAAACTCTGCAATAAATCATTCAATTGTTCTGAAATTTTAATCGTTTATTTTTCTATGTATGTTCTTCATATCCACCAATTTTTATCATAATCGGATAACTCCTCCTTGATGCGTCGATTTGTTTGTTATAGAGTGTACATACGGAGAAAATGAACTTGGTTCTTCATTCTTAATGGCCTGGTGGTTAAGATGCTCCAGGCTCAATGGAGAGACCCTAGTTCAAATCTAGGTCGGGGACGATATCTTTTCTCTCCTATAACAAAAAGCCCATGTTTGAGCTAAAAAACGCGGGTGTCAGAAATATGTATTTAAAAGAAGAAAAAAATGGCCTTGGAAGCTTTTCTGTGTTGACCATTATTTGGCAATTGTGTTATCCCTGTGAAGGGTAATAATATCTTACAACTGCAATCTCCTTCTGCGTGCCGGCCTACACTAATGCAAAGTGTATTAGTTTACCATCTATTAATGAAAATTAATAGATTAGTTAACTAAGGGAATAAAAATTAATAATTAGTAATTTCAGAAAATAAAAATTAATAATGAACAATTTCAAAAGACACACATCAATAACTAGTAATTTAAGGAGACACACATCAATAACCAGTAATTTAAGAAGGTACAAATCAATAACTAGTAATTTAAGAAGATACAAATCAATAATAAGGAATTTTAAAAATACAAATTAATAATTAATCAATTTAGAGAACAAAAAGCATTTAGGGAGGTTACTCTTTACAACGAGTTTTATTCTAAAATTGCTCCGTGTGCCATCCAGAAGTAGGCTACCTGCCATAGCCAACCCCTGGGCTAAGGAATCAATTCTTAGACTAGAACAAGCAGTTAATCGGTAAGACATGGGGTGTGCAGGCCCACTGCAGGGCCCTCTTCAAAACCTAGTTAACTTTAATACTTTATAAGTTAATGAACTCCATTTTAACTCATAGAAGTATTGAAAGCGTGATATAATTTCTCTTAAGTAAAATATTACAGAACTTCGCCTTTTTTTTAGGTTGAGTAGAATGTATCATATCAACACATTTAAGATAGACATCGCTGTCCTGTCTTGTATCAGGGACCCTGTTGGTTCACCCATTAAGATAATGCTGTTCTACAGTACCAAATTATGAGCATTTGCATTAAACAGAAGTTAGTGTGGAGACTTAAATCAGCAAGTTAAGTACATGCATCTACACCTTAGGTCAGCTTATAGCTTTCGTGTGACCCATACCAACATAGGAATGAAAACTTAATACGATCCAGGTTAAACTCAAACCAGCAAGTTCAGATTGCGGTCTCAATGCTTTGTTAACTATAAGCAGCAGATACTGGCCATCCATGATATTAGTTTTGGAACATCTTTCTTTTTGGTTTTACGGCTCAAAGACTACAGTGGTCATGCTGCGCCGGGACCTACTGTTTTCCGAGGAATCCGAACCTCTTAAGGCCTGGGGAACCAAACCCCGGACTACAGTGAGCAGTGCGATCTTTATGAGATCTCTGAGTAAGCGTTCTTTTTGCACTGCTGGGAGTCGAACCCGGATTAGCCGCGCAATAGGAGAACGCGTTACCACACTGCGCCACCGCAGGGCAAGTTTTGGAACATACAATGTTGAAAATGTATTTACATATCAATACACAAAACTGAAGTCGTTCAAATACTAACCCCTGGTATATTTCCACCAGGAACGGGTTTCATCATAGCATACATGCTATCACCACCAGAACTCGTGGAATCTGTAACAACAAAAATTAATAGGTTATATATGATGATACAGCATGCATAGGTATGCATGAAAAGCATATGAAACCTCTATAAAATACTTTCACATGAAATTTTACTTTTGGTGTGTGTGTACAGATGAATTCAATGACCCAAAACAATAGCACTCGGGAAAGGATTTCTGGCTAAATGTGTATAGCCTCCAATGAATAACACGATTGTCTAAACTTACTCATATTTTAGTTTAAGTATTTGGCGAGAAGAGTACTGCATTGTAGACTATGCGTGACACACAGTAAGGTTGTTAAACGAACACTCATTGGTTCAAATGTAAAAATAAATTTGTTCACAGAGAAGCTTTATATTTGCTTGCAGACGGGAGTTTGATCAATGCCTGTAGCTCAATGGATGAGAGCACTTGACTGGTTATCAGGAGGTTGTGGGTTCGGTCCTCACCAGGTGCCAAGAAATCGTTATTTTCTTCGCGAGTAATTTATCATCGAAAAATGTTAATATTGTATAAAAACAAATAATGGTTTAATTATGAAATCTGATTAATAATTTATAATTTTCCACTACAAAAATTTTCTCAATTCTTTGACATGACTATTTCCCTTATTCCAGGCCTGTACGTAGCTAGATGCTTTGTTAGCTGAGGCTCTGAAAGCTACAGGGGCTTAAAATTCTTTAATATTTTAATGTATTTTATTAATATATTTAATAATACTAAATATCTAAGTAGGCTATTATATTTAACATCAATGAATAAATTTCTTAACTTAAATTTTGCATTAAAAACTTACAGAGGTAAACTAAAATTTATAATTTCCCTTATCTTTATGTACATGAAGACTCAAACATCTGTGAAATACACGATGCACACACAAGATCTTCCATAGAAATCTATTTTGAATACATTTTTAACGACAAAGAACAATTTTATACAAAACAAAAAATCTGGAATAAAATTCTAAGACAATTTATTTTGAAAAACTACTTTTTAGGTGGTTGACCACGTTTCTAGGGGCTTCCAGGCTGGCTACGGCTCTGCCTTATTCTTTGACTTAGCATTAACCTTCTCAATTCTTCAGTTAAGAATCCAGATCTTTCAGTTCTCCATCTTAAGGACATGCTTTTCAATTCTTTGACAAGATCCATCTCTTTCCAATTCTTTGATGCAACATTACTCTTTTTATTCTTTGACTTAGCACTAAACCTCTCAATTCTCCAGTTTAAGAACCAAGAGTTCTTGATTCTTTGACTTACTTAACACTAACTTTTCAGCTTATATTATATATATATGTACACACACATACACAGGTTGTCCCTGAATTCGTGGCGAAACACGTTAAGGGGTTGAAGTGCCTGTCTCACATAGTTGGTGGTGTAGTCACACAAACATTTTGTGATTGGGCACATGACGAACAGGACATAGCTCACCGTACAACCTTTGTGCCTGTTTATCATTGCATTCAGCTACGCCGTACATCAGGTGCGTATCTGCTTTTTCTGTGTTTGTAAACTGTTCAATCCCATGCACGATCGACAGCGTAAATACTGCCACATGGTTGAAGCATCATTTTTTAACTCCTGCCATGTCGTCTGCTCCCCTATCGACACGGTTGCGTTTCTGACCCGTGTAATTTCTAATTCCCTTATGTATGTTATTTATGTATATATTGTAGTATGTTATTTATGTATATTGTAGTATGTTATTTATGTATGTTATTGTAGTATGTTATTTATGTATGTTATTGTAGTATTGTTCGATGCTGTATGTACTACCATCCAGAGCTCAAAATATACTGGAGCAAACTAGGATGGTGTTCTGGTTCGTAAAATTTTTCATTTTAAGCCCTGCTAGCAGCCTCTAACATTTGGGCTATAAATTCTCGAATTGCATTAATTTGGCCATGGGAAGTTGTTTTGGACTATAGTAAGTAGTGAAACCTTTTCCAATATGGTTTTAGGCTAAAACGGCAAATTTTCCAAATTTTGTTACATGATCGACTAATGTGGATGCAAATAATAGCATCCCTGTAATTCCAGAACGGCTCATTTTCGGACATTGTTTCACTGGACCAAAGTTGTTTCTTTTGATCTCCTTCACCTATTACACATGCTTGACAATTCCCAATTGCCTCCAGTATGGTAAAACAATCGTTTTCCACACCTTTTATGACTAAATGGCAACACTACTCAGGACCAGGGAAGGGAATTTTCGATTTTTTTGTTTCTGCTGCATTATTTGGGCAATCGCTTAAATCATGTGGCAAAAAACATTTTTTTTTGTGCATGTAATTGCCTACGTAGTAACGATGTGGATATAAACAATAGTTTCACTCTGCAGCCAAATCGGGTCTTTTGTGGATATAGGGATGTGTGCCAATATGGTTTATTTGATGTCCCTTACAACCCCTTAACGTGTTAGCTATGAATTCAGGGACACCCTGTATATATATTCGCTATGCTTCTTAATTCTTTGACTTAAGAATTCAGTCTCTTCTAAACTCTGGAACTTAAAACTATCTATAAATTCTTATTAACGAAATATTTAGTTCCTGGAGGTGTATTTTTAATTCTTTGTTAAACTTTCCATATTTCCTTTCCTTACAGTTCCTTATTTCCGCAATATACATCTGCTACACACACACACATAAAAAGAGAAGCTTTCCTTTATACATGCACAATTAAGAAATTAACTAGAAATTTTTATCACTGACAACATCTGCAAACTACTATCATTTTGAGAAAGTATAAAAATGTATCGAATAATTTTTTTTCAATGTCTGCTTTCATTGCATAGAATTGCAGAACTAATGGACATGTAAAAATTCAAAGTTATGTGTATAACAGCATACATACAAATTGTTATATGCATGTCATGTGATTAACATTTATTACATACACACTGTATTAACATTCCTGCCCATGTTAATTCCAGGTATTTTTATGTAAAAAAAATCAGTAGCTGCTCACCAGTGTATGCTCAAGGTTAAATTACCATTAAATTCATGGGCATATCCTCTCACATTGGTATTCGGGTTGCATGTTCCCCTCCAATTTCGAACATAACGTCCTCTACTGGTATATTGTCCTCCCCCACCAAAAAAACATTTTATGCCGTCGGCACCCATGATTAAATTTAAGGAATAAATTATATAACAGTATTTTTTTTATCATTCCTAAGCCCACTCAGAACCTCAGAAGTCTGCATAAGACTGATTTTGTGACTGCTTAAAACTGATTTTGAAAAAACGAGTTACAAAGGAAGTACCCTAAGTGGAAGTCCTGAGAATTGAGACATGTTGCAATTTATAGATTTTAGACCCCTAATTATGAATCCGAAGTCCTTTTTCTGTGAAATCCACATATTGATTTTTAATTAACGATTAAAGTTTTCCAAATTGGAGCAAATTTCAGCTATTTGGCAAAGTCCTTGTAAGAATTGGCACAATTATGACAACAATGAACTATTGACGAGAATTTGAGTTGTCAGTTGGTATGCTTTTAACTTGGTTTAATCAGAAGTTTATTTAATGCCAGACTGAAATTATTAGTTGTTCGTTTTCTAGCGAAGTATCACAACATAACAACAGCCTGTATTTCATTCACTTTTGATTTAAAAAAAAAAAAAAAGAATTTCGTGAACATCATTCAATCTATCTTAAACTCATCAATCAAAAAATACAACTTATAACTTTCAATAATTATAGCTGAAGAATTAGACGAAAGTAAACTTTCGTTTGCAGAAATTGAAGAGTTGTTTTTTATTAATAATGTGACTGAAGATGTTACTTTGGATTTTCATGACTTTAATGAAAATCGAACCGATTATGGTAATTATGCGTATGAATCTGATTATAGTAATGATGATATTTTGGTAAACGAATTTACTTTGACAAATATGAAAACAGTTGTTGATTATTATGATCCTTGTAGAAAACGAAAATTTCTTCAAACCAAAACTCGTCATCCTGAAGTTAGACATCCTAGTTATATATTTAGATTAAAAAAATATAGTTAAAGACGAATAATCGAAAATATGAAATAATTAGGGCTTCAATATTTCAAAAATTTAAGAATGCCAGAAATCGTCATATGCCAGTTCATAACGTGGATTTAAAATGATGGATATTCAATAAAGCTAAAGAATTAAATTTCAAAAATTTTAAAAGAAATTATCATTTCATCCAAAATTTTAAAAAGACAGCTAGAATCGTTTCTCGAAAAATCACAAAATACTGCTGTGGAATTTATATTGAAAATGAAAGATTCAACATGAACTCTTGATCCTGCTCAAATACTGAATTCCGATCAGAGCAGACCAATATTTCATAGCAAATGAAAGATTGTCTTTAAAGGGGGAAAAGCAAACTATTTCGACAATTCCATCAGAATTTTCATTAACACATTCATGTACAATTATGCCAATGCTGTTAATGAGTGGGGAGTTAAAAGGCAAGTTACTAATATGCTTAAAAGAAAATTGTGCTCTGACTGTTAAAAAAGTTATTTCGGCCTTAAGATTTATATATTACTTCTTCAACATCAGGAAAAATGGATAAACTATAAATAAAAGAATGGCTGAATAATGCATTGTTCCTATTTTGCATCAACCTCCCTGTATGATGTTAGATTCCTGGATAGGGTGCACAAATTCAAGCATATACAAAGATTTCCCTAGCGACTACATTACCTTACAAATAACCCCTAAAACAACATTTATTCAACCACTCGATGCGTATTTTTTCAGGCAGTATAAAAACTTCATCAAAAAAATTACAAACCGAATCAATCACCCTCGATGATATGAAAATTGATATAAAAAATAGAAATGAAATACTAAAAATGCACTCTTTAATATACATTTCAATCTGAACAATATCCACCGATTTTCCAATATTCGTGGTAAAAGTGCAATTATTCAGATAACGATCCTTAACTTTTAATAATGTAGAAACCTTTCCTTCGCAGTTGATATCATTCATTGTAATATTTCACGATATAAGAGTTACTCGTTTTTAAAATGCATGCACTGTAACCAAATGTTATGTTTTGAATATTTTTGGTTCAATAAGATTTTCATGGTAGTCTTGTTTAATGTTTTTTATTAATTCTGCTAGAAACAAACCCATATTTAAATTTTTACTTTCGATTTTCACATCGTATGCACATTATACAAATTTTTAAATTTTGTGGTATTATTTTTTATAAATAGAGAAAGTGCACTTGAAGTTTAATTTATCTAAAATGATAATTCTGATTGCTTTCACAAAAAGCATGTATATTGTTGTAAAACTTTTCTTCTATCAAAAAAAGAAACATTTTTGAAACGATAATAAAAGCATCGCCAATTCTTACACATATTTCGCCAAACACCTGAATCTGTGAGAATTTTGAAAATTTTATTCTTTAATTAAAAATTTATATATGGATTTCGCAGAAAAAGGACTTTGGATTCGTAATTGGGGGTCTAAAATCTATAAATTGCAATATGTCTCAATTCTCAGTTAGGACTCCCACTCGGGGTAGTTCCCTCGTTAGAGTTGATTTAGAATCAACCCCCCACCCAACATGAAACTTACAACTATGAAAACTTTAAATTCATGGCATTAAAAAATGTTCCAAGATACCTTTCTTCCGATGCATCCACATGAAAAATTGTAAATTCGCTCAGCAATGGGTTTATAAAATAGGCATTACTCTAAATGCGAGTGATACAAACTGGAATGATAGGACCCAAAGTGGAATGTGAAATGGTATAAAAGGAAATGTAGCATGAGAAATGATTCGCGGGGGAAAATAGAAAGTGGAGACTTATGTTACAATACTTACACATCAAAAATATTTTAAAACATGGTTTCGAGCATTAGCATTTGGTGAATTCTTAGAAGAAAAAAATTCCACATTTAAATAAAACTAAACAAACAATTTTCCTCATTTGAAACAAGATTTTAATTACGCATGCGCTGCTTCGGTGCTTAAGCGGCAACCTTTGAACCTTCTCTAACATTTCAATACTTCTGCATTTGTCATTTCACGTTTAACTACAGTTGATCGCTACGTTCGTTGGAATTTTAATGGTGCCAGGACAACCATGGTCATGCTAAGCACAAAGACTGATCACTTTATTCAATTATTTTATTATGTACTATTAACTAGAAGGGAGTACAAAGTCTTATTGCCACTGAAAAATATTATTACTCTTCATATTAAAGTGCATGAAGACTGTAGTACTCAGTAATCCTTATCAGATTACGATTATCCCCATTGCACCGCACATCCTCCCCACCCCATGTTATCATTGTTTTTCATTTCACAATTCCCATTCCATTATGGTCACCTCTTAGATTTTATTGTTTCTATTTTGCAAGCTTCCACACTTTTTTACGATGCTACAGCAAAGACATGCATACATTAGTTACAAAGGTCCGAGCATTACCTCGTTAAATTCTACTACCCAATTAAAAAATCAATTTACTTGGCATACATTGCCTAAGTTTCAAAGAACTATATAAAATTTGTGTCGTTAGTGGTTAAAATTAGAAAAATAATGTTTATAGGCTAATTCTGCAAAGCAAGGTAGTTAAAAATTAGTACTGAACAAACCACATTAAAAAAAAAAAAAAAAGATTAGAACATGATGAATTATGCTATGTATGAAAATTACCAATGCAATGCAAGTTTTGCCATACAATAGGAGGGAATCCTTTCTGACAAGGAAGTATTTAATTAATTATTCTTTAAATGTGAACGAGTTTTGGGTCTGTCTCGTGTATTTCCTGGCCATGATGCATTGCAATCATGGATGGACTATAAATTCTATCGATAGCAGAGCTTGCATGACATGTAACAAATGAGTACATGAAAAACAAAGGGGATGAATTTAACGATGACAGCAAGAAAGACTAAGAAAAGAGAGACAGAAAGAGAGAAAACTAATAAACAAGCAGAGTTGCATTTTTTGTTCATGAATATGTCTTCACCTCTTCGTGGCGTCGATGCGTTCATTCTGTGACTTGCAGGCGAATATGGTCCCGCTGAACCTGAAAACGATACATGAAGGCAGGGTATCAGTGCAGGGAAGAAGCTGTAACTACAAACAGGGTGCGGAGGAAGGGGGGCAATCGAAAATAGTCTGCAGTCCAGCACCGATTTCACCTAGGCCTTTATAATACAAGACTGGTCGCCTTGCAACTCCACTTTGAGCTCTAGTAACTGGTGTCCTTTCATTTATTAACTACCGAGTTCAAAAATATTTTTTCGCTTGATGACTAAACCTGATTGGATCGTTGTGGCCAAATGAATGGAGTATAATATACAGGGTGTTTTTAAAGTCATTGTGTATTTTAAACGTTCATGATTTTTTTAAATAAAAGTAATAAAATCAACGCAACATTGGATTGCTTAAACATTATACTTCGTGCAATGGGTACACAGAAAGTTCATAAAGGGGGAGGGGTTACATAGCTACAACTTTACATATTTATAAGTGCAGTAGAACCTGTCTAAAGTGACCACTTTTGGGACTGGACTGCAATGGTCATCATAGACAGGTGGTCACTGTACACGACAGACTTTGGTATAGGCAAGACTAAGTCCCCACCAGTTCTCTCCTATAAAAAGTGGTCACCTTATACAGGCGGTTACTGTATAAGGTTCTACTGTATATACACAAAATTCCATCGCAATGGAGGTTATGAATCGCCATTTGCATATGCCAGTGATTTAATGTTCACTATCTTTGTCAACATAATCTAAGATGGATCTTTAATATTGAGCTATTATGCTTTCCAATATTCCACTTGAAATTTCTTGGACTAACCAAGTTTAACTATTTTTAGTTATTCCCAATCTGGTCTATTGGTAAAAAAAAAAAAAAAAGAAGAGGACCTGAAGTACAGAGTAACTCGAGTTCTATAAGAATTTCATGAGAAATATAGGAAGTGTAATAATTTAATATGAAAAATGCATCTAAGATTGTATTGGCCGAGACGGAGACATGTCGAAAAAAAAAAAAAAAAAAAGGTACAACGAATCGAATCGTAGAAAGAAAGGGTATTTTTGGAAACTTGGTAGGATACCATCCCATATCTCTTGATTGCAGATTAAGTGCACTACCATTAAGCTACAGGTCACCTGTAATTTACTGGTAGAGCATTTAGTTTGTAATCAAGAGATGTGGGACCAGACCCCACTAAGTTTCCGAAAATTCCTTATCTTTCTGCTAGTCATTGTACAAGATCTTCCACACATTCATGGTTAAGATGAAGGAAAAAATAATTTCTAGAAAAATAAAATGTTTAAGTAATCCAATGTCCTATACATTTCCTCTTTTCTGACTTTTATTCAGGGTTATTAACGTTTAAAAGTGCACGAAGATATTACAAACACCATATACATGACAAACCACTGTCGAATTTCTGGGAAAGCTGAGAAGTAAAATCGGTACGTGCCCGCACAGTAGTTTCGTAAAAAGCAATCAAAGCATAAGACATACAAAAATGCATAACTGAACGGAAAGGAGATAGATGGGAGAAAGATAAAAAACAATACAATGAGAACTAAAACAAAACAGGGAAGCACAAAACAATGATTAACGAAAAACACAGTAATGATGATGATGATGAATAATAAACAGTGATTAAAACAACAAGAATGTTGCAGAATACAGTGTCAGTTGATTTTCTCCCTTAGTTTTATATCCCACAGTTTTGCGGTCACTCGAAATGGGAACCCCAACTGACATCTAAACCATATTATCTTTACAAACATCGTTTGAGTTCCCATTGAAACTCACTATGATACAAGATTATGGTTTTTAACCATTAAAATAGGTTGGTTGGCTGTACTTTTTATGGTGCAAGGTTAGTTTGTTTGGAATTAATTTAGATGGTTTGGAAAGAAGACAAAAAATTCCAGAAGTTTTCGATTTGTAGATAGATTTGAGTTTATTCACTTAAACCAGTCAAAAGCAAATGATAACACTTCGATGCTACCTAATACATGAACGGGGATGGAACAAAGTCTCTTTACATCCTCTCTTTCATCCGCAAAGGTATATAAAAGATGAAGCACCTTTCTAATTTGAACACATACATTGTTTTTCGATGTAAACATGATTTTATACGTAATTATCAAGAGACTCTTATCCTACTGTGCAATGAATTTATACTACCTTTCTTTGTCATTACTCATTGCCCGTCATTTTTATTTGCAAATGTCTTGATCAACAGATGGATAAACATTTTCTACCAGTCCAACGAGTTCTTCTGCTAACTCTACAAGCAATTCTGCTAAGGCAACAAGTTATCTTGCTGACATAACGAGTCGAGTCGATTAGTTGGGGAAAGGTGATACTGAGCATAGCTGGTATGACATCCCTAATTCCTTTATTTAATTAGTTTTTAATACTTTTATTTTGATAAAATTCACCTGCCAAATTGGGGGATTGTACTAGAACAAACTTAAAACGATTTCCCGAAAAGGATAATGGTTCACTATTCTGCAACATTCCTTCAGATCTGAGAAACAACATAAAGGGAAATCTGGAAAGCAAAATGAAACAATAACTGATATATAAAAGCGGTTTCCCGATGCGTACGAGTGCAGGAATCTTCATCTTCTGAAAACAAAAAAGGTAATCGAAACATCAATGCATCAAAGCGCATGCAGGACAAAGCATGAGCAAGAATCCAAACATCTACACTTACCTTGGGGACTCGGCATTATGGGTGTTCCGGGGCCCGGAGGTCCCGTGCTTGATACTGGTGGGCCCTGGAAATAAAGCAAATTATTTAAAACATACATTATAAAACAAAAATATATTTCTTACATTCATGGCGTCTATTAACACACATCATAGAGCTTTGCTTCTTTGCCGAGCAACCAAGTGAAAGTCTTGCATTTTGCAGAGGGAAACTTGGTCGGTAACTACTTCTGAGGATGCTCCGCATAGCACGGAGTGAAACGTTAAGTGTTTTTAAAACACAAACATGGCAGAATATTCCACAAAGCTCTATGACGTATATAAAGTATTTCTTTGTATTTAATTTTCCTAACTTATAAATTAACATTGCTAAACATTTTGGTTAGTATTCAAACTTTATAATTTATGTTTATTTATATTTTATCTCTCCAATGAATCAAAGCAGCATCTGGATTTGGACACCAGGTTTAAACATGGCTTGCAAACCACCATATACACAAAAAGGCTTGCTGAGATTCTGAATGTGATATAGCAAGACAGTTTATTTATTCAAATGTATGTGAGATTATTCAGTTTTTAGTTTGGATAATCTGAATTTCAAATAATTAGCGAACAAGTAAGCTTTAACTCAACACCCTTAAACTTACCAACTTACTTAAAAACTTACTTTAAACCATCAACGCGACTTAAATTTAGCCATGGCCATCAGTATGACATGTTGAATTTTGTAGAAAAAGGCTTGTTTGACTTCCTTCATGCACTCAGTTTTTTTTTGTTTTTTTTATTTGACATGACTAGAAATCATTGCCATTTAAAAGTTAAGAATTTACAGAAGATATTGAGGTACGTACTACACTCCTGGTACTTTGAAAAAATTATTCTTGACAAAATAAAGTAAAACTTCTCTAAAAGTTGGTAACATAAATAAGAATCCAGTTCCCCAACGGAAATTCCTTCCCAAGTAAAGAATTGACAAGGGATGGTACTTACGCCATAATGACTTCCTGGAGATGCTGAAGAATAGTTCATCTATGAGAGAAAAAAAAAATAATAAAATAGAGAATGGTATATATAAAAAATCAAACACATACCCTTACACAGAATGAAAACTATGCTTCCCCCAACATGGTAAAAATTTCCGTACAATTACTTAAAAAACATAATTTATAAAAAAATGCTTTGTTTTTCCAAAGAGTACAAGAAGGTAATAAAGGTGTGCATAAGGCGATGCTAACAAAGCCACTCTTTTAAAAAAAGAGTCATTCCTTCATTCCCATTCAGCGAGTGAGTCATAAATGAATAACTTAAAATGATCGAATCAATTTAGTAAATGTGAAGCTTCACTCTTATGCCAGATTTCTAAAATAATAAAGTGTGTAAGCAAGTCCTGAAGACCACAACACTCTAAAGCAGTGGTTCTTTAACTTTCGTACACCACGGACCCCCTTCAGAGTTCACTCACCCTCGCAGACCCCCAAGAATTAACTCAAAGTTTAAAGCCCAGAATTTGCATCATACATATTTATTTCTAGTGTTTCATCACTAATTTTTACCATTTGTTTGTTTTGTGGTTTTACGGCTCAAAGACTACAATGGTCATGCTGCGCCGGGACCTACTGTTTTCCGAGGAATCCGAACCTCTTATGGCCTAGGGAACCAAACCCCGGACTACAGTGAGCAGTGCGATCTTTTTATGAGATCTCTGAGTAAGCGTTCTTTGTACACTGTTGGGAGTCGAACCCGGATTAACGGCGTACTAGGCGAACGCGTTACCACACTGCGCCACCGCAGGGCCACTTTCACCATTTAAAGAAGGAAATTTTCGTTCCCTCATAATTTATTCTTAGCATTAAAGTACAAATGCTATTTCCTTAGTTTTTTTCCAAACTTTTGTGGAACACTGGGAAGGTTTTGAGGACCCCCGGGGTTCTGCAGACCGCAGTTGAACAACCACTGTTCTAAAGAATACAAATAATAGAATGAATTTGAAAAAAAAAAAATCTTTCCATCTAACAGAGAAGCCTACTCTCCGCAGGGCACAGGTCCCTCTGGCCTCTCATAAAACATTTGAAGACTGGGACCCACAAAATTGATGGATAATAAAGAAACAAATACAGAATGTAATTGAGAGTGAAATATATTATATATAAACTATATTGATTATTATTGTTTACGTGTTGTTGTTTTTTTTTCCTACCTTTGGTTAACTTGCTCAACTGAACAAGTAAGTTCTTCCGTTCTGCCCCAATGCCTAGTACTTTCGAGTTGGTGCCCATGCTTTTTAAATAAATTATTTCTTTAACGTAACACATATAACATGCACATTACTGCCCTTTATTACTTAATACATTATTTTTATTACAAAATTTTGATACTTACAGTTGATGTGTTAGGTTGCCATGGACGACCACCAGGACCTCCGGGCCTGCAAATTAAATCCTTATTAATTATTAACGATTTTAAATTAATATTAACTCAATATTCTCTTCTTTCATTGAATTATTACGGCTTTTACAAAGGTCTTAAAAATTTCTCTCTCTTTTTAAAGTCTCGTAATTCCTGTGTGAGTGTGTTCATGTTCCACCCCCCTTCTTATAAGTTTATCTTCTTCAGACACATTTTATTATATTATATTTTATATATTATATTCTTCTTATAATTTAACTTAGTTTAAAAATGCTCTCTTTTTATTGTTATATACCATTAGTAAAAATTTCTACATGATGGTGTTCCGCTTGACCTAGAAACAAAATTTTGATCTTATTAGATTTGAGAAGATCTCAGAAACATTTTTAAAAATTAAAAATTTTTCTTTGAAGTTTCGTCATGGGGGGGGGGGGGCGCAGAACTGACCCCCTCAAGATTCTCCCCTTGTATTTCCTACTTTGCTTCTTTCACTAGGGATCTAGTGAAGGCAGGAATTTATCTAGGATTCACAAACGGGGGGGGGGGTGTACAAAATTTTTAGGGGGGAATTGGAGATAATCCATTATTTATGTTTATGTTTTTGGCTGGTTTTCGGTGAGAAGTTTTTTTTTCACAGTGGGGGTGTTTAAGTGTTAGTAGACACACTGAACGGGGGAGGGCGGTGTTTAGATTTCATTAAGGGGTGTATCAAAAAATGTGGAGGGTCGTTGGGGGGGTGTTTAAATTTCACTAAGGGGTGTCTCCAAAAATCTGGAGGGATGTTGGGGGTGTATAAATCCCTGAGTGAAGGTCTACCCTGGGGTTGTAGTTTAGTGACGGTCTAGTAACATTATTCAGTTTATTCTTGAATGCGTGTGTTCTAACCAACTATATTTCCTTTGCTGAAAATCACACATGCAATGTTAATTATTATTAAATTAAACCAACATTACACTAAGATAAAAATTATATTACATGTGAAATGCTTTAATAATAACACCGTGCCAGTGTATACTTATGGCATTTGTGGTAACACATGCAAATTCAATTTACAAGCATAATGATAAAGAGAAAAATTATAGATTAAATTTATGCCTGCAAATTGAATTTTAAAACTTGGGTGAATATGCATCGATGATAAATATGCATAAAAAATTGAAAGTGAAGCTGATGTTACATATACATAAATAATAAAATCATCATCTCTCCAGTCCAATGCAGTGCCGATACTGCTCAATGTATCTTTCAAGGTAGGCGGGTATACATCCTGTATACTTTCCCCACTCTTAAGTGTTAAGAGGCAGCATTGTATACAGCACTTTCATTCACATATTAACGATATATAATTGCAGATTAATGATATTATTTTACATATTAATAACGTTTATATACTTCTTAAATGCATAAAAAAAATTAACTCACATGGACATGGGTGGCATCGCCGGACCTCCTGGAACCATATTATTATTTGGAGGTGGCCTCATCCCCACATAATTCTAGACAAGAAAACAAAAACAACAACAATGTACTCACTAAACCACTAATAGAGGTTTTACCCTTATCATCCTAACTCTTTAAAAATATTTTAAAATAATAATAATATCAATAAATAGTCAGTAATAATCAATAAGACAAAAATACATCATATTGTGGTTAATATGACTAAACGATTTTAGATCTAAGTTGTAAAAATTAAGGTTATGATTATTCTATGTCGAAGTTATATTATGTTGAAATCGGGAGGGAGGGATCAAGCATTTCTGCATCTTCTAGATCAGTGGTTCTTTAACTTTCCTAGACCGCGGACCCCCCACTTCACAGGTCACTTGCCCTCACAGACCCCCCAAGAATTAACTCAAAGTTTAAAGCCCGGAATTTGCATCATACGTATTTATTTCTAGTGTTTCATCACTAATTTTCACCATTTGGGGAAGGAATTTTTCGTCCCCTCATAATTTATTCTTAGCATTAAAGAGTAAATGCTCGTGTCTTAGTACTTTTCCGAACTTTTGTGGGGCACTGGGAGGATCTCGCGGACTCCCTGATATGGTCCCGTGTGGACCACAGTTAAAGAACCGCTGTTCTAGAAGCAAGAAAAAGGTAAATGCAGTAGAACCTGTGTGAAATGATCACGTTTGGGACTGGACTGAAATGCTTACCATAGACAGATGGTCACTATGTATACACACGACAGATTTTGGTACAGGCATGACTAAGTCTCCACCAGTTTTCTCTTATATAAAGTGGGCACCTTATTCAGGTGGTCCATTTACCAAGGCGGTCACTTTACCAGGTTCCATTGCATTTGCTTTGTTTGTGTTTTAATGACAAAGGCCACGCTGTGTGCTTTGTCGCGAAAAACCGGAGGTCTCAGTACAGAGCCAGTTTTCTGAGTGATCGAATCTCTAGTTACTGAAGATGAAATGGGCTCAGCCCAAGCCCAAAATAGGCTCAAGCTCCATATTTCATATTGTTTTCGGGTTCAGGCTCATCAGACAAACATTGATGCAGAAAAGTGACTTTTTCTATACCAAAATTCTCCAAGGAATACAATCATGTGATTTGTTTTTGAGGATTGCAGAATTGCATATATATGAAAATTAGAAGGAAATTAAAGAGTGTAGTTCAGCAATTTTTTAAAATTTAAATCATACTTAAAGGGGTTAAAATTATATTTGAAGTTTCGGGCTCAGGCGGACTCAAATTGCAAGTTTTTGGGCACTGGCCTTGAAAAAATGAACCCAAAGTTATCTTTACTAGTTACCTACAGAGTCAAACCCTAGCCAGCAATGAGCAGAAAAAACAGGTGTTCAGCCACTGCAATCAAACCTGGGTTAATGACATGACAGACAAACGCACCATCTCCATGAGACCAATAATAATTGGCATTGTCTTTTGACCTATCTGCATCACTGGACCCCTACAGGTTTAAAGTACTGTAGTCTGAAGTGAACCATAGTTCCTAAAATTTTAACCACCAGAAATTAAAAGAAGGGCGATTTTACATTCCAAGGCAGTACAATATACGTATCTGGATATGCTCAAAACGATTAATGTTACATTATATTACAGCTCAACGTCACTTCTGCACAAGTTCGTTCGAGTTTTGCACAGCAAGGATCATGCTGCTCTGAGACCTACAGTTTTCTGAGGAATCCAAATCTCTTGAGTCCTAGGAAACCAACCCTCGGAGAAATAGTAGGCAGTTACTCGGTAAGCATTTTTTTTTTCTTTTGGGAGCAGCTGGGGTTCAAACCCGGGATAACTAACTGCATGCAAGGTGAATGCCTTAGCACTGCACCAGTGCAGGACCCATTTCTTTATAAGAACACCTTTATATACAGGGTGTCCCATAATGCTCGGAAGAAAACTACATAGCGAGACCCCTTAAAAAAGTTAACATAGAAAACTACTAGTTATATTTGTGACAAATGAATACTTTTTGTGCTAATGTCATTTAAGGTCCAACCAATTACAATGCACTTTTTGTTTATTAATGCTTTTTATTGTCAGGTTATAAAGAATTGTAGCCAATTCCTTCTGAAAGACATGGTCTACGTTGTTGGTCGGATAATACGAGGGTTGGAACTTTAATAGTGGCAACTATTTGTTTACAGTTGACACAAAATGGATGCATGTTACCAAGTTTTACTGCCCCTAAATGTAGTCACCTGCATAGTGCACAACCCGTTGCTATCGATCTGGAATTTGTACGATATCTTTACCAACGCCTGTTGTGTTGATAGTTCGAATGGACCGGTCTACTGCCTGAAGAATCTCTGGAACAGTTCTGAAACGAATGTCACAAAGTGGTTCCTTCATCTTAAGAATCAAGTCAGAGCCACAAGGACTTAAGTCTGGGGAGTCCTAACTCGATTACATCTACAAGTGTACCAGCGGAAATGAGTTTTTCTTGCCTTAAAAGAATAAAAACTTACTCAAGAAATGCTATTTCGCAAGAGTGACTTCCTTCTTTGGCGAATATTTCTATTCAAGAAAGACGTATTCGTGACGCTTATGAAGAAACAGTCCTTTTACGATGATGCATAAGACAGATTTGCAGCATTAAAGGACAGAAGAATTGATTTAATTTACAGAAAATAGCTAAATCCTCATTAAATAATTTTTGAATCTGCTATCCTCTCATATCACTGACAGAGCCAGGATTTAATGTCAGTGAGAGGGTGATTCGGTAAGCCTCTTCCCCTATTTTTCTAACCACAAGCTGCCGCTGACGTAGACTACGTCTTTCAGAAGAAAATGGCCACTATTCCTTATAATTTGACAATAAATGGCATTAATGAACTAAAACTACAAGCTGATTGGATGGATTTTAAACAACATTAGCTCAAAAAGTACTGATTTGTTGCAAATATGAGTGGCAGTTTTCTACGTTCAAATTTTTCAAGGAATCTTGCTACATACTTTTCTTCTGGGCATCATGGAACACCCTGTATATCAAGTTTAAGGCAATTCAAACTCATCCTGATAATGCAAAGCATAGATTGTAACAAGTCATCAAAGCTTAATTAATATATAATTAACAAATATTATATAATTCTAATATAACATGTTTAACTAATAACAGCGATAGCACAATGCAATCAGAGCCACAAGACGAGGAAAATCTTACTCCGGGATTCATGGGTAAAGGCTGCCCCCGTGGTGCACTCATTCGAGGGTTCATGGGGTTCATTCCAGGAGGACCTAGAAAAGAAGCCAATGATCAATCACTGCTTTAATTAAAAATTATTTAATGACATTTCCAGATTATATTCTTGCAAAATGACTTTTGGAAAAAAAAACAAAAAACAAACCACATAATATGATTAATGTTTTCAATTAAACGAACTTATTTTTATTCTGTATAGTCATCTTACTTTAACTATCTGTATATATATATATAGTTTAAGCGAAGTGACTGCGAAATTCTTAAAATACATTGCAGAATCACGACTTTTAAACAAAGCACATATAAAGGGGCAAAGGGGAGAGGGGGGGATTAAAAAACAACATTTACTTAGACATGCGCACCAAATATACACAATATTCAAAGCACTGAAATAAATTACAAGTTAAATTACAACATTCAAACACTTAGCAAAATAATAACTTTTCATTTAAAAAAAGTAAGAGAGGATTATACTATTCACTCACACTTTTTAAATAATCACTACTGTTTATAACGATTACGTCAATACGATCATTATGGTATGACACTATGACCATATATTAATATATATTATTGTTGGAACATACTCACAGTCAAATGGACATTTGTGATATCGACATCACCTTCGTTTTAGAATAATGTTTAACTACAGCGGAAATCATTTATAAGATTACTGGTTATAACAACCAACCACACATAACAGAATTGTTACGAGGAAAGTTTGGTTTCCTATTCTATTCCTTACCAAATATATTCGTTATAACAGCAGTGATTTTGTTCTAAGTAGGGAAACCCATATCGGATATAGCAATGCAACTTAACAGTGGTTTATAGAAATCATGTGGGCCCAAGACAATGCTGGAATCACACTGTTCGGTTCAAATAAAAGGAGCAATCAGACCCACTCAGGGTTCGATCATGCCTTTGCGGGGGCCCTAGGCTTGGCACATATTTGGGGCCCTTATCCTCAAGAAAATTCGGAAATGCTCTTGGTAGCGAGCTTAACCCATTTTGGAGGGATATTGCAGAATTGGTCCCATTATAAGCTGTAGATAGTAAATATAGTGTTACCTCTAGTAAGGGGTACCTCCAAATAAGGGACAATTACTTTTGTCTGTAGTATATATATATCAACGCATGTACCTCCGAAGAAGAGACACCTCTATTTAAGGGACAAAATTTCTTGTTTCATAGGTGTCCCCTATTGGGAGGTAACACTATAATAACAAATTCGCAATGCTACTGCTCGGCAATTGTTTTTTTTTTTTGTTTTTTTTGTTTTTTAAAAAAAGGAAAGATTCGGTAAAAGTAAAAAGTTTATATATAAAATAACATTTTGGCTTTGGGGGGGAGGGGGGCGCCTTAAAATTGTGGAGCCCGAAGTCCAGGCTTTGGACGCCTTTGCGGTGATCAGGCCCTGGACACACTGTTTGATCAAGTGAACTGAATTTCATTTTTAGTCAAACCACTAATGCTAAATACATAGCAAAGGGTGAATGCATTTGAATTCTTTGTGTATAGTAAGTAGGTACAGTTATGTTTCGTGGAAACACATGTGGCTAACATTATGTAGGTGTATGTATAGCTACAATGCTCCTGTACTCAGGGTGAAGGGAGGTGGAAAAAAAAAGGAAGGACCGAATTAGAAGAAAATGTGGAAGATATATCCACCAAAACAAAGCAATAGAAAAACGTTAAAGTTAAGAAAGCGGTAGCTCAATTGAAAGCAAAATGTGAAAAACAGGTGGTGATGGTGAGGGAAAAGTCAAAAGTGCACAGAATAACAATGAAGGTGTTGAAGCAGGTAACTAAAATTCAAAACATGGTTAAGAAGGAAAATTGGAAGATAATTGCACTTATTAAGGAAAAAAATAACGTAGTCATAATTATCCCAGATCAAGACCACTTCAAATGAGTTACAAATGGTGACAAAGTGACAGGACACATTCAATACACAGTTTAGCAACAAAAAACACATGATATGTGTAAGCAACTGGGCTGCAGCAGCACAAGTTCATTTAAAAGTATAATTACACACACTACCTCATTAAGAACAGGAAGAAAAAAGAAGAAAGCAAACTATATCTCTAACTGTCAACTTTGTCAATTGCGGGAACAGAACATACGCTTATGAACCAAGGGCATTTATAAAAACTGGGTTGTGACTGGTTAATTACCCTCTGACTTTCTTGAGGAGAGACAAAAATAGGAGTTACATGGTCTGGAAATGTTGACATCGTAAAATTTAAATGTGAAAATGAATGTGGTAATACTGAATATTAATTGTATTCAAGCCATGTGATAATTCAAACGCAGAATACTTTATAACATTTACAGAACATGTAAATGATAAAGAGTGGGCGGAGACAAATTGGAGGAACTGGTATACAATAAATACCACATGCAAACAGCTGACAACTGATCTATATGTAAAATTACCATTGATGGTAATTTTACATATATATAAGATTCAAGGACGGTTTAATGGCGGTGACCTGGTGTGTGGCATGACTAATTTATTATGTAATATGGCACAGCGTAAATGTGCTTGAACTGATAAATAAGTCATAATTTATATTTTGTTTCACTGACCGTATACACTCTGTGCTAGTTAGTAGGTTTCTTAAGGCAGGATTGATGTTTGAAGTGTGACCTAACCACAACATATTTATATAACAGTAAACAGAAAAGACAAGAGGCTAGACATATCATAAGCACTAACCAAGGATGAATAACCAAAATTCTTAACTGGATTCCAAAAGATGATCAAAGGCCCAGGAAATGTTTTTAGATAATATGGACGGATGAAATAAGAAAACGGGTTAGGATAACCTGGAAATGAACACATTGCTCACAGAATAAAAATCTATAAAGGGAACTTGCAGAGACAGACTTTCATTCAGCAGTGAATGGACAATCGAAGAATATGAGGATAAAGATGCAGAAATGGTGGGAAAATATATGTAACACATAGTCAAGTGAATTCTATGTAAAGAACATTGGGAGTAATGGAACATTTAATTCAATGACCCGACAGTGACAAAATTTGGGGAAGAAGCTACAAATTCGAATAAATCACTGCGAGGCCTTTGGCGGCAATGAAAAATGGAAGAAAATGCACTTAATGATGTTTTCCCTGTGAAGCATAATTGGGATGAAGCAAAAATGCTTTTGGCAATGACTACACTACTACCTTGTCCCTTCTGAAAGGGAAAAGACGAGGACTTAAACCATCAATTATAGTCGTTTTTCCCTAATTATCCGGCATGGGGAGTGGATGTGGGGAACAGCAGTCAGTCAAAAATACACTTTTGGCAACAGCGCCATTTTCTTTTTTGCTTCCTTCACTCCATAAGACGTCGAGAGAGAAAAAAAAAAAAAAAAAACTGGAAAGAGTTGAATAGAGTTCTTATCTCTGAACAATCCTGGATGATGAATGGGAAAGCTTTAAACTCAGCGGCAATGGCACACTGATCAACTCAATGGTAATGTGGCATATTTAAATTTTAAAATGGTCTGTGTTTAAGCAGATGTCACTTATAAAAAAAATAATAAATAAAATAAAATTGCTAATGTTTTGCTAAGAACAGCTAAGTAAATGGCATAGGGAAATATAAATAAAGTTACTGGGGTGAGGAGAGAGGGGAGTAGAATATTTATTATATATTTTTATATATTATGATGATTTCTTTATCAAAACTTATTGTTATAGATTAGTGGATTTAAAAATTATTTTAGAAGGGAAAAGTGGATCGCAGTGCTGTTCGAAATATTACCTTTTTTTTAATAAATAAATAAATGTCAAGTGCATTTGCTACTAGCCATCTTACACTTGTACTTGTTTTCTCAAGTTCGTGCTGACTTTAATCTTTATATATATACACACACTCGTATATATACTACTTTTTTTTAAACATATATCTTTTAAACATTAGTAAATACCAATTTATCATGTTTAATTTGTATACAGGGTGGCCATAATCAAAGGTGAGGTGCATACAACTTGACACTAAAAAATCTGTTGGAACAGATTTAACCAAATTCAGTGCATATACACTTAGACCATGGAGAATTCTGATTAAAAAAAAACAAAAACACTTCAGAATTTTCTGAAGTGTAGCATTAGCGTTACCACTTCTTTGATGATAGAATTTTAATAGCGAATAACTATTAAATAAAAGAATTTTTTAAGCAATGTTATATATTAACACGAAAATTTAATCATACGATGTAAATTTCAGGTTTAGCTGGTCTTCTTAAGAAGACCATCTAAGCCTGGTTGAAATGTACATTGTGTAATTAAATTTTCATGTTACACACATATATAACGTTGCTTAAAAAAGTTCTTTTACTTAATTTTGTGTAGTTTCAACTGAATACATTCAAATAACTATTACTATGGTTCCCATTAATATTGCAGAAAAAAATTCCTGACTATTCCAGGTTTTACCCTGACTATTCTGGCAAAATTTCTCGACCAATCATAAGCAACTTCCAACTGAACTTGGGTTACGGGGAAAATAGCTCCACATTCGTGAGAGATTTAGCTATTCAAAATAGAAGTTAAGAGTTCCCCTGACTTTTCCAGGGTTGACCAAACATGCTGTTTTTCGTCTTATCTTCAGGGACAACTTCAAATTCCCTGTCAATTCCAGGTTATCCAAGATGAATGGGAACCCTGTATTACATTATTAGCATAATACAGAGTTCTTGCACAAACAAACATGCAGTCTTGAAATGGGAAACCAGCTTTTCCCAATCCTGTGTGGCTCCTTTATGCACTGTATAGAAGAAAAAATTTGAACTGGAATCCTATTCATATTCTGGACAAGATATGTTCATGACACTTTCACTCTACTACCTAACAACATGGATTCTTCACAGGTCACCAACCTCTTAAACACCCTTGACCTCAACATTCCGTTTACTGTGAACATTTACTGACTTTGTAGTGCAGAGGGCCATCTGGTTGCGTTCAGATTAAAAAATCCAAGTTGGTAGCAAGGAAAGGGGGTAAAATATCTGGACAGAGCAAATAAACCCTGAATATATATATACTATGTATCCGTGATGAATAATGGAATGGCGGGTTATTTCTTTTGGGGGGGGGTGACCTCCCCTCCGTCATTTTTTCAGCAAGTTTCAACTGTTTCTTATAACGCCCGATTCGAAAGTGTGTGTGTGTGTGGGGGGGTGTTTATATTTGGTATCAAGTGTTTAACATAAAATAAAGAAGGTTCCCCGCTCATTTGGCACAGAATAATCTTTGTGGTCTGTGTCAAACGATTCAACCAACCATTCAAAATAAGAAGTGGGAGGCAGGCACATTCAGGATTAATGATGGGTGTATTAATCCTCATTATGGTACAATTTTGCATGTATATATACACATATCTATATGGGATTATAGTCCTGTGATCGCCCACCCCTTATGAACTTTGTGCTATACCAGTGTGCACATCACTACAATGTGCACAGTGTAGGACTTACGTATAGGTCAAGTAGATCCGCCCCCCCCCGATTTCGAGACTCCCCCGGGTCCTTAATCGAGTTTGGTATTATTCAAGTTAAAGAGTTATTTCAATCTTGTTTGTTTACAAATGTCGTAGTTACATTCAAGGGTGGACACAGACTTTTATTGTGGGTGGGGGGGGTCAAGGACAGAATTTGCCATGGTCTTGGAATAACACCCTTCATTTATCATGAAAGTTGGAATTTTTTACAGTGAAAAAATGTTTTGGGGGGTCATGACCCCGCCTATGTCCGCCCCTGGTTTCATTATCGATAAACTTAAATATTACAGACAACGGTCTTCAAGGAAAAACTCGAGTTTTATCGATTTGAATATCGCGGAGGGCTGATTGTATCAACTTGCGGTCCTATCTTTTCGGTCTAGGACCTGCAAGGTTCTTAATCCAGCTTCATTTGAATGGACAGTACTAAACAGTTCATTTCCAGGAAACACACTGACGCATTACACAAGAATCTGCAATTGCGAAAATTCATTTATGGTG
>QLNU02003225.1:50504039-50547026 GCA_006491805.2 Dysdera silvatica | reverse complement strand
AATTCAATAAAAATTTAATGAGCAAATTATTTGCACGCTATAGTTCAGAGAATACCGCTTTTATGTAAAACCCGCTTATATGCAAAGGATTTTGTTTCCACATCCATTTGCATATATGCAGTTTCGACTCTATATATACACACTACATTTAAACGACACACGACAAGCTACGAATAAAGCGATACCTATGCGATTGTATAGACTACAGCTAAACGACAAGCTACGGATAAAACGATATCTATGAGGTTGTATAGACTACATCTAAACGACACATGACAAGCTACGAATAAAGCGAAATCTATGAGGTTGTATAGACTACATCTAAACGACAAGCTATGGATTAAACGAGATCCATGAGGCTGTATACATCTAAACGACACAACAAGCTACGAATAAAGCGATATCTATGAGGTTGTATAGATTACATCTAAACGACAAGCTACGGATAAAAAGATATCTATGAGGCTGTATAGATCTAACCGACACACGACAAGCTACGAATAAAGCGATATCTATGCGGTTATGTACAGTTAAGACATTCAAATTTATTCGAATACATACACGCGAGCATGCTTAACATGCAGATGAGGTTAACTGTTACAAACATGCAGCATCATCATCATAAATTAAACACATGCACACACATACACAAGGGCTGGGGGAGGGGGAAATGGGTTCGTCGGTTCGAAGCAAAACAGGCACATGTGGATACCTACCTTGCCAGCCGACAAATTCCCCGCCGTCCCCTAATCAAGAAGAAAAGAAAGAAAAAAAAATAAGTTGTTAAAAAGTAGAAAGAAAAAAAAAAGTAAAGTGACGTCACATAGCTGCCAATTTTAAACCAGATCAGTTTTCGGATATATTTCATTATCAATGCACAAATTCGGAAACGACGGAGGTGCTGACGCGATTGGAACACACTATTGGAAGGAACACAGTTGGACTACGCGAAGTCCGGCAAAGAGTCCTTCAAACATAATTAGGGGTCCCTGCTGCAGTGGCATAACATCCAGTAAGAATAAGGTCCCAAAATGCGAAAGGACAATTGGGTCAGCTTTATCCGAACTAAGTAATGACAATTAATGTACCTCACCTGTTAGTAGATTCCCCTCGTTCAGACCGACGGGCTCGATCCTACCGTAGCTATAACCGGGGGCGGGACAGAACTAATAATAAAAAGTATTAGTGACGTGTGAGTATTAAGGACAGTTTACACAACGTTTTATCTCACGTTTTGTGTGATAAGACAAATCCTATAATATAAAGCCTAGTGTGAAAATTAAGCAAAAGGGACGTTTCATCGGATAGGAATGAAGTGCAAGGTCAGATTGGAAATATGACGGGGAAAGTGTCATTTTACGAGAACTGATAGGACTTTTGACACTTTTTGGTTACTTAGAACCACGTTTTGGCTACTTTCAGCTACTAGAAGTCGGAAATGATGTGGAAAACGGCCGAAAAGACGTTACAGTGTAAACACAATTAGCTACTTGGGAATCACTTTTAGGCTACCTTTAGCTACTTAGAACCAATTTTTGGCTACTTTTAGCTACTAGAAGTCGGAAATAATGTGGAAAATGGACGAAAAGACGTTACAATGTAGCACTTCAAAAAACGTACGTTTTTCGTACATTTTGCATGACCGATAAAACGTTGTGTGCAAACGGCCCTTTATAGCTATTCGGTTGTCGTGTTTCACGTATATCCATCTGGAAAAAAGCGTCTGAACAGCAGTTTAATCTTTTTAAATGTAAGAGAGTTTTGCGACACGTTACGAAAGAAACCAGTGCATGATTTAAAGCAGTGGTTCCTAACTGGTGGTCCGCGGGACGGGTTGTTATTATTATTATTATTAAAAAAAAAGTATAAAATTATTATTGTTAAATAATAAAATGAAATTGATGGCATATTTGTAGTATTTTACAATCTGACGGAACTTCATAAAACGGTTCGTATTAAAAGTAATTCGTCTTAAGCGTGTTCGTCTTAACGAGGTTTGACTGTATTATCATTAGATTTTTTTTTCCGTTTATTATTTCTTTCTTTTCTTTTTTTCCGTAGAACGATTTGACAAACATATTTCCTAAAAAAAAAAAAAAAAAAGTCTCCCTTTTCATTAAAAGCCTTTCAGTCAACTGCGAGAATTTTCGAAGTGGTCAGCGAAATTACAATTGAAGTGGAAAAGTGAGTCCGCGGCGTAAATTGATTTAGGGAACCACTGATTTAAAGCAATGGTTCTCAGAATTTTTTTTTTTGGGGGGTCACAAATGTAACCGAAGGTTTCCACTTTTGCCTATGACGTTACATTATATAATGGTATCTCTTACTTAATAAGGAACAGATAAAAAAAATCCCTCAAGAGCTAACCTTTTGTCATTTTTTCTTAATCGCAAGCGCGTACCTCTGGGGGTATGCGTATTAAAGATGAGACGGGCTTAATATTTATTGGTGTTTTCGGGCTCAACAGAAGAAGACAACTGAAGTCGAAGACTAACCTTTCCATATCGAAATTCTCCAAGGAATACAACTATATGATTCGTTTTCGAGGACTGTAGAAATACACGTGTATATAAAAATTCGAAGGAAATGAAAAGGCGCAGTTTAGCAATTTTTTTTAAAAATTTAAATCGTACATTAAGGGGTTAAAGTTATATTTCAACTTTCGGGCTCAGCTCGAATTTCCACAAAGTATTTTGGGCTCGGGCCTCGAAAAACAAGCCCAAACCCATCTCTGACGCGTACCGGTCTGAGAACCACTGATTTAGAGGATATATGGACGCGGTACTAAAAATCAAAGTTTGATGACATCACTTCCTGGATCCATGGACGGTAGGTAGATGTAGGTACTGCTGCTCTCAGGGATAGACGTTAATGCTACGGACGGACCCATGGGGATAGACGTAATTTTGTGGACGTCACTGTGATAACGTCCACGACGGTACGTCACCCGTGACTACATTTTTTTCTATCGTAGATGTGATTTCTTCACAAGATTTTGCCACTCCCAAATGTCAAGCATCTTTTCCCTTAGAAACCACCGAAAAATCGAAGTACTCTGGTCAGGAAACCGGGAAAATTTTCGGTCGTACATTTTCCGGCGAAAAAAAGTTGGCAGCTATGAGCGTCACTCCAAACGGTTAGTAACAATACAAAGCAGTTAAATTGTTTATACATATATATTAGTAGTCATGACACGTCTGAGAAGAAACAAAAAATATCCTAAGTGCATTCATTGTTACAGATGGTTTTTTTTTTTTTTTTTTTTTTTTTACTACTAATCATTTAAAGCGCACTAAAGAACGAAACGCCTGAACGTGTAATACATAAAATAGAAAGGGAGGCGTGGCGTGTTTAGTCGCAGCTTGTTGCGCCAGCAGCGCAACAGAACTTCTTGGTCGCCAACGCCCCAATACATGTAAGCTCAATTTTCCAATCGGCGAAAGAAATGGGGGGGGGGGGGGTACAATTTAATCTCGATAACAACGTCTTTCAAATTCAAAAATCTCGTTTTCAAGGGTAAATGGGGGAGGGGAGGACAAAGAATAACAATATCGAAAGAGACAAGTTCCAATGAATAAATGAATGCGGGGTTAAGATGTCAGGGCCGGACGCAACATATCTCAAAAGCCGCGTCCGCCCCAATTTTCCCGCGAAGTCGACACCTAACGACTAAAAATCCCGAAATAAGCCAATTAGCCTATAGGCGCCAGAGATTCCACACTGAAAACTGGCAACAGTTCTTACCTTGCCTCGTCGGGTCCATGTTGTTCGGGATCATAGGCTGGCCTGGAACGCTTCCAGGGGGCTGTAAAAAAAATAAAAACAGAATAAGTAAAAGTCAGCACAAAATAACCGAAGTTCATCACATAAACAAGGGGGCTTAATTGCCCGGAGACAGCTGTTTTCCATTCGCCACGCGGTATTTTTTCCTCCCCTCACTCGATGATTTTAAGTGACAGTTCAATTTTTAACTCGCCCACGGTTCGAACGCCTTGGGGGAAAGCCTTAGGCTAAAAGAAATGAGAAGCTCAATTAATAATAGTGTTCGGCGAAGTACCGAGAGGAATTAATTAAATCGACGTACTCTTGCCGATACAGTACTGCGACCGGCTTACCTTCAAACGGTACATAATTGAGACGACACAACTGAAAAACGCCACGTAAAAAAGAGAGAGCGGAGACCAAAAGCGTCAGGGTTGGTTTTTCGCGGGCTTCATCAGGCTCTTTATCAATCAAGAGTTAACCATGCTCTTTTTATCGATTATGATATACATCCGGCAGGTTCATCGATGGTTCCGTAAGGTTCTATTAGTGAAGACTTGCAAAAACTCCACGTTCACCCAACTCCCCATTAGCGCAGACTTCACCAGGATCTTTATCAATTAAAACTTCTAAATACTCCACCAAGTTCTTTATAAGTTAAGGCTTCTAAATACTTATGTCAACAGCATGTCGAAGATTACTCTTGTTCAATTAAACAGTTTATATATACACTAGGACCGCTTAGTGCACTGGCGTACGCAGGGGGGCTTGCTGAGGGGCTATAACCCCCCACTGCCATGCAATTTTGCATATGAATCAGAGGTCTAATGGAACCGCAAGGCCATTCTGGCACTGCTTTTTTTTTTAAGGTCTCCCACCCCATTTTGTCCCTTAATACACACCCCAACAATACCACAGCGTTCCGGCACTGTTTAATTTACGACTACACCCCTGATATATCAGTGGCAGATCCACGGGGAGGGATTTCCCCTTCTAAATCCATAAAAATGCAATGGAAATCGGTTATAACGAGCGCCAATTATAACGACCAACCGCATATAACGACGGAATTTTTTTTATACAAAATTTCATTTTTTAATTGCTCGTTAAATCCGTGGTCCAAAAAACACTCGGTCGCTAAAAGCGGTTACACTATATTGTGGTTTAATCATCACGCCAGGCAAAATCAATATTTTCCTCGATGCACCTGGAACCTTGTTAAATGCGGGCTCGTTATAAATGGGTTCCATTGTATTTTACATTTTCCCCCTCTCAAAATCCCTCTTTGGATATACACATATGTATGAATAAATAAGAGTTGTGGTCCTCGTAACCCCCCATAAACTTTCTATTTACGCCAATTAGATTAGTTTGTTAGATTTTGACCTAGGAGTAGACAGAATCAAAGGAGAAAATCCGACCAAATGGGGGTGGGGGGCTTATAATTCTGGATTAAGTATTCTAATATAAAAGCTATGGAGAACTGACTCAATTTTTCCAGCAAACTGAGACGAGTTCGACACAGTGGCGCACCCGTGTAGGGAGCGCGGGCCCCTCCCTTGGGCTAACGAAAAGTTATTATGCCAACAGATACTGGTAAATTATTAAAAAATAAAATAAACTGTAAGACTGAAAGCAGTGACGTTTCCAACGACATTTCCTTGAATGCCGGTGACATTGATGAGGCTGCAGTTGAGGCAAGCAACATCAGTGGCTCAGGCTGTCTTCAAACGCTTTCCAGGAGGTAAAGGCACAGACGTAGAGTTATATGAGCTCGTGAAGTCTAGGCCTCACAATGATTTGAAATAAATTGCAAGTTTACGTATACTGTACTGTAATGTATTACGTATACTGTACTGTAATGCATTACGTATACTGCACTGTAATGTAAATGTGCAAAGCATGTACTTGCCCACCCAACTCCCCAAGAATTTTGAATTGAAAACTCATTGCTGATGGTGAAGGTAGACCAAAACACGATATCAAAAACGGTTGAAATGGAAATTCTAACTGCAGATGTTCTTAATTATGTCAAGGAATCCAACTTACAGATGGAGATAGGATAATAGTGCTACAAAATCTTTGGGAACTAGGTGTAAATTAAAATTTGCCCACAACTGCCACAAGAGTTGTATTAAGCCAAGGAAAACCTTCACCACAGTCTGAAGTTTTGCTCGTCTTGGCTGAAAAAGCACAACTGGCTAGCTTATTTAAAGGCAGAAGACAGCGCCTATTACAAATTTTGTGTTCTCTTTTCCAGGGCTGCGTCGACGGTGTTAGGGAGGGGGCCCTGGGCAAAGCAGAGTTTAGCGGCCCTTAAAAACGTTTTGACTTAACACAACAAAACAAGATTGATCTGGGTTTAGCATTACAAAATAAAGTTCTCCAATCTGGTATAAAAGCTGTGGGTAAAGATAAAGAGAAGACAATGAAGTTAAATTAAAAAATAGTTGATAGATAAAAATTAATTAAAAATACGAATCATTACCAATTATTACTATAATTATTATAATTATAACGAATTAATGAAAAGCTAACTCAATGAACAAAGCCGCTTTTATTATACTATTAGAACTTACAAAGTAATTTTTCTAGCTTTTTGTGCAGCCAAGCGTCGGAAACCAGGAGTCTCTGCAGTGGTCATGGACCACCACAATGAAAGTGATAACCTACGTAGGCCACAGATGCTAACTCATTTGACTAAAAACACATGTATTTATTTCGACCACCATTTAGAGGTTGCATTATGGGAAGTATGACGTCACACGTAAAAGGTGAATTAACCAAATACTTTGTTGAAAGTATATGGAGTTGCTAAAAACTGATTTTTTGGTGCTTGCACCACACTTTTTTGGCGGCCCTGGGCGGCCGCCCAGCTCGCACCCACTCAGCACGGCCCTGCTCTTTTCACCCCATGAAGTCGGATTAAGATCCGCGCCACTCCCATGTCAACTTATTTCAAAAGAGTTTAATAATTGGAAGAAGACCTTGGAGAAAGTCAACCAACATGACACTTTCCTTCATCATGTAGATTCAGTTCTCAAAGCCGGTGAGTTTTTAATTTTAAGGGTTGTGTAAAGCAAAATGTCTTCTGTGGAGTAAGTAATGGACGAAAGCAAGTTTTGCAGAATAAGTATATTCTAAAACTATTATCAAAACAATGTTGTTGTTTTTTTGTGGAGGACACGGGCTGGTCTATATAAAATTTTATAAACATGATCTATTAATACTTCCAATTACTTAAGTATCTTGTACTATAAATTAGTAATTTAATAATGATATATGTACAGAAAAACGGTAACAGCAATTTCTAAGGCCTCTGACCATTTTTCCCACCAAAAATATTCTTTACACCACGGGCTCCCAAGACCCTTGGGAAAATTCTGGGTGCGCCACTGGTTCGACAACTCCAACAATGCATCTGCAATCTCCGCCTAGGGCTCAACGTCTAAAGCTGAAACTGCATACAGTAATGGCAATAATGTAACAAACGTCAGGATTATAGTGAAGCCGGGGCCAGCAGAGCCGTGACCCTAGTTGCCCCATGCTTGTGCCCCAATTGCCCCATCAAGCTATTTGCATATATAGAACAATCCCATGGTGCTATGTGCCCTTTACCTTGCCCTTCATCTTGGCTACAGGCCTGGTAAACGTACGTCCAGTTTTCTGGACGTGATACAGTGAGCAATATGTGATCGCACCCTTCGAAGACACTGGCCAAACTAATAGATTTGCGTTTTGAAGGTGCGTTTCGACTTTTATATGTCACAATTACAGATGAAGCAATTACACGTAGCACCAAACAACATCTATAAAGGAAACACGAACTTGACGAACGAAAGTCGTGTATTTCGTAACACGATTCCCCCCCCCTCCCCTCCACACACACCTTTTTTTTCCTAATGGGAATTCGATTTGAACATAGCATTTTATCTTTTTGATGAAACGTGTTCCGCAAACCCCTGACCCCTTCATTGAAATCAACCGAAGTTGAATGGGATACAATAATTACAGGCTCGCAATAACGCGTGACTTGCGGGTCATATGCCGTAAACATTCATTGTGCACTCCGGGTATCTAAATGTAATCGAATGTTAAAATAATAAATATTTTATATAGCACCCTCCCTTCTCTCTCTCTCTCTCTGAGAAATATATAAACAGAGGGATATAAAACCCATTTCCAAAGAGCTCACATTTTGCGAGTTTCCAGATTTAGAAAGGAAAACATGCATTTGACAAATCCAGTAGAGTCGCACCCTTTTATAACGAGAAAGGGTCACCTTTGCTTCTTGTTAAAACTACGTCTCATGGAAAGAGTTCCATCTTTTGCCCATTGATCTTGGACGAGGAGCAGTGAGGTTCTCTTCTTGTAAAGTGTGACATTTCGTGTTGTAACTGTTTATGATACCGGACGAGGCAGAAAGGTGCAGGGCAGCAGGCCAAGGGTCATGAGCCCTTTCAAGGCTCAAGGGCTCGCGGTCAAGGGCTCGCGCCCTTTGAGGAGACCCAGTCCGCCCCTGAACACAACGATAAATAAAAACTGACCGGGTTTAGCTTTACAAAATAAAATGCTTCTTCACCGGTGGAAACACCAGAGGTAAAGAGAAGATAACGAAGTTAAATTAAAAATAGACACTTCTAAACGAAGTTAGCTAGGGACATATCAATCACTTGATATGTCGTGCTTAACTCCCATGCCGTGGATAAATGAAAAGGTTCTATTTAGGTCTGCTACTGCAGATAATAATATAATAATTATATCTAATTATAGATATAAAGATAAATCAATACAATGTAATTATAAATTTCTGGTTTTCAGAAATTTTCGATAATTTATTTTTTGTTGGAAACCAAGGATCTCTGTAGTGGCCGTAAGTTCACCACAATCAACGTTATAGCGTGCATGGTCTATTGATTCTAACGTACTTAACTAATAACGTGTATATTTATTTTGACCACCATTTAGAAGTTTCTTGTGCGTTATGGGAAATATAACGTTACACACACGAAAGGTCAATTGATTAAATACTCTGGGAAAATATATCAAGGTCACTAAAAACTTATTTCTTGGTGCTTGCACTGCGTTTTTTGGCGGCCCTATGCAGCTGCCCGGCTCTCATCCTCCTGAGCCCGGCCCTGTTATCAGTATGTCTGCTGAATGATGATCAAGAAATGTCACTCGACAATATGCAAAGAAAGAAAGAAAGAAAGAAAAAGATTGGATTGCGCTGAAATGTCTGTACAGTAGGTAAAAAACCGTAAGGTTTCAATTGCCATCAGAAAGTTAATATGTTTCTATTCATATTTTTATCGACTATGATTTTCATAATTTATAATTCATATTAGATATTATTTTAAAAATGAAGAACATCATAAATTTTATTTGGCCTATTGAACTTTAATGCAATAAAAAATATTGGGGAGATACGATGAATATTTCGGGAGATATTCATAAAAATCCCATGAAATATTTTAACATCTTGAGCTCGATATTTCTAATATTCAAAACTCATAAACCCTTGAACCATACGATTTTTTTTCTTTTCTCCCCAGATTCGAAATATTTAGTAAAAACTAGTTGTTCCCATTGGAATTTTCAGAGCCGCTGTCAAGTTTTCAATACGAAAGCGGTCCCTTATGCAAATTTTATGCACATGGATTGGTAGATTTCATTGTTCACTCGATTGGCATTTTTTAATTTTCTGTAGCACAATTATTGGCAAATGGCAACGGGTGTTCGGATTTTTCGTCTAACCAGCTGTACATGCAATAAAACAAGGATTTTTTAAATCATCCACTGTACATAATACTGACACAAATTAGTATGGGAATTTAATTCTTGATATAAAATATGCATATAACGTGATAAATGACAAAGTATGTATATGGTAATCAGAGAGTGAATAACTTGTAGTAATACAATCCCCTCCATTCCGAATAACACACAATAAACACCAAATAATACACATAAATATGGGGGGGCGGGGGGTAAATAGAGAGTTAGAAAGAGAGATTATCGCATGTATTCAAAGAACCGGTAATTGTACAGGTCGGAGAAAAGGGATTAATTATTTAATTTGAAAACATTTAAAAATCCCAGCCAGAATGTACTAGAATGACGAAAATGTATGGCTATTCCAACTGACGTCATTCTACCGGCTTTTCGCGGCCACCCTTCAAAAACGACCTGTTTGTAACGGGAATGGGGTTGGAGAGCGGGGTCAGTTATTTCAGAAAAGTTCCCCTGCCTCTGAAGAGAAGTCGTTAATTTTATTTATCGAAATGCGTTTTGAATGCAAATTATATGCGAATCAAAATGTTTGGGGACTTTGACCTCGCGCAGATATTACAACAAGCATCTTGATGGTTTTGACCTCCCATTTCTTGAGAAGCAAAAAGCCATAGGCCAGATGGTGTCTTCGTTCAACCAAGGAAATGCTTTTAATTCGTTAGCGCTTCCTGAAAGGCAGAAATTAACTTCGTGTTGACATTTACATTTTTCGCGATTCCGATAGGTCGATTTCGATTCCCTGTCAGGCGCCTCCACCAATGATTGATGATTCTTCAATACGCCAGGGTCGAGGGAAAATTGTATTTCTACAACTTGGAAAGGTGGAAGAAAATTAAAAATATATAGTAGATTTATTAAATACACATACAGGGTCCTGTAACCTTCGAAAGAAAACCGTATAGCGATATTCTTTGAAGAATTTCAAGAGATTCAATTCGAGAGACAAAGAATCACTCAAAACGTTGATAGATTAATAATTTTGAAACTATTGACAATCAAAATCTAACCAACTACTACAAAATTTTGATCATTTTTTGAAAATAGGTCTTACAAATCAAATTACTAAGACACACGTCTCTTACAATAGAAAGCGGCAACTTTTCACTGGACTTTCAAATAGATTCCCTATTTCAAGAGCAATTCACTTTTACTGAGAAAACTGGAACAGCAACCCCACATTTAAAGTTAATACGAGCTGCCATAATTGGCAATTTTTCTGTAACAACTAACTTTATTTGGAAAGCGTCTTGTACTTATTTCTTTACTGCATAAATACGACATACATCCTTTTAGATTGTATGCAACATCGTACAACGCGACGTTATGACTAATATATATATACAGTAGAACCTGCCTAAAATGACCACCCTTGGACGAAACTACGATGGTCACCATGGACAGGTGGTCTCTATACACGACCGACTTTGGCATAGGTATGACTACCAGTTCCCTATTATAAAAAAGTGATTACTATATTCAGGCGGCCACTTTACCAGATGTCACTAAATATATGACGTTTTTACGTACAACTCGCAACATTTCGTTTAAAGCGAAGTTTTGTCTCTCTTTGGTAATACCGCATGAAGGAGTAGAACGTTGGGAAGTAGTAGAATGTTGGGATGGTCGATTACAAATAGCGACACTCTATTCCCATAAAGGGGTGAATAAAGGGAACGTATGTTTGAATGGTGTGCCTTCGAAGAGGAAGAGGAATGGGTAATTCAGCCTGAAGCTCTATAAAACCTAAATAGGGTCCAGCCGGAGAGCAAAACCAAGTTTATTTAAAAAAGAGAATTCGAGTGGAGGAGGAGGAATTGTGCAAGGGTGGCCGCCGGAGGCGGCGCTGTAATCCCAGGAGAATTCGAGTGGGCAATGTGGCATGCAGAAAGGATGACCAGTCCAAGGATTAACCAATGACTGGAATGTAACACAGGAGGGCTGATCGAACAAGTTGTGAGCAAATCAGGCAAACTTTATTTCCTAAGGTTGACAATTCTATTTGGAAATAATATTTAAAAAGCTTACTTAAAGTGTCTGTTAAATTTGTTTTCATAATGTCTATGGGTGGCCGTTGTTCGGAATTCGCTGTACAGAAGTTCGATCTGATATTTATCCTGCGTATTGTGTTCGATTCTCGGAGGTAACCGTTAAAAGGGGTTCTTGAAATTGCGCTTACGGTACTTTTTTTTCTCCCCTAATTACTTGAGTTATGTAGAACCAGTGCCGTAGCTAGATATTTTGCCGCCCGGGGCGAGTGACTGTCATTGCCGTAGTTGTTGTGCCTGTCATTGTTTTTTAAAGGCTGATTTCCGCCCCCGAATTGTGGCACCCAGGGCGAACGCTCCTTTCCCCCCGGTACGATACTGTGTGGAACTATATCATAAAGTACATGCCAATAGTTTTTAAAAATATACTCAATAACAATTTCGCGCTCTTGCGACGAGTGTTACAACTCAAAATTCGGTGAAAATGACTTAATGTTACAACTAGATGTGCAAAACAGTGCTGCATTCTGCTGTGTAAAACGTTAAGCCGTAAGTTATTCGGGTTTCCGCTAGTTGGCACATGTAACGGTGTTGGATGTTTCATCGCCGTCATCCGCCTCTCATGCAAAGAGTTCCATCTTTAGTTGCCTATTGACCTTGGATGAGGGACCGTGGGGGTTTCTTTTTGTAAAGTGTGATATTTCGTGTTGCAATTGATTACGATATCGGACGAGGCAGAAAAGTATGTACTATTTCGAGTTGTTACAGTTTCTGCGATTGCCTCTTATACTGCAAAAATATTGTATTTCGAGTTGTCACAGTTTCGATGATGGGTCAAAGGAACGGATTCAGTTGCAACTCGAATTGTCCCTCTTCAGGGGATATTCAAGAAAAATAGAATCATCAATGTAGAAGCTTTTTAGAAGTAATAGAGTAGAATCTTGACAGTTAGTAAAGGGAATAGGGTCTTAACGCCTTCCAAATCATTTCTACGGCCTCAGGTTTCTTTCTAGAAAGAGTACGATGACGTACTTTCCTACTAACCATCCTGGCGCCATGTTTGCAAAGCTTGCCCTTGAAGCATTGTCTGTGGAACTCGCAGATGCAGCAGATCCCTTGTTGACTAATAATAATATTATTATAATTTTCCTGCATTATTATTAATTAATTATCCCGTATTATAATTTTTTTGTTCCGAAAAATCCCGGTTTTTATAGATTAGACCGAAAGTTGCCCCTACACGATACTTCTCCTGTACGCACAGTTGTATACAGGGATAGTGGTATTTCGGGGCAGAAATTCGTTTATATCCCAAAAACGGTTGAGCATCGACTAGTAGTTTCGTATGGACTTCTCCATTCCCCGCGTCAAGACCTTTCGAACGACACCACTTTTGACAAAATTGTCGACTTACACTTGCGCACTTCTTTAGTAAGTTCTGCGTTAAACAACGTTTCACCTCTGCCTTGGAATTCTCATTCCTATTAATGAACTCTCTATTTTTCACGAACTTTTTTAGAGTCCCTAGAGATTCGTAAAAACGCGCCTACTGCAAATACCAAAGACAAGTCAGTCATTTAACGCACTAAAAGCGACTCTACTAATCGCGTATTTTTACTATAAGAGGAACACGGGTAATATTTATTTCTGGCAGACTTTCAGTTATTTCATCCGATACCGATTGCAGCATTTGGCAATATTTGTTTGTTGTAACTAACATCGAAATCTGGGGAGGGGAGGCTATATTAGCCCCCCACCCCCCTTCTAAATTACTCCTATAGTATTTCAGATTGTCGGAAGCGGCGTCTGAAGATATCAAATCTTTAATCACTGTGTCTGTCGTATCTAATTCCGAAGTCTGTGAGGTGGTGGAGGGACTATAGCATTACCCCCACCCCGAATGCTCAACACATATTGTCTAGTAGGGAGGGCCTTACGATATCCCCCTCCTAAATTACTCCTATGCTTCGGATTGTGGGAGCATAATGGACTCTCAATAAGCTGACGTTCCGTTGCCATGTTTTTTTTGTAAATGTCTTTCCCACGAATCCTTGTAGTGACTGCTATTTGAGAAATGTTTCTCACAGACACGCTATGGTCTTGTAACCGAAGAACTCTTTGCTACTGTGGGGTAACGTTCGTCGTTCTTTTAAAACGCAGCGCATCCCAACGAGACGTTCGTTCCAAATAGGATGTCAACGACGAGAAAACAGATGCCAAACAGATGCAGAGGAAAAATATTGCAAGAGCGTTAAATCATCCAATTTAAAAATGATGACAAGGCCAGTCGCCATTTCCCAGCACGAGCAAGGACAGCGTTACCAGAATACGCAGATTTTCAGCTTAAAAACGGTAGAATCCATTGGCGTACGTGAGGGTGTGGGCTGATGGGGGTCAGAAGACCCTATTACGATACGATTCTGTACATATACATATGAATATATGGAATTCCAGCCTTGAATTCCCCCACCAGGACCCCCGTACTCCACTTTATGAACTTTTTGCGTACACAAAGAGTAGAATCTTACACTACTTACACTGTCGCCGGAGGCACAAAATCCAAAAGATAGGCTTGCTCTCTCCTTCTCGGATTGTACGTTATGGTAGAACCGATCGAATCAGTGTCACTATGACAACGTTAGTAAGTGTTGGTATCGAGGTTATGTACGCCAACAGCTGTTTCGAAATGGACACGTTGGATCTTCTTCATCTTCAGGGACAGGATAAACTTTCAGTTTGCGGTGCAAAAGAAAGTCACGCCCACTGGGAACAGTTGTTCACCTGCCTGTCATCCACTACCATCGCTATTCACGAATGTTGGCGGTGGTGTCCCTTAAACTTAGTGTTGGGCATTTCTCGTCTCTTCGCATTTTTTACGCTTTAAGAGTGAACAACAGATAATATGGGATGACTCACAATACGTCCATATACAACCAAGCCCACTAAGAACTAGACTCAACTACGATGAGCACGGGCGCCATTAGCGGGGGGACACGTCCCCCTTCAATTTCAAACAAAATGCCTTTTAAAGGTATATTGTCCCCCCCCCCCCAATATTTTTATGCCGTCGGCGCCGATGATGACGAGACAATTTTAAATTTTAGTTGGGCCACTTTTGGGCAGAAAGTCCACCCCCCCCGCCATAGCTTATTAATTTTCAAACCTGTTGGTTTCCGAGGACACCCTTTACAAGCTTGGAAATTATTGAGGAGCCCTTTAATTTCTTCTAAACTATTAAGAACCCACAAACCACTTTCATTTGAATTCCATCTATTCATATTTATCGTATTAGAAATTAAAGCCAATAACTCTCGGTAGACCACCTTGAAGTCTCTTGGGAGCTTAGGGGGTCCCTCGGACTATTTTACTAAAAATATCTCCCAAATCATTTTCGAACAGAAAAACGAGTCATTAAACTTGGGGGAGAAGGGGTGCCTTATTATTTTTTACAGCCTTCCGAATCCCGTACCTTAATACTTTATAAATAAAATTTATATATAAAGTTCACAACGTGGTTTCTTTTTCCTCGACAAAATAATCACATGCACGTCCTTTGATATTTAACACACAATGAAAATAATTATTTTCATCTCCATATAAAAATAATTCCCATCTTTATTCACAGGGCTTAAACCGACTGGCCTGCCCATATTCCTATCGTCTACGACGGTACAGTCGCGCCGGGACATTGAAGCATTGCGGCGCTTCTTCTAAACGCAAAAGCGCGAAGGCAGCCCTGAGGACACACACACTGCGTAGGCACAAATAATGTCATGCTGTCAAATCAGTGCCAAAAAAAGAAAATAAAAGAAAGAAAAACAAAAAAAAATTAAGTTAAAAATAAGAAAGGGCGGTGCGTTGAGTCGGTGCCAAGACCTTAATCACGACAGCTCGTCAATATATTATTAATAAATGTCAGTGCGGAGACCGTGTTCTCCCGATTAATTAATTGAGTAGGTAATTAACAAAATTGATAATAATCAATGGTGGACACTGGTTTATGTAGTTTTCCCGAAACAGATTTGCGGAAGCATAATAAACCTATTAGACACTAATTAAAAGCTAGTGAAAAGTGCTAATTTTGGGGAAAACAAGGACACCAGTCAGAAATGCAAACAAACAACAACAAAACCAAAACAGCCAGCCAGCTAAAAACGGGCAAATAAAATAGCCAGCTTTACGTCCTTTCAATGCACTTAGGACTGGAACAGGCCCGATGCTAGATACTTTTTCACAGGGGTAGTGGCTTTAAAGTCGTTGATGTATTTTATTAATATATTTTATAATACTAAATATCTAACTATACTGATATATTTAACGTTAATGAATAAATCTCTTAACGTAAAATTTACATTGAAAATTTACAGGGGTATACTTAAATTTATAATGTCCCTTATCCTTATCATAGACTAGAGGACTCAAACCTATGAAAAAGCAACAAAAAACATGATGTACACAAGATCTACCGTATAAATCTATTTTGGATACATTTTTTACGTCAAAAAACAATTTCCATTGTCATGTACAATGTTATACAAAACAACAGATTTTAAATAATATTCTAAAATAATTTATTTGGGGAAAAAACGGGGGGGGGAGGCGGTCCTCCCTAATCCTAGCATGACCAAGGGCGTCGTTAAGACAAATTACAGGGGGGGGGCGGCTTTTTTTTTTTTTTTGCCAATGTTAACCCGAAGCAAATAACCACATTAACTTTTTAATGTATGAAAAATATTGCATACATTTCAATTCCAGGGGGGGCAACCGCCCCCTACCCCCCAACGACGCCCATAAGCCTGGCTACGGCTCTTGACTGGAAGAAATAGTTAGTTATTTTGCTCCAGGTTTATTTATTATGAGTGCAACTAAGGGGCTTGGATCAAGACTGAAAACTAACGAACATTAAGAATACAAAAAGGGAAACCCGTTTAAAAAATGTCGACTGCTGGTCAGGTTTTAAAAAGTTTCAAAAAACGCACTTTCATTCCCTGGATGCACGAATGGGCAGGACTTACGTCAACATTAGTAATTAAACTTGTCCAGATATGAAATCATAATAATTATAATTTGGGCTTGACAAATGAAATCACATAATCTGTTAAAAAACAACTTGACCCTCCCCCCATAGTTTTTGAATTACTATGCCCCTATATCTAATTGAAATTTCTTCGATGCGGCCCTTTACGGTTATAACTAACTGAATGCTATCTTCCAACATGAAAAAGTTCACCACCCTTGTCCTAGGCTTTCTGTTTGGGCCGGACAAGTATCGTTGTTGTCTGACGAGTACTGTTGTTGTTGTCTGACGAGTACTGTTGTTGTTGTCTGACGAGTACTGTTGTTGTCTGATGAACACAGTTCACCGCCAGTTGTCAAGCATTAATAATAATCTCTGATATCTCTTATTACACGAAAACGGTCCAAATTTAAATCTCCAGTTAAGTAAATTACTGTATTAAGTCGTCTATTTGTGATACGTAATTACTATGTAATGTCCTGGTATGTAATCATAGGTAAGTAATGACATCACCCCGAAAAACGTATTTTCACGGGCGCGCGTAAATCATCTCCACAATAACACGATTTACTGCTGTGCCCCACACATTTCCGACTATGGAGGTATGCGTCAAGGTGCGCCAGCTATATCCGGACACACCCTAAACTGAAAAGAAAAAATATCATTTTGCGTTTTAACTTTAAAGCAGGACGTGATAGTAAAATACCAACTATTGAATTACTTATTCACTCTGTTCCATGGTGCGCACGGCTATGTTCGTAGCTGTATATTCCAAGCCTTGCGCGCTGGGACAACCAGCCGAAAGTGACCACCGAATCAGTCAGAAACGCCCCAACTCCTTGGGATTCCAACCCAATCCAAAAGCCCGACATTTTCGAGGACATAGACCCCCCCCCGGACGACCGTCGTTATCAATCACTTCATTCCAACTCACTTCGCTAAACAAACAAAGACACCAACGGTGAATGAAAACGATACAATCAATGTACCCATCTCTCACGGCGAGATCCAACGAAAAAAAAAATTGGAGAAACAACAAGAGATAGAGAAGAGATCTTTTCTGCAACCCCCCCCAACTTTGATACATCCTCCTCTTGTATTTCAACTTTGATCCGAAGGAAATGTCCTAAAAATAACGCAAACAAACGAGACGACGACGTCCACGAACAAAGAACGATTGTTCCTGCTCTTAAAGACCGACCCTCTCGCCGAGATCAAAGGCACACTTCGGAGATCTTTAGTGGCAATGGTGCAGGAAGTAAGCACGGCAAGTCATCTTCCAAAACGGCAGGAAAAAAGCAAGTTTTAAAAAAGTCATGGTCTCAGCAGAAATTGACAAGTAGCTGTAGTAGGGAGAACACACACAAGGTGGAGGAGATTCCTATCGCATTTCATAGACAATGCACATTCCTCCGTCGTAATTCAGTACGTCCAGTTTCTAAGGAGAGAGAGCGTTCCAACATAACACCAAAAATTTTAATTTTCGATTCTCAACCAAATCTCTCAAATACTCGTTTATTCCCATTATTAGCTAATTCAGAGGCGCAGCCAGAACTTTCTACGAGGAGGGGGGGGGCTTTGTTGACAAAAGGGCGCATTATACTTTTGAGTTCGATTATCGCATATACATGGAAAAAAAATTGTATTAACACGTAAAAAGTATGAAATAACACTTTTTTCTTAAAATTTTATGAAAAATCTTACATTGGGGAAGAAATTTTTATGTTGGGGGATATCTACTGAAATTTATCATTTTTCGTGGGGGGGGGGGGGGGAGATTTAAAAATATAAAAAGGCAATAAAATTATTCTGAATAATTTGTTACTACCAGGGCCGTTTCTTACGTTTTGCAACCAGAAACGGTTCTTTAAACTTAAGTTCCACTACCAGAGACGTTTCCCCTAACTCACGTATTTGATTTATTTTTATCGTTCATTTTCATTATGCCTCTAACCGCAGCTTGTAACACCAGTTGGCAGTACACGTTGTGTTGCATCAGTTGCCGTTCTGACGAAAATAGCTTAGGGCTATTATTGAAACAGCTGTACACGATTAAATTTAATACTCATCTGTGCTAATTTGTTGCCTTCTCAATTATTTTATTCAGTCCACTGTTTATATCGTTAAAAATTTAAATAATGTCGCAAGCAATAAAATCCCCAAAACTTGCATAAAAAAAAAAGGAAAAAAGACGGAAATAGTCCGCTTAGCTACGGGGCATCTAATTACTAGAAACAACGGGTTTTTAAACCTATCTATATGGCACAGTATAGCCCAGATGCTCTTGCACCATAAAAATCCAAACAAACAAACGTATCTATATCGCTAGGGGGCGGTTTTGGTGGTTGTAGCTCCCTCATCGCAATGAAATTTTGTATATCTAACACAGAAATATGAATTGTAGCTCTGTAACCCCCATTAAGCCTATAATCCTCTTATGAACTTTCTGCCTATGCTTATGATCTATACTACCCTTATTTTTTTTATCGTGGTCAGTTAAATATTTAACTAGTGAGTGAAGAACCATTTTCGCCCCCACCCCGCGACGGCGAAGTCGCTCCTTATATCTGCAGAAACTTACTTTGAATTAACTGTATCAGCATTTTTATATATATTGGCGCAGTATAGCCCAGATGCTCTTGCGCCATAAAAAAGCCAAACAAACAATTTATATATTGAGGTTTATTCACGCCTTACAGGTATTGATAGCAACTAATCACCATGTTTTCAAAACAACTCCACATTGAAATTACAGACATCAAGCGCAATTGACTAATGTTGGCGCAGTATAGCCCAGGTGCTCTTGCGCCATAAAAAATCCAAACAAACACTTGCCTAATGAGAGACACAATTCTGTAACCCCCATTGCATTACTTTCATTAGAAAATTATAACTAATGTGCCACGTCGGAACGGTAATAAGAAACACAGTTTACGCACATATAACTTTTAAACTAATGTTTTTTTTTTATTAATGACTTTTTTTTATTAATTATTTACATTAAATGGTTGGTTGTGTTTTTGTGGCGCAAGGACAGCAAGGGTCATTATTTGCCAAACAAAGTAAGAACGTGCACACAGGTTTAATATAAAAATAAATTAATGCCAAAAAGGTAGAAATCGATTACTTACATTAAATTCCACTTGCTGTGGCATCCTGACACCGGGCCTGGGACCACCGGGATATCTCGGGGACATAAAGGGCTGCAAAGAAAGAAAACATCCATTAAATAAACAACAAACCTCACTTCGATAACATAAATGTTAAGCACATGTAATAAAGGTTTAAACGTATGTAATACAGGTTAAAGACACATTTAAAACCCTTGAAAAATATCCATACTTTAAGCAATCAAATTAAATAATTATCGCTCTCCCAATTCCTAGTTGAATCGCTATTTTAGGGTCTTCTTCACACTGAAGATACACAGGACTCGCGATCCGAAAATGTGTAGTACGTCTGTCCAGGAAACCTCGTTGGTTCGACTGTTAAGCACGAAGTTGTTATTACTGTTAAGCACGAAGTTGTTATTGCTGTTAAGCACGAAGTCGGTCGTAACAGGTGAGGACTCATAAAGCGGGAAATTCCTGTACACAAGATCGATTAATCGCTTTACATTCTTCAGTATAACGCGCAAGAATTTTTAGGCTATTTCCTGTGTCTATGCTAGAAAGCCGCACTCATAGATTAATTACATGACACAGGTGTGACAAATCGAATTAACGATTTTGCGCATTTGTCATAAATGAACTGTTTTTGAACCCATTTGCCATAAATCAACCGGCCACAGACCGCTATGACACCATCACTTACACCATTCTTATGTACGCATATTCAATGGTCCCAAGCAGGGTATTGACGATTTTAATCATGCTATTTAAAAAAAGAAAAAAAAATCGTATGACTAAAACCAAAATTTATAACTTTTTTTAAACCCAATGCTTTAAATTAAAATTTTTAATTTATTTTTTAAAGCTTAAACTAATCTTTTAAATAAATGATTTAAATCTGATTTAACGAAAACCGATGATTTAAATTGATTTTACAGTGCTTAGAACAAATTATTTAAAATAGAAGTGGCCTCCTTTTTATCATTTTGTGAAACACAATACAGGCATGAACAATTTTTCTGATGATTTCATCATTACAGTTGTTTACATACAGTTCACAGTCAACTACGCCTAAAGGTCAAAGTAGTGTGTGTGTGTGTGTGTGTGTGTGTGTGTGTGTGTGTTAGGCATTTCCTTAATCTAATATAACAGAACGTATTCAAATCACCAACTACAGTGAAAATCGGTTATAACGACCTTCAAGGGACCGTGCAAATTCGGTCGTTATAACCGATAGTCGTTATAAAGGATATCTTTTTAAAATCATAATAGCCTATAGCAATGTACTCTAGAGTTTTATAAATTATTTTGATAGTAGAAAGTACTAAACTTTTTGGTTTCAAAATTAAATAAAAACATAATTATAATGAATTTAATTTCCGTTTATATTATGTTATAGCTAGCTACACTAAATACATAGTACTTTCTTAGTTTTTTAAATTGAAAAAATTGTAGAAAATACTACTAAAGTATATAATGTCGAAAACAAATGTAATAAATAGTATTTATTATATTATACTAATGACTTCCGAACAGTGCCGGTTTAAGAGTTTTGTGGGCTCTACGCTGAAAAAATAGAATGGACTCCTAAAGAATATGACCCTCGTGATATTCAATTAATAAATCACTTTTTAAGTTCACTATCTTTAATATTCAGGTTTAGCAGTAATAAAAATTTCTCAGACATTTGTAAATAAACAAGATTAGAATAACGCTTAAATTTTGATAACTAACCCACATTGTTCCGACTTATGACTGTCAAGTCGCGTCGTTATATCCGATACGAATTTCCCTAGTTAGAATCTACGTAGACTACAAAATCGCCGTCGTTATATCAGGTTTCGTCGTTATAACCGATATATTTAGTATGGAGTAGAATAGCAAACCAAACTTCTTGTAAAAATTCCGTCGTTATATGCGGTTGGTCGTTATAAACGATTTTCACTGTATTTGAGGAACCATCATTTTGCTCGGGTCGGACACAATGAATTAAGTGGCATAGGATTGAATCTACCACGAAAAGTGCGTTGGGATTCTATGTCCTGATTGTTTGGAAAGTTATACTATTAAAAATTGGCAATTTTTCATGAAGATAGTCGAAGACAACAGAGATGTAATAGATCCAAAAATGAACTCAAAAATCATGAACATGGGTATGAAGAGGAACATTGAAAACTTTCTCCTTCAGTTGAAACTGATTTCCATTACTTTAGATAAAGTTAAAAAAAAAAAAAGACAGTTGCAATATTTCTAATAAAGAAGAAGTTTGGAAAGAACTCGAAGAGAGTATAAAAGATTTTGTTTGCGATACATCACCGAATGTAAAGAGGTTTAAAATACGCTATGAGCAAGCTATATCTCCAGCTTACAATTTGGTACATTTATTATTATCATCATCATCAAAATTTAAAATGTAACATTTGCAAAGGAGAGAGAAGGAGCAAGCAACAGATTAAAAAAAAAGATACCTCATTATCAGGTATGGATCTTGCATTTATTGTCAGTGCACTATCTATATCAATGGTGCTTTATTTGAAGAAGAGGCAGTGAAATCAATTTTCACGCTACGGTGTTGGAAATCACTGGCCCTCATAGAAAAATGTGTTGGCTAAAAGGAATTCGATGATGGTGAGGAACTATGCACATCTAAGGGAACCTCTGCTGGAGTTGAAAGGATGTTTTCCATATTTGGACTTCCGTAAGTTGCGAAATTAATTAGGAGTTGAAAAGGCAGCAAAGTTGGCGTTTTTATTGAAATCATTAAACGCTGGTCTTTAATAATATCGTAAGTGAAATCTCTAATGTCAATTGTAGTCTCAGTAAACACGAAAAGATATTGAATGTTTGTTTACGTTATTCACTTAAAACTTAAGAAGAGTAAATTGAATGTTAAAATCTTACATAAATGAAGCTGATTGAAAAAGTTTATTCATTTCTAAGGTATACAATTTGAACCAAAAATTGATTTTAATCAAAAATCTGTCTCCCCCCCCCACCCCTTTTTTTTTAAATTGTGATTTTTTTACACCCTGGTTCTAGGTTAATGAGAAGCAATATGATGATGATAGTTTTTATATTTATGTTTATATATATATTATTATGTTTGTATTTTTTGGTAAATTATTGGCTGTGAATACAGCCATATTCGTTTTAATTTGAATAACCGTGACCCTAAAATTAAAGCTTACACAAAACGCCCCCCTCCCAATAATTTCAAATTTTTAGTCAAACAAAACACACAAATTTTTGTGATACAAACCACGTGTGTTTTGCTCGAGAATATAACATATTCAAAATAACAAATCGTACAGTCATTTATCATGTCTGAGTTGGATGGAGAGAGCTATCCAATACCACACACTTCAACTGAAAAAAAAATACACCTTTCGTTCCGCTGCAACCGGACCCGAAAACCCTTAATGTACCGTTGAGAGCGACAGGGGGTGAATGATACGAAAGTGAATTACACTTGGTCCCCAAAATAAGGTGGGTACAGACAGCACTTGGGGGGGGTACTTCTTATTTAATGACCACCGTTCCAATTTCTGCCGAGTCCAGAAAAAACAACAGTGGAATGTGCACTTCCTTCCACTGCGACTCTGCCATGCCAAGAACGTTGCATTTCCTTTCTTGATGGTGCGTTTGGGATTTGGGGGGGGATGGGGGGGAGCTAGATGAAAAATGTGATGTCTCTAGGTATTTCAAGACTTTATTTAGGTCTACAGAGAACAGTTTTATAGATCCCCCACAAAGTGGGGGAATTTGTTGCAGGCAGCTGCGCTGAGATCGAGTGATAAAGGAAAATTTTCAGCCGCAATTAATCGACTTGAGAATGGGGGGAGAGGCTGAAGGGGGGGAGGGACCCTTAACAGGCCCGCAGCGCAATCGGTAAATTGTACATTATTAGTGCTATCTCGTTCCGCTAAACGCGGAAATAACTACATCGTGTTATTCAACACACGGACTGGTAATAAGTCGCCAGTCAAACTTGCGGAGTCAAAAGTCGGTGAGTTACGTGTTGTGGGCCCGGGGTGGGTCGAGGGGCACCGACTTACCTACGACCCGCTAAAAATTTTTCTTCCGGCACTGGTGAACTGCGCGACCAGATTTATAGGCCCAGCGTGATTGGCTATGTCGACCCTACTCTTTAAAAAAAAAAACAAGCAAGCAACTTTCCCATTTTACAGAATTTTTCTTCCCCCCCCCCCCAAACGTCTTCAACTATATTTTAGTGGCATTTCAACCATCATATTTCCTCGAAGTTTACGTTTGTGGGAATGGCAACAGCCCAGTATTTTACGATCCAAAATTGCACACAGAGGGAATGCGAGTTCAGACGCTATTAAACGTAGCTTAAGTCCGATACAAAAGATATATGTCTAGCAGAATACCGATTATTGGAATCGTTCTTCAAAAGAGGGGCGCCAACAAGATGGAAATATCGGGGTGGGGGGGTGGAAGCACCCCCCATGTGTCTCTTTCAACTTCATAACTACGTTCTCAGTGTCGCATTTCCCCAATAGGCTATAGACTAGGGCGGCAAAATTTTGTGTATTGAGTGTGATATAAAAAAAATCAATAACATACGATGATATAATTAGATGTTTTGCAGAGAAGAAAGACTTTAAGCTTTCCATTTAAATACCAGTGTTCGATAGGCTTTTATTTTTTGCTAAAATTAAAATTTATTTCAATAAAATTGAATTTGATTTATTATGCACAAAGAAGAGATAATACTTCAATATAAGTTAATATTGTTAAATACATTTTATTTTATTGTCAATACAAAAGTTTTTGGCGTATATTGAATGTAGCAATTTTTATGTTCCTACCACTGATGGAGAGGGGGGGGGGGCGATGAGTAGGAACGGGCGGCAAAGTGGTAAATCCGCCCATGTATGTTCTGCGTATCTTTATTTACCGTTCATCGTTTTTAGGCAGGCCCGGTCCCCCATTTTTGTGTATGTGGGATGGGGGGGCAAGGGGACCTGAGCCTCCCCCCCTCCCACAGTTGGCGCACCTGCTCAGAAGCAACAAGGCGTCATCATTGCCGTACAGATAATTTCAGTATTGTAATATCGGCAATTCAAAGAACTATAACTGATTCAATTAATTATGCATAATTTCAATACGGCCAGCGAATAGAGCGTTTTCACTCAACCTCCCCTCACTTCACCTGACAATCATTAACGTCTGTTTATATGAACTATCGATTATCGGAACCCATGTCAGTTTCAATTATTTCCGATAGTCGGTGCTCTGTATTGAACGAGACAGGTCGGCATTTTAATCCAGTATACCTTATTTTTAAACGTTAAAAAACATTTTCGTTGGGCCTGAGCCCATAAAAACCGTAACAGTTTTTCGTAACTACATTTCGGTAACATTTTCACGTTACGCGTTTATGCTAAGTTGCTCGCCAAACCTCGTCGAACCTCGCCAAACCTCGCCGTTTTTTAAAATAACGTTTTCGACGTAAATTCATATTTGATTCAGTGAACATTTGACTACTTTTTCAGCCTGTATGCCCGGAACACAAAGATTTATCGTAACAACAATAAACATAAAATCTATAATTATTATAACTTAATCGATTACGATTATGTTAATGTCAATTGTGATTATAAATTTAATTACGGATGCAGTCAATTACCGAAGTTATTATTACCACAATTAATAATTACAAGTAAACTTCTTTAAATATATAGCGAATAAAATTAATTTTTAACTTAACTCGTAATCCAACTCACCGCAGAAGGATTACAAAATACGTTACGTAAATACACACGATTACAATCACGTAATTATACACGTAAATACACGCGATTACAATTACGTAATTCTACACGTAAATACACGCGATTACAATTACGTAATTCTACACGTAAATACATACGATTACAATTACGTAATTCTACACGCAAATACACACGATTACGATTACGTAATTCGACACGTAAATGCACACGATTACGAACACGTAAATACACACGATTACAATTACGCAATTACACGCACATTTTATCTAATCACCACAAGCAGGGACTGTATAAAACTTAAGTGGGGATACCCTCCCCCATATATACACCCAAAGAAAATTACAAATTTAAAATTAGAGGAAAACTGTGTTGAAGCGGCTAGATTTGTACTAAAGACTGGCAAAATCTTCAATTAACCGATTCCATTCATCTCCAGCTTGTACTCGTGTTGTGTCCGAACTCCAAAGTGGAGCAAGCTGTAATCTTTCTATCCATGAAGTCCAAATATCTTTAAAATACTTTCCTTCACGAGTGAAAATTTTTCACAAAAAGTGCATTTGAGACCTCCTATAAATGATGATCAAACACGATGAATGAAATGGAATATGTGCAGCAATCTAACGGCGTAACGTGTGCTGCCACAGTCCGGGTCGAGAGTTAAGTACCGCGCCCGTTCAAACCCACAAGCACTCCCAACCCTCCAATATTAAAATGTTGCGCCCGGGGCTTTCGCTCCGGTGCCCACCCACGCCACGCCACTGAACAATTTCTCCCAATAGCAGATTTTAAGAGACAGAGGAAACACGCATAAAAAAGACATTAATTGGAATGTTTAATTCTACGAAACGTTTGCCTGAACTGCAGAGAATCGTCGTTAATTAAATTGACGTTATTCAGAGAAATTACCGAATAGATTTAGAAGCGTTTAGACTTCAATGTAAGAAAGTGAATACTAAGATTTTGAAAACCACTAAGGACAAACTAGATTCTTTGTGTCGTTACCAGTGGCGTAGGCAGAAAGTTCATAAGGGGAGGGTTATAGGCTTAATGGGAGGGGTTACAGAGCTACAACTCATATATTCCTATGTTAAATATACAAAATTTCATTGCGATGTGGGGTCACAAACCCCCAAAGCCGTCCCCTGTCTACGCCTCTGATCACGACGTCTTGAGATGAGTCATCGGACTCATCGTGACGTCCGCAACAGGACCCTGGTGCAATAAATAAGCCCAAAGATTTCAAAAAAGTCCAGAGGCGGTCTTCTGAAACTCGTGAATAAATGCGCACGCGAGAGACTTAATACAGACCAGTCCCACATCACTCGCGTTGCATTCGCAATTGTTCGAGAATTATGCGGGAACCGCCGTTAAACGTACCATATATATATACCCCAAAACTCCGCACTGTGAACCAGGGGCGCAAAGAGCCAGCGCGGGCCCCCATGACCCCTTCCCTGGGCCGGCCCTCCCACAGAATAGGTCCTTACCAGAACGGGCCCCTAGAGTTTACCCGGGCCCCAGGAATGCAGCCCCTGTTGCCCCCCCTCGTCGGCTCTGCTCTGAACATCGAAAGTTTTAGTTTGAAATTACGTTTTTTTTCAGCAACAATAATAAATGTCGCGGAAACATCAAAAAGCTCTTCCAAATAAACACATTCGTTTCAATAAACTGCAGTTGTTTATGAATTCAACCGCTTATAAACAACTGCAGTTTATTCGTAAAACTTATTTTTAACGCAAACAAATTAATTTTTTGCGCCCTTTTAACAATTCCTTTTTTTTCTCTCCCTCTAACGTAAGCACCATTAGTTCCCGCGTTAGCATTTAAAAAGTTTTGCAAGGAGGGGTCGTATACAAATTATTTTATTTTTAGATGTCAATTTCGCCCCCGGCGTCAAAACAATATAGGAATGCCCTCTTTGTTTTGTTACCATAGGCTTGTACGCAATCATGTTTCTTCGTTGATACCTCTCACAAATGTATGTTGTACTACAGTGGAATCCGTCTATAGCGACATTTTCTCTCAGTCTCTTAAGTATCGTTATAAGTAGATTTCGTTGTACAGGGTGATTCTAAAGTATTGTGGACGTTTCCCTTATCTAGAGTTCTAAAATCGGAAAAAAAACAGTATACATCTGCACGCAGAATATGAAAGCGCAACTCTTGTTGTTAAGGTTCCAAGTAAATGTAGAAGGGTTCCCACCAGTGGCGTAGGCAGAAAGTTCATAAGGGAGGGATTATAGGCTTAATGTGAGGGGTTACAGAGCTACAACTCATATATTCCTATGTTAAATATACAAAATTTCATTGAAATGGGGGGTTACAACCCCCAAAACTCCCCCCCGGCTACGCCTCTGGTTCCCACTCACACTGAGGGGAAAAAATTCCCTAAATTTCCCAGGTTTTTCCTCCGACGTTTTCAGCAAAATTCCTTGACCAACCACAAGCAACTTTCATCTGAACTTCGGTTGAGGAGAAAATTAGTTCCTGTTCGCGGGAGAAATTCGGCCATTCAAAATCAAAGTTAAGAAAGTTTTCCCCTGACCTGTAGGGATGATTTCAAATTCCCTGACAATTCCAGGTGGCGTGGGAAATCTGCCCCATTCTTCCGAGGAACCCGAAGTTCTTAAGACCTAGGGAACCAACTCCAGGAACTACAGAGAGTCGCCAAGCGTTCTTTCTGGCGCCGCTGGTGTCGAATCCGGGTCGACGTCACGCCAGAGGAACACGTGACAATTGCGCCACGGCGGGGCGTGTGCAATGTCGTGCAGTGAAATAATATAACGCGTTGCACGGGCACAAAGTGTTCAACTCAGTCTCGCCAATTTTCAGATACTTCCGATTAACTAGCAACCGCTAGGCGTCAGTCCCGAGTAGGACCAAATAGCCAAACCCCTTGTGCTCTCTCTCCTCAATCAAATGACGCCAACCACTCCAAAATATCCGGGTAGTTTAGGATTCCAGAAGGTTACAAAGGCGTTAGCGCATCTTTCTACCAGTCGCCGCTAACTCCACCTTTTCTTGAAATTAAAGAAAATGCATTCTAATGTGACAGCGCGTGAATGGGAGGGTTACCAATAACCTAAAGAATACAATCTATCACGTGCTTCAGCGCACGCCTTTGCACATGAATTCCCGCCGAAGAATGGATGTCGAACATGACACGCGTGCACGTATTCAGTGGCGCAGCTTGGGGGGGGGGAGAAGCTAAAATTAGCCTTTAAAAAACATTGACAGACACTCCCTCCAGGGCGCAAAATATCTAGCTACGCCACTGCACGTATTGACATAGTATAGGGTTGTTTCGATACCTACTAGTACCGATATTCTAATTTTAATATATATTATTTAATGTTATTATTGTATTGATACTCTAATTTTAATATATATTATTTAATGTTATTATTGTATTGATACTTATAAGTACCGATACTCTAATTTTAATATATATTATTTAATATTATTTAAATTCCAAATGTATTAATTATGTATTATTTTAATTCCAAGTATATTAATCATATATTGTTTTAATTAGAAATACATTAATTACATGTTATTTTCATTATAACTATATTAATTACATATTTTAAATTTGATATATATATTAATGATATATCATTTTAATTCTAATACATTTTATTAAATATAATGCAGTCGAACGAAGTCATAATGAAAGTTAAGGGACCGGAGAATTTCCATATATACAGGACGATACGAGTATTTTCATTCGATAAACTACTTGGTATCTAATGAAAGTATCGATACTTGTACTCGTACCGGACCATCCCTAGAAATAGACATATACGCCAGCGTAGGATGAGACGCTACAGGTTACAGAGAAGACGTTTTATTCCACTCAAACCCTAATTCCAGGATACAGGTATAGGTGTAAAAGGATATAAATTTTGTACTCGAGCACAGAAATATACTATAAACAATGCTATAATAAATATACTATAAATAATGCTATAATAACTATAAATATACTATAAATAATGATCACAGACTGGCAGGGAATTAAAACATTGCGTGTCGATTTCAATATTTGCAACCAAATCATGTCACTACAACTAGCATTTTACCGATTGCTTTTGATCATGCTACTAGTAGTTAATATACTAGAACAGTGATGCCCAAACTATTTTCATTTGTGATCCCTCCCCACCCTTTTGTGTAAAATTTCGTAGCGACCCGTGGATACAGACACTAGACGTTGAAGAAAATACATATTTTTTTATCGTCTTTTATAAATTTCTTTGAATTTGGTGACCCACAAAAATTTTCTTTTTGGAACCTTTCTGGGGGGTCCCACGTGACTCACGGTTTGCGCATCACTGCACTAGAACCTCCGTATATCAAAGTCGATGACTGCATAAAATAATTTCGATGTAGAGCAGTGATTCTCAATAGGTGGCCTGCCAGCAGTAAAAATTGGCTCGGCTACAAAAAAATAAAAAACTGAAAACAAATTGCCAAGCGGGCTAATTTTCTTCTAGGGTGCTATTTATTTGTTTATTTTTTTTTTAGAGAGAGCTAAAGCTTTTACCACAACGCTATTTCCTTGAATCAGAAAAACTTTAGAGGAAGATATAAGAGCCCCCCTAAATATAATTAGTTTAGTTCATGCGCGCCCATACGATGTACTTTCTACTAGGCTGAGAAAAATTAATACCTCCTTCTCAAAGCCGTTGAATATTTTAGTGAATGTACAAGATACCAAAACGCTACAAAAATAATTGATACTGCTTGACAATTAGTAATGAGCTAAAAAGTACCTTATTTTAAAATGCGATCAAGCTAAATTTTAAACGGCTGAGGGGGCTAAATCCCCCCCCCTCTGCTTCCCCATATTTTAGTACTACTTCCATTAACATATAATAAGTAACACAACAACACATTGGGCGATCAATAATTTACTTAGAAAAGGAATTAAGAGCGGTATCGAAACTTTGCAAAGGGAAACGGCGGCGACGTTGGCGCAAGTTGGCGACATCCGCCGCAAGCGAACACGAAAGCAGAACGGTAGCGCGCCAAACTTCAAGCTGCTTGAAGAGATACCGGTAGTACTTAAAAGATCTCTCCGACAAAAATACAAAATCTGCTCAGCGCCGCCAAGTGTTTCCAAATCGTGGAATTAAAGGGTTTTCCCGCTCTTTTTAAGTGAATGACGTTCTGGTGCGATTCGAATGCGAACGACTTGGAAATCGATGTGCAACCACGTGTTAATCACCGTCGTCGTTAGTTAAGTGCAAAGGAATGTGTCGATGTTACGGCCACCCCCTCGCTAAGGAATAGCATACCGAATTGGATAAGATAACTGGTGCGATATTATCAAAAACCTCATCTTTCGACGGCAAATTCCAGACGTCTATAATTACAACGGAGAACGTAGATCTCTAAGTAAGATTTTTATACCTTTCGTTAACGATTTGATTGCTTATATTACGATTATATTTTTAAGGTGTCACAAATAGTCGTACAGCGGTCCTAACTTCCCTATCTCAGAGAGACTGGAGACCCCCACACTCAGGGGGTATTATTACATTGTGTCTTGTTCAGATAGACCGTACCGCTCAAAATTATTTTCCAGTACGCGAAGTACATTCACGGCCAGATAAATTTGGCGGGTCGAAGTATACGAGTGGAGAAAAAAAATTACCGCGGCCTCATGTAATTTTAATTCCCATATATTCGCTACAACGAACGCTAACCTTATATTTATTATATAACTTATATGATTATAAATATTCGACACTAAAATGCTTATCTGGTACATCCCACCCCCCAGGGCTATATAACGATTATGTGTAGGTCGCACGTTCAAAGTCCCATTTGAACGGGCGATTTAAAAAAAATCGATCTTTTATTTGCTTTAATCGATTATCCCCCAACATTCAAGCTCGTTAGCACCGCCTATATAGGTTTACGACTATTTTATGGTAGATATCCCACGTTTAAAAAAAAAGTCTCCAATTCTATGAAGGGGACAGTGTAGGTTGTGGTGGTTGCGAAACCACAATAAGAAAGGAGAAAAAAAAGTAAACATAGAAAGAAAAGGGAAAGGAAGAGAAAAAAGCCAACGTGGGGGTCATGATGACCGCCTGGAGTTAGAAACCCACTCTTGGACAGTCCATGCACGTAATAGCACCATGTCGAAAAGACGTGTTTCATACATTAAAAAAAAAGAAAAAGAAAGAAAGGTAAGAAACGAGTCAGAAAGAAAAAGAAATAATAACAGCGATAAGAGGAAAAAATATAATACAATCGTAAGCTGGCGCAGCAGGAAGCCAGAGATGCGAAAAGGCTACAAAACCTCGTAAAAACAGAACTTAAAACTCATCGGGTATTCATCATTCCAGGCACGTTTCGGGCAGCAGTTGAGAAAATAACAGCGCATTTTCCGTAAGGACGCTGTAAGAGGCCATTAATATTGGCTAATAACAAACCATCCATCAGTATTGGTTAATAGCAAACCACCCATCGCAGACACCAGCGCGGAGAATCAATACCTTCTTAGAAAAATTCAAAGGGTCTTAAAAGGTGATAGATGAAGTAACGTTACGTACGAACTCAGTTGGAAGATGAAAATCGGGAAAATAAATTTGACGTTTGAACTCAAAGAAATTATTCAGCTTTCAAACTTTTTCCTCTTTCTTGCAAAATTACGGGGTGTATACGTATGTATTTTTACTACAATAATAACAAATATTACACGAAAAATTATATATTATAAAATAGCGATTACTGAAATGACAAAGAATGAATACTATTAATTCTGTTGCTATTCATTGAATAGCAAAAGAATCTCAAAACAATTATGAACCAAAAGGACGACGCCATAGTGGCAACTCTTGCATTTATGCAGCGATTTTTATCTATTATTATAACAGGTGCGTATGTACTATTATTATATAACTATATATAATAATGAAATACTTTAACCTATATGGAATTATGAAATACTTCAACTTATATGGAATTATGAAATATTTCAACTTGCATAGAATTATGAAATACTTCATCTTATATAGAATTATGAATCACTTCAACCTATATGGAATTATGAAATACTTCAACCTATAAGGAATTATGAAAATATTTAAACTTATATAGAATTATGAAATATTTCAACTTATATGGAATTATGAAATACTTCAACCTATGGAGATTATGAAATGCACTAACTATATGGAATTATGAAATATTTCAACTTACATAGAATTATAAATACTTCATCTTATATGGAATTATGAATCCTTCAGCTTACAAAATTATAAAATACTTCAACTCATGTAGAATTACGAAATATACTTCAACTTATACAGAGAATTATGAAATACTTCAATTTATATAAAATTAAAAGCCGTACCCTTCTCATTTGGAAAACGATTCCCGCTTTCAGATTCTCTGGAGGGTGGGGTGGGGAGACGGAATATATCAGAGACGCCACTAGGTGATTAAAAGTGGGGGGGCATGTTTATGCGCTGAATTAGATTTTAAAGTACAGTGAAACCCGCCATTAGTGGTCACTCGCCGGAAAGAAAATTTTGGCCGTAAAATAGGAGGTCATTCTGAAGTAACTGAAATATTACATTTCAAATCTTACGTCATTTTTACGCACATAAGACAAGTTTAAGATAACGAACATAAGCATTTGTCGAATATAACAAGTTTTACAACAAAACGTTAATATTAAAATTCACTCGCCTTGGGGAAGAAATTGATCAATAGCTATTTAGTGTGTTTTACTCACAAGTCTTTCTCCTTCGAAACGTAATTTTTAATTACGAGATAGTTTTCCATGGTTACGCTCACTAGTCGAGTAAACAATAATAATAAATTTGAACTACGGTAGTTTTGTAGTTTATTAGTTTCGTGCAGTATTACTACATGATTTATTTATTACCAAAGTCTTTGTTAATATTAGGTTTACCAAGGGGTCATTTTGACCCCTCTGAGAAAACTTTTCGTTAATTTTCTTCAAGAAAATTCTTGCCATATTTTATGAGAATATTTTAATTAATTTTTACTTACATTTATAAGACATATAATCGCAAATCTAATCTTTCCTGTCTTCTGGGGTCAATTTATATTTTTTCTAATTAAACACCGAAAGGGGTAATTTTGACCCCTTTGGTAGAAATAGGTATATGTCAACTCATGGTAAACCAAGCGTTAAGCATTAGTTAGTCATCTGAATCTGCGAATGGGAGTCAATTGACAATTTCTTTTAATGGGTGGGAAAATTTTCCTTGGCTGTTATCCTGTTTTGAGAAACACCCTGTATAGGTCGAAAGTTTAATTTTATTCATATTTTGTCGGTACGAATATTGTCCGTCAAAGTTCGTATTTTGTCAGTACAGGGATTCCGGTTTAATGGAATGAATCATGAAAGCAGTATTGGCGTCCGTATCTGAGAGTGATCGCAAAGTAGGGGTTTGAAATACATTAATGCAGATCAGTTTCTGCCGGGGAATTTTTATCTGAGGGGTGTCCGTTAAGAGGGGTTTCACTGTAGTTAGTTGCCTATGCCTTTTAAAAACACAATAATTTCGCCGGGTCAGTTTTCACATTAAACGCATTGCAATTTTACGTTTTAAGACTAAACGATGCTCGTTTGGGATGGGCCTGTAGGCTTAACGAGACCTGCAATACATTTACACAACCAAACAAAACGGCAAGCCCAAAGGACACGAACTCTAACGTTTTTTGAACTATGCTCAGGGCCTATTGTTGCTATTCTTGCTACGTAACCCTCGTACCTGGTTATTTTTTTTTGCTCGGACAAGCGGTGGGGGCCATTGGTCAGTGAGCTAAATTTCAATGACGCAAGGACAGGGAGGGCCATACTGCGCCAAACTCCGAAGTCAATTACCGAATCCACGTGCACAACACGCACACAAGTATACTTTAACAATTAGCTATAAATAACCTGTTAGAACTAACAGCAAGCCGGGATGTTCGGCGTTCTGTTCCAGAGAACCGCAATAAAGCGAGTCACGCGCTATTTTATTTCGTTTCCGGCTACAGATAAAATTTATATATACTCTTTCTATACTGTATAGTATTTAACTAATTAGACTAACAAGCAACACAGAGATACAAAGTGAGCGCATACTACTGAAAAAATGGTGCCGAGAATCTTGCACAACGCAAGGTTGCCACATACCTCCCAATTTGAGTATCTAACGCAATATTTGCGAAGCGCAATATAATGAGATGTGTCTGTATGAACCTATAATATAAGTTCATAAATTTACGCACGAATGTGCTTTGTTTTTTTACAGCTTCACTTTTCGCATAATAGCGTGTCAATTAATTTGTAGTTTTAAAGTTATTTTTTTAATATTACATTGTTTTTATATTACCTCTGTATAATAGTACTCCTCGTGTGTGTCTATATATTATATCTTAACGCTAAAACTCGTTAGTATTTCCAACCACCAGTCCAATATTAATATTTCGCGCCCGGGGCTTTGGCCCCGGTGGCACCCAAACACTACGCTATTGATATATATATATATATCCTTTATGAAATTATCATTTCAAACGCAAAGTCGGCGTGGTATATAAAACGGTTTCCCCTAATTCGGTTTACGTTATATTCTAGAGAAAGCTTTTATATAAGAGATACGATATTTTGTTACCGGGGTGGGAACTTAAATTTTCATCAAAATGTAAATACAGGAAAAGGCAATATATATCCTTCCTCCCACCCTCAACACTTAAACAAAGCCGTATAAACATATTACTCCGCAAAATTTGCATTTTAATAGACCCTCCACAGAAATATTATTGAGAATAAAGAAAAGAACGGGGGGAAAAAATCGCCAATAATTCCGCGCCTACTCAATCTCCGCCAGCGCTGCACTAAACCGTTGGATTTGGAAGAAATTGGAGGCGGGAAAAACAAGGACCCAATCTCGACCGAATTTCGCCCCCTTCGCCAGTTATTAAGCGCCCCCACCACCAGCGGCAGAGAGAGGAGGGGCTCAAGGGGCAAAAACGACAACGAGAAAACCCGATATGTTTATACACATTAGAGGAGACCAATCTTCAACTCAATTACAGACATGCTATCTGATTTGCATGTTTATGAAAAGAAAACAAAGGCGTTACAAAATGGCCCGGAGACAGGCGCGCACAATTTTTGAATGGTGGCTCCGACAGCTGATGCCACACACGGGAAAAGAAATTCGACGAAGCCTTGTAAAAATGTGATCAATAGATTTAATAAGCATTCAAAGAACCACAAAAAGACAGTTTTCTGGGCACGTCTCTTTCTCTCGTCGCTGGAGCCGACTTCTTCAAATGACTAGGGAAGGAGGGAGGAAGAGAGCTTTGAAACCGACGTTGGACACTGCCAAAGAGAGAGAGAGTCACAACAAATTTTTAGAGGAGTAAAAAAAGAAAAGCATTTATAAGTACACATCACATTTTTATGGTGTAATGTGATTCTACTTGATCAACGATTCCTACTAACGAGGTCAGTTTGGCAGCTTTTTTTTCGCTAAAAAGGACACTCAAAACTTCCGGTGGGATATATATATATATATATATGAGAGCTCAACCACATTTAATTAATCAATTACAGAATGAGCGCACGATGACATTATAATGATTTGTTTTTTGGCCGTCCCAAAACTGCTATTGCCAGGCGCTTCTTGCATTCCAGGCTTTAAGTGGAGGAATGTGTTCTACAAAGACAGCTGTAAACTCGCTCTGTAGCAAAAACCTAATTAAGTTCATGTTGTGATTCATAAACTAATGAACAGTAGTTATTAGAGATACGGAGTAAGCGCCTTTGGCGCCGTAGAACGGCGATTACGCAAGATTAAAGCTATCAAAGACAGATTAATGTATACATAATTACCATTTGTTTGTTACGTTTCTTTACCCCTCCTCTCAAATTCTGATGTCACAGTAATTATGTACCTGAGAACATCGTTGCCACTCAGGGCCGTAACCAAAATGGGACCCGAGGGGGGGGGCTTATTTTTTCCTAAAAATATGATCATCGCTTATAGTTAGTAAGGAAAGGGCAAATGTGATATAAATTTTAGTATACCTCTACACACAAGTTTTTTTAATGTAATATTAACGTTAAAAATGTTATTAACGTTAAATGGATTAATTTGATTTCATTGTTAAAAATGACTAGTTCATATAAGTTCATTTTAAACCTCAACTGTATATTCCATGTGTAGTATTATATAAAGGACTTGGAGCCCAATTTAAACCCTGTGCCAAAAATGGAGGAGTACCGGAGCCGGCTCCGGTACTTCTTCATTTTTGGCGATTATTTAAATATTAGCCGGAACCCCTAAATAGACACTTTCATGAAAAAGTAATGAATTTTTGATTAAAGTCATGCATTTTGTTGTCCAGAAAAATGGATATAAACAATTAATATGATTTATGGATTCTTTTGTAGCCATTCGATTTTTTTAAAATCAATTTATCATAACGTTGGGCTCCTGCACTATTTTTGTTAGAAATTGAGCACGATCAAATGTCTTTTAAGTTTTGTCGAAAGAGTACAATACTAAAAATTTAGTACTGTACTTATAGTAAAAACTGATATAAACACACACATTAATTATATATTATTAACGCGTGTTGACATGAAAAATTTTTTCGGCATCCACGGATACTCAAACCAGAGACCCTTGACTCATACATTACTAATCCCGATAGTATTGCCCTGCCAAGGGTCGGCACAATTACGGCGAAATCAAAAGATTCAACACGTGGGGCCATGGTATACAAAAGGGAAAAAACACATAAAATTCGGGAAATTCGATCCCTACGTCTACGTTGGGGACGAATCTGTTGATGTTTTATATAAAATCTCATTAAATGCTCAATTTAGCTTTGCGCTTATAACTCTTTTTTTTTTTTTTTCAATTTCCTGGAGAGAGGGGAAAAAAATTGAAAAACAAAAGACAGAAGAAATCCCTGAATTACCTTTCATAGTGGATCTGCGATTATTTATTTATTTATCTTTTTAACCCCACGGCATAGCATAAAACCGGGTCAACCACTAATCACCAGGACCGCCTTGAGCCAACGCGGGCCCCCATGACCCCTTCCCTGGACAGTGGCATGGATATTTTTTCTTTTTGGGGGAAGGGGGTGACCCCCCCCCACCAAACGAACAAAAAGTATGAAATAAGAACGCATCGACAAGAAATAGGTTATGTTCGGCGGTGTTCAACATTGCTCGTGCATGTTATTTAGCATGTCTTTAGAAAAATGCATAACCGTCATCTCGAGAAACTGTCCGCTATTAGGAGGTGTCCGTTATGGAGGTTTCACTGCATACAGTATGTTCGAGTTTAATCGACCTATCAAACTTCAATCAACCTACATATCGGCACTATGGCAAACTAACGAATCTACAAAGGTCCGATTCCGAGGGAGCCTTTAAAGGAATTTAAACGTTTATTATTGCTAGTATGCTATAACACGGACAGATGAAAACACGTGCAAGGTTCGCCGCCATTTAGTTTAACAGTAAACCTCCGCATTTAATTAAAAGCATAGCCAGTGGCGTAAAAAAGGGGGGGGGGGGTTCGAGCCTCTCCCTTTGGGTAGTAAGATGCATAGCAAATTCTCTTCACTGCCAAATCACATGCTCTTTTTTCAAAGTTGCTTGAGACTCCCCCCCCGCCCACTAATTTTTCGTTACACCCCTGAACATAGTTGACCAGTCAACAACAACCTCAAAAATATCCCCCAGTTAACACTGTTAAATCTGAAGATTGCTTAGTTCAGCATAGTGCCGATGATATATATATATACAAACGGGCAGATCTATACACAGAGGTTTAAAAGTGGAGAGGGGAGGATGATGAAAGTAGAGGGGATTCTAGATTTTTTTTCAGAAATTGCTTTGTTTTAGGTTACAAATAGTTTGTTTTTCAAATTGGGGGTGAGTAACTCGCAATGTCCCTCTTGTGCACTACCTCGAATACTGGTATCCAAAATTCCAAGGTATTTATATCTGCCCAACTCTCTGTAATTGGAAAAAATTGAAGCGTATTCAAATTCAGTACACATGCAAAGATATATCAGCACGGGCGTCGTTAAGACAAATTACCGGGGGTGCTTTTTCCCCCCCAATGTTAACCCGCAGCAAATAACCACTTTAACATTCTAATTTATTAAAATTATTGCATATATTACCTAATAAAATCATTATTAAAAAATCAAATCAGAGAGAACTATTTTTACAAAAAGAGCGGAGCTGGTTGAAACACTTCTCAAATTTACATTTTTTTCTCGTAAACAAATAGTACTAGAAACTTGGTTTTAGTGGTATTGGTAGGTTACACATTTGGTCTATTACACTGAATTTTATGACACGTTATTTAGAGCTGTAAGGTATTTTAAAAAAATTTCTAAAGAATCTTGACGTATGTTTCAACCAGCCCCAAGTAAGGGGTTGGTTGAAACACGCACTGGGGCAGGCTGAAACACGCACTGGGACTGATTGAAACACAATTATTTGACTACTATAAACCTAATTATTTGATTACCATAAACATACTTATTTAACTATTGTAAACGTAATTATTTGACTATCCTAAACATAATTGTTTCGCTATAATAAATATGAACAATGCTCTGCATAGCTTTATTAGAAAATTGGTATTTGTAGAATTCCTAAAAACAGCTAGAATAGTCTACTCATCGCTTTTACAATTTTTACAGACATAAAACAATTCATCCTTGGTGCAAAACTCACGAGCCCATCCTTTACTGTCAGTGCATCGAATCCAATCAGATTTACTTTTCCTGTATGGCTCACACAATAAATGATACAAAACCATTCATCTTCTGAATCTAAGTTATCGTTTATACGACGAACGACTTTTCCAGAACTTTGTTTCTTTTTTCTGGACTTTCTTACCCTTGTTTCTTTAGGTTCGGAATCAGTAAACTTCAAAGTATTTTTGCTTCCTTTAGCTTTACTGCTAATTGTTCTACAGCAAGAGCATTACAAATTGGCGTATCTGTCAAGGCAGCCGTAGAACAGCGTTTTCTTCCTTGATGTGAAATTTTTCGTGGTCCCGCCTTGGGATAAGGTTGAATATCTTCAGGTGAAATAGCCATTGTTTGAGGCTACATCTGTAAACTACTGGGACCTGGTAAAACTTCACCTGTTCTGGAAGGGTCGTCAGTATTTCCTTCCTCACCATCATTACATGAATTTATAAATTCAGTATCTTCTTGTGGTGTGGGAATAGTTATCGCAAGGCTTTCTTCTGAACGGTCTATGACAACCGAATGTCCAAAGTCAGCATCAGAAAATACGTTAGGATTATGTGGCATGATGTCTGAAACTCTAAACCCAGACATCATATTAAGAGGGAGTGCAGTGGCTACCAAACTAGGAATATCGTATGTACTCATAGTCTTGCCTGGATTGTTTTTCATCCAACTGTCACATGCGGTATTATTACATTTCTTTAGAGGTCCAAAGATACCACGATCGATGGGCTGAAGTTTATGTGAGCAATGTGGTGGTAAACTCAAGAGAACAATATCATTATCTCTACACAAATCTATGGTGTTGATGGAAAGATGGGATTCATGGTTATCGAGAATCGCTAAAACAGGCTTCTCTGGTGTGCACCGCATGAATGAAATGAAATGTTTCAAAAAGACAATAAAGTCGGTGTCCTTCATCCAACCTGAAGGATTGGCTGACCCTACACATCGTGGTGGTGGTCCACTTGAAATAAAATGATCTCGAAACTTAACCCTAGGAAAAACGAATATTGGTGGCACTGCATTTCTTGTCGCAGAAACAGCTACAGCGCCGGTCACTAGAGCCCCACGCTCGGCTGAGGTAAGAGATCCCACTTGCTTGATACTCTTTTTAGCAACAATTCTGTCTGGGCGACGGACTGTAGTTATTCCTGTCTCGCCTATGTTGTATATGTCAGCAGCTTGAAAATTATTATTTTCTGAGATGCGAGAATAATTTTTCGAAAGACATTTTGACATTGTGCTGGTAGCTCGAGCTAAATTAGTTGCTTGGGGAGTTTTTATGGACAAAGTTGTGTGTCTTTTTAGAAATTCGGTAAACCAGCCAGCTCCAGTAACGGTCCACGATGCAGGAACAGGCACATTGTTGCTGGTTGCATATTGGTATGCCAGTTTTCTAACCTCACCTAGGCATAAGCCATAATAGAGGGCAGCTGCTTTGTGCAAGTAGCTTGTTAACTCTTGTTCAGCTGTGTCATTTAGTGCTTGACGGTTCTTTTTATATCCAACTTCTATATGCCTTGGTAGAAACTTCATTGCTTTCGTTTTTCTTTGTTAGTTTCTTCACGTATCTGGATAGTGTAACATGATTGATACCAAAGTCATTCCCAACACTACGGATGCTTTGCCCCTTTGTTATTAGCTGCTTTTAACATGGTATTAGGGTTTGTGTTGCAGCTTTGCTTGTAAGTCCTTGTTCTGTAAATAAAAATAAAGCATTCAATACTATCGAAATATGTTAAATGTCAATTATAAATAATAAAAACAAGAACATTGAATTTTTAAGCTGTGCTATCTTTATTAAAAGTAAAATGCATATTCTATGATTACAGCAAAATACAATACGCTTAGAATTTTTGTAGACAGCGTTACAAACAATGCCACTAGTTTCCTAATCTGTATCACCGTGTGAAATTCGAAGATATTAAAAAATGTGTCCACTGACAAACGCACTGATAAGCTACTATTTTTTTTTTTTTTTAAACATTGCTAAACCACTTTAATTTAACTGTTTCCCTCTCATGTCTTGGGGGAAAAAAAGCTTACTCTCTGCTTCCATAATTCAGACGACTGGGAGCTAAAAAAATAATTTGCTTTAATTATTACATTAACCATTACTTATTTTTTACTTAAAATTTCTATAGTGTTTGCATTTTCTTTGTGAACGGGGCTGGTTGAAACAGTTTCAACCAGCCTCCGTCCCTTTTGTTTCAACGTGCCCCAGTCCGCCATTTTAATTAAGCAAGACGCGAAGTACCGGTAACCATGCACGTGTGCTTTCCAAAACAGGTGAATAGCAACCATAACTATGCACTACAAACACTTTATAAATCAAAAACATTAACTAGTCTATACTACACAAAATGCGGTATCTTATGAAGCTTTGAAAATTTACTCACCCTTCTTAAAAACAGTTTTTTCCTTGCAAAACACAGAGCTGTTGACAAAAATGGTCCACTCGTACATATACGCAGGTTTAACGTTTCTGTGCTGCTCTCTATTAACGAAAAATTAAAACTTATAATATCAGATTTTTAACCGCGATTGTTTCAACCAGCCTCGGTCTCACCTACCCGTCGTTTACTTTAAATTTCAAGGATTTCTGTAACAAAGTGTATATAAGTTTTCTTTAAGGACTCCCAGTTTCAATATCTAGAATAGTTATTCATCAACGATTTAGTTTTTAACCCCCCCCCCAAAAAAAAAATTCAATTTTAGTGGGGGGAAACTGGCCCTTCTGCCTCCCCAAACAACGCTCATGTACATCAGTGTCCCCGTAATTTTTATAGGGAGTTCTGGGAAATTATATAAATATTAATAACCAGTTTATAGCTCGCAATATTTTACCTTCTTGACAACGCCGTGTATTACATCCGCTTTCATAGATCAGCTTTCGATTTCCAACGGAAGCAATGCATAAAAATCGCTGCCACCTGGTGAGAATCTTTCAAACTTTCTTCAGTTGCAAAAAGTTCGAAAGATTCCCACCAGGGCGCGTCCCCCCGGTTTTAATTTTGCCATACACTGTTTTCCCCTTCACGAAAATGAAAAGCAATCATTTAACATCAACCTTTAAAAAAAATTGCTTACGAAAAAGAGAAAGGTACAGGATCCCTAAACCGGCGAAAGGAAGCGCGGACGAAATGCTTAAAACGGGGGCTATGGAATTCGGTGGGAATGCTGCCACAGAGAAATCCCGGAGAAAGAAATCCTATATACCATCTAATTAACTGGCAACTCTTGAGAAAATTCTCCGGCGGAAGAATTCCACCAACTCGAGTGCTGCTTTTTAAGGCAGGTGTACGTACATCAGAAAGAGGACACTTTAGAAACGCGGGTTCTTTCCATTCCAAGCCAAGAGGGAGAAAAAAAACTCTCTCAACAGGGTCTGGCAACAAGCAATGTCTCTTCTCCGTAACCTGTCGGCACAATGGCTTTATTGTGGCAAAAGCCATGGATATCTCATTTCGTATACGCTTCAAGCGTTTCAATAGTAGGGAAAGTAGAGTAAGGGAAACTTTCAAAATTTTTTTGGGATTTTCCCTACCTCGTCTTAAGAGAGAGGGAACATCTGCGATTTTTTTCCCCTCTGCGCAAGAGATCGAGAGTGGCGTATCGGGTCGATGTCAACAGCCATTGTAAAGGGGAAACACAACAATATCCCTCGTGGGAAGATGTTCCTGATGAAACAGACTTAAAAGATATTAAACAGATATGCATTTCTTCCTGACGTCCTATATAATTCTGCCTTTATATTATTTCTTCCTAACATCCTATATAATTCTG
>QLNU02003225.1:50404345-50503939 GCA_006491805.2 Dysdera silvatica | reverse complement strand
ATTTCAATAGAGGATTAAAAAATGAAAATATTTTGTAAAAAATGGATCTGGCAACATGTTATTATTTCAAATTAAGATTATCGTCTGCTACTTTCAAATTCATTTTTCATTCAAAATGGCGCCTGTAAACAAGCTGTGGATCGAAGAATACGTTTTTGCGCTTTCCGAAGAGAAATATTCTTATTCCATTATTAAAAAACGTTGTGAAACGCATGGTATAAATATTTCTAAGTGCAAAATAAGCAACATAATTAATTGAAAAGGGAAAGACCGTCAATCGAAACTTCCACATAAAAAGAGGATTGCAAACTCTTTAAAAGCTTCTGTAGCAACAGTAAATAAAATAATAAACCAAGATTTACAACTTAAAAAAGCTAAAAAACATAATCTTCACCGTCTTTTGCCGAGGCATGGGGCTCAACGCAAGACATGTTGCAGAATTCTGTATGAAAATTACTTAGAAGGAGATATGTAACAAAAAAAGAGGTCCATTTACTATCGCAAGCATGGAGAAAAAAATGTCCAAACTTGGTTCCGAGAATGCAAAGAAAACTTCAGTAAAGGCTTTATGATTGTCGCAGGTTTCTCTTACAATGGGAAATTAAAAATAAAAAAGTGGAAAACAACGTTAAAATCAACTCATGATATTATCAGGAAAATGCTTTACATCCGATATTTACAGAAGAAATTCCATTTTTTTTATTCCAACAATTTTCAGAGTATAAAACTGCATCAAGACAAAGCCAGCAGTCATACCTCGAAAACTACCACTGCATTCCTTGAAAAAATGAAAACTGATGCAAGTGTTGCATATATATAGAGTCTGCCTTTTCAACATATTCCTGAGAAGTCCCCTGTTGTTTCTCCTATGAACTATTGTGCCTTTGGCCATCGATGGATTGTGCCATCGATGATTGTACCATCGATTGTTTGTACCATCGATGGACTTATGGAAAGTTGTGGAACAACAATGGCAAGCAGTACCTCTGGAAACGTTGCAAAAAGCCCTTCTATCATGGAAAGCATGATGCAGACTTATAGTTCAAAAACAAGGTTATCAGATGGAATATTTAAAAAAATAATCTTTACATTTTAAACATTAAGAAAATGGCTTCGAAATCATTCTAAAAATGTGCAAACACCCTTTGTAGTACATTTTCTTCACAACAGTCTTATAACCACCAACTATTTAGCATTAAAGATGCTGTTTTGCGGCCCCCTCAAATGTTCCATTTTATTTATTTTTTTTAAGGAAAGGAATAAATGTGCTTTTATTAAAACGAAGCAGGATTTCCACTCACCATGGAGAAAAAAAAAAAATCCCCGATTTTTCAGACAAAATTTCAAGACCGATTGCAAACAAAACTTTGAATTGAACATTTTGTTTTGAATTGTTTGTCATTTTGCCGTTATTGAGAAAATAGCCTCATGTTTGCGTGGAATTTAGCTATTTAGAACAGGTTAAAGCTTCTCCCGACGGATGGCAAACAAAACTTTGAATTGAACTTCAGTTGCGGGGAAAATAGTCTCACGTTTGCGTGAAATTTAGCTATTTAGGATAGGTTAAGAAGGTTTTCTCCGACTTTTAGGGACGATTTCGAATTCCCTGATAATTCCAGGTTCTTCAAGTGGCGTGGGAAGAACCCTGATAAAGGGTCCAAAAATATAGGAAAGCTCTTGGACGTTGCCTACTTTTACTATACACTGGCTACACTCAGGGGCGGATTGGGCTCCCGACTATTGCGCCCTCGTGGACGATAGTCCGTCATTTCTTTCATAGTCTATGGTCTAATGGACTAGAGCCCTTTGAGAGAACCAAGGCCGGCCTTATGGGGGTAACCCCCCATCGGAAAAATCAAGTTCAAGTTGGGAAAATCCGGTTAAAAAAAAGGATGAATAATTTTTTTTTTTTTTCACCTTTAAACAACTGGGAATTTTTTTGACATTGGCAAAATTGAGAGTTACTTGAAGAAAAAGACAGACTTTTTTTGCTTTTGTTGGTCGGAAAAATTTGCGATTATAACTGCCCATTTTGTTAACAGTTATTTCCGTTTCCACGTCTGTGGTATAGCCGATAGGTCATCAGACCCACAGATTCGGGGACTTCACTTCCCCCCACTTCTCATTTAACCCTCATTTTAAGTGCCTTGAAGAAGACAGCAGGACGTTTTCACGGGTGTTCCTGATATTGAATCTAGGGATGGCAAAAATGTACCGATGTAAAAAAATCTATCGATATATCAGCAGATTTATCGATATATTTCAAATTTCATGTCTCTTTCTTTCTCCGCTCCTCGTGGCTCGTGTTGTAACTATGCACGTGTTCTCCGCTGCATTTTGTTCTAAATTTTTTTAATGAATTTGCGTTATGATTTTAAGAACGAACAATTAGTTTATAAGCAGTCCTTGAAATAACTTATTCCAAATAAGAGTGTTGGTGCAGTAGCCAATGTGTAAGTTCAAAAATGGCACCCTCTAGAAGTAAAAGTTTCGTATGAAAATATTTTTCTAGACCTAAAAAAGACAATTTCACTGCATAATGCGAATTATACGGAAAACTGTTAAAAACATCCGGTAATACGACGAATTTGGTGCCCACTCGAAGCAAAAACACCAAACAGAAGTAAGTACAAGAATAGACATTTATTATGGCATAAAAATTTTATGCTATTTCGAAAAAATTAAGTATCGAGTGCAATAAATAGTTATTCATTGTCCTAAACGTGACAGAAAAAGGATGTATTTTTAATTTGTACAAAATAAATATAATTACTTTCTAATATACGTATTAATTTTAAAGTGTGCATGTGATGGGTCTGTAGTTGTTTACATTGATACGAGGCCCCGATTTATCAATTGGTATTATTTTGGCGATTTTAAACTTTTCAGAAAATTTTCCCGTTTTAAGAATCATAATATATATATACATTGTAATAGACAAGTTTACTCATTAGCTACAAATTTATTAACTTTTGAATGCATGGTGTCAAATCCTGGCCCTTCATTTGTCTTAAAGTTCTCTTCGAAGCTGATTTGAATTTACAATTAGCAAATTGCTATTAAAAAAAAAAAAGAAGCTAAATATAGCTATTTTATTCACGTTAGCCTCATAAATTAATCGTAATAATCGGAAAGTTCGATTTTTCCCCTAGTAACAGGAAAAAATACAAAATAAACTTGCTTTCTCATTAATAAATAAACAATGCCAAAGTAATCGTGATTTCGGATGGACAATGTGGCAGTGAGAGTACATTTAGTTGCTCTTGATTTCTTAACTGACGTTTTATAACGATAACTAATAAATATCTAATAATTTAATCATTCTCCAGATACAAAGAGCTTTAGACACAAACATTAATTTGCGTAATTAAAAGAAAAAAAACAAACTCAGCCATGAAAGCAGAAATTTAGTCATATTTTTTAGCTAGATCTTAACACCCTGTTAGCCATATCTTTACAAAATACTACTAAATTGGCACTACTTGTTGGAAATACTAAAAAGCTTCGATATATCGAAATGTCCGATATTTTTTCTCCGATATATCGATTGTGAAATATATCGATACATTTTCGAAATTAGCCATCCCTAATTGAATCCAATTTGCAACTAACAACGATGGTGTTGGGCTCTCAAACTTGATGTGAAACTGGAGGGTCCCTCTGTAGCTAGTATATCTGCACAGCGGAAAGGCACAGGTTTCAAATAGTTTCTCTCGGGTCGTAAAACGCTAAATGCATGATTTTTTTGGTTTTTTTTGTTTTGTTTATTTCACAGTAGATACTATCTTTAAATATATATATATACAGTAAAAGGAAAGCAGCCCTCCCTAAAGCGACCACCGTCGGTTCCGTGAAAAAGCAGTCGATCGATTAGGTGGTCACTGAATGGACGTAAATTTAGTATTGGGTCTATTGAGGGGGGGGGGAATCAGTTTCCAGAAAAAACAGCTAAGGGAGATCTAACTAAACTTATAGGTCTCCACCATAGTAATGAAATTTGTATTATTAAATTACGTTATAACATGATAATATACATGAATAATTGGGGTTGCTGCTCTATAACCCCCCAATGTAAGTGTTCAACCTTTACGAATTTTGTGGGTACACCTACATACTACTTTTCCAACTTTTGGGTAGTTGAAAATTTTGTTCTTCCCTCCAATGGAGGTATACTCGGGCCTCCCCTGGCTACATCCCTTTGTATTTATTACATAGCAGCTCAAAAAAATTCGCCTTCATGCAACAATTACTAAATACATAGCATCTACAAACAATACGATGATTTATTTACGTATTGTAACGAAATAAGACGTTAAAAATTAATGTTAAAAAGCATTTAAAGCGAAAATTTAAAAAAAAAATCTCGACAGAAAAAAAGACTTAACGTCAACTCCTCTTTTTTTAAAATACAAAAAGTCATTCGCAAGAAGCTGGCCAGTTGCCTATGTTGATAACACATTTTATGGCAATACATTTATTACACATGCACTTAATGCACTTTTACAATTAATGTCTTTGCACAATTAAGGCATTTTATACAAGCTAGGAAAAAGTAGGGATCAGATTCAGGCTAAACATGCTCGTGAATTGGCATTTGTGAAAAGATCTTATCTACTTAAAGGACATGAACTAAACACTACTACATGAACTAAAAAATGAAGTTATTACTTTATTGGTGTGGGGGGTTGATTATTATATTCTACTGTTAGCCTCTTAAAATTGTTCACTTGCGTTAAGTTGATAAACTACCAACAAAGAAAAAAAAATGATTTCTTGGTAGGAACCGCACCCATAATTCCTTTCAGTCAAATCCACTTATCCACTTAGCCACTAGCTTTCTTATCCACTGAAGACAGAGAGATCCAACCAATTCTTTTTGTCGCATTTTTTGCATTAAAATTGCCTATTGTCTTCTAACATGAAAATTGACATTCACACACTATTCCATTCGAATGGTAAATTATAACTCTCTCTGTAAATACTTTTAAATTCTCTATATTTTATTTGTGACTATATAAAAAAATATGCTTGTTTACAGCAGTGGTCCCAACTGGTGGTCCGTGAGATGGGTCATTATTTAAAAAAAAAGCACTTATAAAAATTATTTATTAAATATTAAAATTAAATATAAAAATGAAATTGATGGTATATTTGTAGTATTTTACAATCTGATGGAACTTCAGAAAACGGTTCGTATTAAAAGTAATTCGTCTTAAGCGTGTTCATCTTAACGAGGTTTGACTGCATTATCATTAAATTTTTTTGTTCTTTCTCTTTATTCTTTCTTTCTCTTTTTTCCAAAGGAAGATTTTACAAACACGCCCCCCAAAAAAAAGACCCGGCCCCCAGTCAAAATTCAGGTTTTTCAGTCAACTCGTGAGAATTTTTCAAAGTGGTCCGCAAACCCAACTGAAGTGGAAAAGTGGTCCGCGAGTCCAATTGAAGTGGAAAAATGGTCCGCGGCTTAAATTGAGTTGGGGGAATCACTGTTTTAGAGTATGAGGACGGCAAATGTGCTAAGAGGGGCCTACTGTTTCCCCCACCTCTTAAGGCCTACGGCACCAAGACTACGGTGAGCAATTTACCAGTAAGTGTTTATTCTAGCACCACCACAGGGCCTATAGAAAAATATATAATGATTTATATCCAACAGAATAATATCTCTCTAAATCATAACTTATTTTATTTACAATATTTGTATTAAAAATATGAATTATTCACGTCTTCAACTGGTTGGTTGATTTTATGGCAGAAGAACGGTAGAAGTCATTCTGCATAAAACAGGGTAAAGATATCTATATATATACATGTGTATATGTATGTATATGTGTGTGTGTGTGTGTGTGTGCATCGTCTCCAATTGTAAAATATATGTATGTATTAGGCAAACGACTGCACGCCTTTAAATTTCTGTGAATTGAATGAAATTAATTTATATATTTTTTTCTTTCGTTTTAAAGAACAGATGACGTTTGAATACCACGAGAGTCTTTGATTAATCAAGCATCAATCAAGAACATTTTACTATGAAATTTCTTTTTTATCAAAAGAATCCACTGCATCAGAAGTATTATTTATAGCGGTAAGTGGTGTTGAACTTACTCTTCAATTGCACCTGTATAACAATCTCTAACTTTATAAATTATACTGAATTAAAACTAATAGGGTACATAGCAATATGTAAATACATAGTAGAACCCCTGTCTATTTCAAAATCTTGTGGAAATGAGAAAAAAAAATTTTTTTTTGAGGTAGAGAGGTTCCTATATGCAATGTATACACGTTTGATTGAAGGTATTTTATTAATGCATTAAAAACAATTACAGATGTCAATGAAAAAACGTTGACATACCCTAACAAAAATAGTCTCATTGTTTCTGATGCTTTCATTTACCCTCTTCAACCCTCATTATCTAAAGTCTCCAGTTCCTACTGAAAAGGCTAACGGCAGTTGCGCTCCCTTTGTGAATTTTTAAAAAATTTGTCCGCCTGCACTTGTTTTTGTTCTACCACCCACATCACAGTTATGCAAAAGTTGTTTCTTAACCACCTTCGATTTTATTTTTTATTTTTTTAATTTACACTTCAGTCCATAATTTAGGATATAGAGGTTTTTGGGAAAAAATTATTAGAGGCAAGCATGGAAATATACGCTGAAGTTAGGCTGAAAATGGAGGGAAAATACGTAAATTTGGAGATAGGTTATACAGTGGTAGTTTTAGGTTAGGGCTGGGGCCCATGGCTCTCCAAATATAACCGAATTTTATTATCCTGCCTATGTGCACGAGTGCAACAGGCAGCGCTCTTGCACTAGGACAGTAAATTTGTGCCCTGTCCCTCCCCTAATTTATTTTGTCTAGAACCGTAACTGTATATACAAGAAAATCTTTTTTTATCAATATTATAAATTATACACTTTACTGTTAGATTTGAACTAAAATGCTGACACATACTTCACTGAAGCTTTTAATTTTATTATTATTATTATGATACGAAGCACAGATACAACAATGCTTTGTACCTCAGGACTTCTGTTTATCAAAGAAGGTAGTAACAGGTTTAGAAGCTAGGACGTTTGTTGTGGCTACAACAAATGGGGGGCCTGAAAGTTCCAGGCTACTTAAAATTCATAAATAATAATGTCTTATTAATATATTTAATAATACTAAATATATAAGTAGACTAATATATTTAACATTAATGAATAAATTTCTTAACATAAATTTTGCACTGGAAACTTAGTAAATTTTACTGTATATTTTTATAATTCAGGGGTCAAATTAATTTTTTGAATCAGGTGCACAAGTGCGCCTGAGTCATAATAGTATAATACTAGTTAGGTGTACAAGTAACTAACAGAATAGAAAGTAAACCTCAACATTAAAAACAGGTAAAATGAAAGTGTGGCAATTATATTTAATGTAAATTTAAGAAAAAAAAAAAAATACCTAATTTTTAAAAATAATTATACATTTGTAATAAAAAAATTAACGCAAATGCAGATACATTGAGAAAATTATATAAAATTATTCCATAGGTCAATGCTATTAAAAAATAAACACGAGTAGCCATAGTTTTGAATAGTTAAATTAAATGCACTACGTGCACCCAAATTAAAAATTTATGTGCACAGATAAACTTTCATATGCACCTGCTAATTTCGAACCCTGCTATAATTTCAAATTAGCATTATTATAAGGCAGATGAAAAGATTGAAACCTCTATAAAACACATTATGTACATAAGACCTACCGTAGAAAGCCATTTTGAATGCATTTTTAATGTCAAAGAACAATTTCCATTGCCATGTATAATTTCATAAAGAAGTTATACAATAAGTTATTTTAAGAAAAAATATTTTCCAGGGGGCGGGGAGGCTCAGCCCCCTCTAAAGCTCTGACCCGGCCATGGCTCTGCCAAGGAATCTGACTTTTTCTCGGCTAGGGAATCAAACACCGGATTGAAGACTGGATATCTGCTGAAATCAAACCTGCATTATTTGTACTTGAGGGCTAAATATAGAGTAAACTATGGAAAAAAAAAAAAAAAGAATGGAAAAATATGATTTTGCTTCTGTTCTAAATAAAACCTATGGGGCATGTGCCCCCCTTGCCCCACCAAAATATGCCTACGGGTGGACAAATGCATCACCATTATGTCACTACACAAAATGCCTTAGCTGTAAAGCGTAATACAAACCAACTCTATATACAGTTATTTTAACATTAACAGAAGGTATACAGGCCTAGATTAAAGCACAGTAAAAAAGTTTTGTGTCTCGCTTTTCTTGGAACTTGGATTTTTTCCTTTAGGGTCATTTGAAATCAGTAGTTTACAAACTGCCAGCTGAAAATATAAATGTGCTGTGCCAAAGAATATGGGATGACTGTCATAAAATTACTCTACACATCTTTCAAAAACTCAGAGAAAGCTTTGAGGCCAGCTTTATATCTACCAAGAAGTGTAAGGCCTTCAATTTGAACATCTACTTCATTAAAAGGTAACTTCTTTTCTTACTTTTTTTATATTTCTTTTATTTTTTAATATTTTATTGTTTTCTTTTTTAATATTTTTATTTGAGTTTTTGAGGATTAGAATATTGATATTTTTAAGCGATCCTTGAAACTTTCCCCATTGGGCTACATAAAATCTAAAAATTCCGCTGATAGAACACACATTACTGCACATTCTACAGTTTCCATCATTTGCCTACGACCTTACTAGCATGAGCAAAAGTCAGGAGCATAGAGGTTGATTTTTAACTTTGTGGACACGTCGTTGGTGCTATGGGTGTCATAGCGCCATACTGTAAATGTCATCATTTTTTTCTTGACGAGACCTTCAAAACAAGGTATTACTCGATGGGGTTGCCATTTGAAATTTTGGAGTTGGCCCCCGTGGGGCGCCCCCTGGTGCTGAGGGTGAGTCGCGACACAGAACAAAAATTATTTCCTTTTCAACAAGCAACTTTCCCGAAACGACGTTTATCTGCCTGAACCCACCAAAAAATTAACAAGTTGGGGACTGACTTTTGAATCATGCTGTATATATATATAAAATGTATATCTACTTTCCCTAATTTCGAAACATACTTTCTTGCATATTGATTTAATATTGCTTATTTCTAATACAATCGGCGAAAACTCATCTTCAGTGTTAAGATGAACAATATAAATATTTAAAAAATTCTTTAAATCAGTCGAAATTTAATTGTCTAGTCGTATTATGTGTAAAAAAAGATAGATAGTATTTATACTATGAAGAAATAATTAATAATTCCATTGAAAAAGTTTTTCCATATTATCTTGCACTTTTTTCTTTTTAAAGGATCTACAGTACTTTCTCTCAATAACGATGTTCTAATTAACGACTATATTTTACAGCCCTGGCAAATCCTTCATAGAATTATGTACATTTCAGTTAATGTCATTTTCTGTTTAACGAAGTTTTTTCTCTGTTCCTTGAAGGTTGTTAATGGGCGAGATTACTATATACGTGTTTTAAGAAACTCTAAATTTAATAAAGTGAGAGATATGATAAAAAAAAAAGTTCCTCTTTTTCCTTGTTTCCCCAGAAGAAATAATTACACAGGCATAATGTACGCTGCAAAGGGCTTGGAGAAAAAAATTTCTATGTACTTCACAAAACCTTAATCCACCCCTGACAGAAGGTATATAGAATGCTCTTGTTGTCTAATTAAATGCTTAATCTTAATGTGGCAGCTTTTGAAATTTTAAGTACCATTTTGAGATGGAAATTTTGCTATTTTTTTAAATTCAATATAATCTGAAAACTAGATCACAATGGATTGGTTCCACATGGGGCTGGAGTGTAATATAATTCCCTCTTCTTCCTCGCTATTTCCCCATTCAGGGCAGAGACATAACTAGGGGGTGGCGAGGAAGGCACCAGGTGTGCAGATGAGGAGAAGGCATAAAATCATTGAAATAACTCACAAAGGAAAATATGTCCATAACTAGCGATTGCAATTTGGGCAGTTCTGCCAAGGATGCAAGATCACCAGCTACGGTCTTGATTAAAGGTCAGTAACATGACAGCAAAGCTTCCATTGTCTCATATAGCATCGAACCAAGGCCAGCCACATGTTGGCCTTGGTCTTCCTATTCTTCTATTGATGGTTTGCTCTATTTTTCTGACTCTTTGTAGTAGATGGTTCTCATCCCTTCTCAGAAACGGTTCCCTGCCATCCGAGCTCCTCTAGAAAACTTGCCATTTTCATTTTCTCTCTTACATCAGTGTTGCGTTTCCTGTCTCGTAAGGTTATCTCCACCCACAAAGGCATTCTCAGCATGTGCATATCTGTCTCATGGGGCATTCTCATCTCATTTATTTTACATAAAGCCCAGCACTCACATTTACAGATTTTGCAAGACTTGCTTATATAGTTTGGTTTGTAGGTTATTCCGCCTTTTATCACCTGCTAAGATTCAGTCATTTCGGCACTCCTGCCAGAATCCTGCTTCTAATGGTCTTTTTCACAACTTTCACCTTCTTCAAATACAAAATTCCCATGTATCTGACAGCTTGTATTTCGTTAAAGCCTGTACATGTATATATATTGTCCTAGATTTTCGTGTAATACATTCCATATATTGTTTTGATTTTGTTTATATGTTTAGACCTCGACTTCCAATTTTGGTGGACCATACTACCAGATCTTCTTGCTTAAGTGTCTCCGCACAACATATTGTTACCAGCAAAAAATGTGTTTCAGACAGCTTCTCCTTGTACGTTCCTTATTAGAGTGCTTATGATTATAATAAATAGAAACAAGCTAAGTGCCAAACTTTGGTGTAAAAAAAAAAAAAAAAAGTACAGAAAAGAATTGCTCTCTCAACCTGGGGGTCACTAACTGCTTTCTGGGTCATCAGGGCAATTTTCATAGTTGCAATTGTTTTTATAAGGAATTTTATACCAAATGTTTCCAAGGCTTTTATATTTCAACATGATTGCATTGCAACATTCTGCTAATGCTTTTTAACTTTATATCTATAATATACATTAATATAACATGCCCCAAAAGTTTATGGACAACATTTTTTTTTTAAATATCAAATGAGATACACAGAAAAACGAATGCAAAATATTTTATGCATATAGAAAATCAAAAGATATATATATGATGCAATATTTAAATATCATTTAACACTCACACATATTTTAAGGAAAAATTAAATAAAAACAATACTATCCCAAAAGCACATGGACAGCAAATTAAAACATCGTTCTAATGTGCTAAGTTTTAAAATTGGCATATTACTGTGGTTGCGTTATGATGCAATCATATTTGAATGCAATTTTACAGCAAATGTCTTTTTAGTTGAAAAAAATGCCACGAATTTTACATTTTTCTAAAGCTGTGGTAACAAAATATGGCATTTAAAATCCCAAGGATTGAAAATTGGTGATATTGTTAAACAAATGCAACGAAGTAGATCTAGTATCTACCTAGTTTTATCAAAAGGTGACAATGTGACTGGAAAAAATGGTTTGGACTGAAAAAGACGAGTGACCGACAAGACAGGCAAATTTTAAAATTAGTTTCTACTCAAGAAAAGTCTGTACTTCAAATCAAATAACACAGGATTTAGCTACTGCTGCGTCAAAATCTACAGTCCATCAACGTTTGCAGGAAAGTAGATTTCATATTTATCGCAAAAATGCATCGTTCTCTTTAGTGATGAAAACATTTAATCTAGATAGTCCAGATGGTTCGGTTTATTATTGACAAGACATACGATGAGAAGATGAGAATCTCACACTTTTTTCAGCCGCCAACGAGGTGGACGGCATTCTATTTTAATGACACCACTGGTATCGCTTATATGCAGGGTCGACAGTGTTCTAATGATTATCAGGAAGTATTTCAAAGTGATTTACTGCCTTTTGAGAAACCGCTGAGTGGTGAACAATGGGTGTTCTAACAGGACAATGCTTCTATCCGCGTCTCAAAATCAACAAGTAAGTGGTTTGTGATAAAAATAATCTTATGGTTATGGAGTGGCCAGCTCTCAGCCCCGACCTCAACCCCATAGGAAACCTCCAGAGATATTCGCACTTCATGTACATGCCAACGGTCATCAATTTTACACAGTGCAGGACTTAATACAGCAAATAGAACGAAGTCAGTCCTCTTTGAAACTAGAATTTCTTTAAAAACTCATCGAAGGCATGCCTGATCGAATTTGTAAAACTATTCAAAATAATGGATACAAAATATGAACTGAAAAGGACAAAATGTACAATGTTCATATACTTTTGAAGCAACACTTTTTTCATTTTCCAATAAAATATGTGTGAATGTTAAATGATATTTAAATATTATGTCATATATGTCTTTTGATTTTCTATATGCATAAAATATTTTGCTTTTGCTTTCGCTTTCTTTTTGGTTTTACGGCTCAAAGACTACAGTGGTCATGCTGCGCCGGGACCTACTGTTTTCCGAGGAATCCGAACCTCTTAAGGCCTAGGGAACCAAACCCCGGACTACAGTGAGCAGTGCGATCTTTATGAGATCTCTGAGTAAGCGTTCTTTGCACTGCTGGGAGTCGAACCCGGATTAGCCGCGCAATAGGAGAACGCGTTACCACACTGCGCCACCGCAGGACAAAATATTTTGCATTTGTTTCTCTGTGTGCTTCATCTGATATTAAAAAAAAATGAATGTCCATACACTTATGAGACATTAAATATAAAATTACATTAATTATATCTATAACGTGTTTTCTTTACTTTGTTAAAAATGCTTTTATTATGAAAATGTAGAAGCGGCGGACCGGTGGGGGGGTCACAAATCTTTTGGTTACTATAAAAGGAGGTCATGGATTACTTTACTATGAAAAGTGGATCGTAGCTTGGGAACCACTGGCCTATCTGTAGCTAAAATGAATGCATGTGTAGATAATATTATGTTATTGATGAAATATTCCATGGCTATAGGAATATTATATGTAACTTTTTTTCCACTGACACCGTATCATTGACCCAACAGTGGGCAAAAGTGTGTGGTCTTAAGTCACTTTCATACCTTTTGGATTATCGTTACGAAGAGAACCATTTTCTACTTTTCAGCTAATGATCCATTCGAAGTTCAACGACTATTTTTACAATTAATACCGTAAAACTTCTCATAATGGACATCCCTGCATATACAGCCATCCCATTTTTATGATCGTATAAAACTTCCTGAATTGAAACTCATTCACAATAGTATATTTTGAACCGTAGACAGAAACCAGTCTCAGATACAGATACGTTGTTTTCGTGGTTCATTCCATTAGACAAGAATTTTTTACATGGACACAACGTTTGAGAATTTTTGTCATTCAATAAAGGCACTTCTAACAGCATACAATCGAAACGAGACAGAATGATCAACGAGAAGTTCCCCACCCCAGGTTGTAAAAGATTGACAGTTAATATTCAGCGTGTCCAATTCAAAAGAATAACACTTAACAAAGACTTCAATGCCCTTAAGGAACCTCATTAATACCACACAGAGTTCATAAAGTCATACGCTAAAATTCAGTACATTACCTTACGAGAATTTGAAATCATATCAATATCTGTTATAATTGAGGTCATGGAGTTAATGACATTGCTCTTTCGAAATAGCCGGCACTCTAGTTATCACTGGCATATCAATAGATAAATTCCACCACCCCCCCTCCCCAGTATAAATAAATTTTAGTATTTAACATTTTATTAAAAAATTTACTTTTGTTTTCATTCACCAAATGCATGTTTGTTGTCCAAAGACAAGTTTATATGGTATATGAACTTGTCTTAAAACAATACAGTATGTTTCAATGAAGGATTAAAATCGATTAATCAATCAATTCCATATTAATTATTACAAATCAATGTGTAATACGGTGAAATCTCCTAATGGCGGTTACTCGCCAGACAGAAAAATTTGGCTGTAAAGGAGGTGGTGGGGGTCATTCTGAAATAGCTGAAATATTACGTTTAAATGATTTAAATACTTCATTTTGAAATTTGTGTACTTTTTTAGCATGTAAGACAATTTAAAATAATGCAAGACAAGTTTCAGATAAATAACAAAGCATTTGTTGAATATAACAAGTAAATTTACAACAAAACGTTAAATATTAAAATGTATTTGCTTTGGAAAAAATTGATCAATAGCTGTTTGGTAGGTTTTACTCATCAGCCCTTCTCCTTTGAAATGTATTTTTAATTGTGAGATCAAACCCACTGTTTTTCCATTGTTACGTTGTATGGTTGTCCAGTAAACAATAATAATAAATTTGAACTATAGTACTCGTGTTGATAAATGTTTACTAGTTATGCCCAGTATATCACTATACGATTTATTATCCAAGTTTTTGTTGACCATTAGTCTTTCGAACCAGTGAATCAAAGTCAATTACCACTCTTGGTTAATGGGAGGGAAAATTCTCACGAACCTTTATTCTGCTTATCCTTAGTTTCCTATTATGAGAAATTCCATGAAGGTCAAAGTTCAAAGGTATCTTGTCCTTTGTCCGTACAGGAGTTCTAGCCAATGGAATGAACCATGGAAACAGTTTCCGCGTTCGTATCCGATGGTGATTGCTAATCATGAGTTTGAAATACATTATTGTAAATCAGTTTCTGCCGGGGGAATTTTTATCTGACAGTAAAAGTGGGGTGTCCATTAAAAGGGGTTTCACGGTATGTGAATGACTTGAGAAAATGACTCTTCTCTTTTACGGTTACGACCCTTTTATGCACAAAATTTTCTGTCTAACAAAGTAGAACTAACGAGGAGTTTTATGTGTGCGTGTGTGTGTATATACATATATAGATTTAGCAGTCTGATTTATTCTCTTTACATCATTTTCAGCTGCCCTTTCATTTCTACTTCCAAGGTCAATAGATATTCCTTTTCATTTTATTCATATATTATGACATTACTATATTTAGTTAGTAAACTACTTCTATTTGAAGAACATTTTTGAAAAAAAAATTAATCCATGAAAATTTTAAATTCCCTAATGACTTGTCATAAACATAAATATAAGATGGCAATTTTTGATAGAAGTCATGACTGGTGACAATTTTGCAAGACATGCTATATATAAGGACAGTTCACAACGACATCTAATATTCCATTTCAAACTGCAGAATGGTTCCCTCTTAGTTCAACAGCCAGTTATTTAGTTACGAAATTTAATGACTGGGGATATTCCCCGAAAGTACCAAAAGAAATGTTAAGGATTAATACTAATTAATAATAATAACAGTACAACGGCATAAAATACCAAGTTTTCTCTATATTAGTCATAAACAGAAACTGGAAAAAAATTATTCTTGCTTATTGAAAAAACGGAAGCTAATTTAACTGGAAAGTTTAGTTTATTCTTGGCATAGAAACTTAGCTGCCCCTAGCAGATTTACCTTCAAAAAAAAGGTCTGTCTTCGAAATGAAAAGGATTAGTGAAATTAGAAATAACTATTTTTGTTTTCATATTTTTTTCTACTATTTCTTTTTGTATTCCTGACAAAAGATGGCGATCACTCTTAAATGTACATCAAAACTAACTTTTTCACTGCATGCCTATGATTTTGACATAAATCTAATCTGTGTAAACGCTATGCCACATCATCTTGCATAAAAATAATCTCAAACTGGATTAGGGTAGGAATACGACAGAATATTCGGCTAACGAGGTCAGTATTTGGTTGCATCCTTAGATTAGAGCTGTGTTTCTCGAAGCATGTTTTGTAGAACCAGGGGGTAAGGAGGCAATCCTCTGGAGTAGGAGTTGGTGCAGGCAACCTATGGCATGTGCAGTACTGGATTAACACATGGGCTTTACAAGCTGCAGCTCAGCGGCCTCCATAGATGTGTTCTCTTGTAGACGATCCTTTTGAACTATTTTACTGGGGGCCTCAAAAACTTTAATTCACCACTGGGCATGTGTGCCATACTTGGTACAAAGACTACTTTTGCATGGTACACAGAATGATTTTAAAATAAAACTCACTGTAAAAAAATCCCTTCCGTAACTAAGAGTATATTTTCTAATTTGATTAATTATTAATTTGTATCTTCTTAAATCGCTAATTATTAATTTTCATTCTCTTAATTAACTAATCTATTATTTTTCATTAATACTTAAATAGTAAACTGAACTGTCACAATTTGGGTAAGAGCAGGTTGGCACATGGAAGTAGATTGCAGTATCACTTTGGCACAAAGCCTTTAAAAGGTTACCGATCACTGTTCTGTGGATTCAGAAAGCAATTTGTAAAATATTGCCAACAATTTCTAGAAAGTCTGCAAATTTTGCAATTTTTCCTTCACAAGAGCCCTTTTGAGCTAACTAACCATAACCAATACGCAAAAATAATAGAAAGGTATTACCTACCTTTTCATACTTGTTTATTGCCTATTTTTATGTTTATATCCAAACAGCTCCTTAAACATTATTTGTAAAGGGGTTACATAGCTAGACATGTGGTAAGAAAAGGGTTCCGTGGCTAAGCATGTGGTAAGAAAATAGTTCAGTGAGTGTGCATGTGGTAAGAAAGGATATCTTAGCTAGACATGTGATAAGAAAAAGGTTCCTTGGCGAAGCATGTGGGAGGAAAGCGTTCCGTTCCATGGCTAGACATGGGTTAAGGAAAGGGTTTCACAGTATAAAAAGTTTGGAAACTACTGGATTGGGGGAACAAAACATTTAACATTTCCTGCAGACTAAATTCTCTGAATGTATTTAGACCAAAACGGGGACGATTTGATCCGAACTTTCAGAAGTGAAAAATAACATAAAATATCCCCTTCAATAATTCTTCAATTGATTATCACGAGCTGTGTTTGGGAAGTACTGATCAACCGATTTTCGCTACTCCTAAACCTAGTTTAGGTATAATTTCTATGAAGTTTCTAAATATTGATATTTCCAATTTCACAACACACACATTAGATGGTGCTGTTTCCTACTAAATGGTTTATTGTGGAAAAAACTTTCAAAATAGGAATTGCAAGCAATCCACGATTCGGTTTGCATATTTCAGCTTAGTTCATATTTGATTTTGTTTGCTTTAGTACAACATAATTAATTAAAATTAGATAAAGTTAGTTTTATTAACTTTATTTTATTTGCTACATTGACTGAAGAAAATGACAATGGAATTGTATATTATAGTAATTATCTTCCTTTGTTCTTTCAGGTCAAATAAAAAAGAAATTGTTGCGAAAAAGGAAGCCAATGGTAAGAGGCAAATATGTATATTTGTATTTATCCTAACTGAATATAGCACCTAGACAAATTTTAGCTGTGTAATTTTATGTCAAAATATAAACAAGTCTAACATAGACTTTAAAAATTGGCGATTTTGGACACACTTTATTTTATTTACTTATTTTTTAAAGTTAGTAACAATTTTTCTTTAAACTCTTATCAGAAACTGTAATTTTCCATTAAAGAAAATGAAACGCAATTCACATTTAATTGAGTAAACTTAATTTACCCATAAAATTTTCTTCCCTATATGGATGGTGACGAGCAATACTTGTTTCATTACGTCATTAATGCTGAAGATGTTAATTAAAAAAATATTAAGATACATACATGCCCGAGGGGTTGATGGTGGGATCATAACTGTTTCCATTCCATTCTAATTCAATTTTGTATATACATATATACATCATATATAATGTATATATAGAATTGTAACACTTTATTATTTTTATATATTATATTTCTGTTGTGATATTATTGAGATTTTATATCTTACTTTTGTGTACTTCGAAATACTGTAACAATCTTCCCTCTCCTCCCCTCGGACAGCACAGGCTTCATCAGATTTGGTCGTCTTTATGCAGTGCTGACTAAGCAAATATCAATGTGTAAACTTAAATATAAAAAAGAAAACCCATATATTGTATTTGAGATCTGTCTAAACGAAGTTTGTATCTTATTGCACCCCATCCTTAAAAATTTTCTACATATGCCAGTGATTAGATCTATGGGAAACAGGGATATTAATACAACTGTCGCTGGTGCTGTAGATGCAGTATTGCTATTTCTATTGACACAATTCCTTATGCACATTTTTACTTTGAGTAATACTAACAAAGATAGGAGACGTTTTCCCAATGTAAAATTGTACATATAGCCTCCAACTGTATCAGAATCCCTTTAAGGATAATTCCTATGACCTGTTACATGATATTCCTAATTACAATACCCAAATACACAAAATTAAATATATTTATTAAGATATGTGATTTGGTTTTGTATTTCTTCTTCTTCTTCTGAACCAATACACAACTCAACAAACACCCCAGGCTCAATGGAGGGACCCTGGTTCGAATCCAGGATGGAGATGGCATCTCTTTTTCTCTTAAACAAAAAAATAAAGCTTTAGATGAAGCTAAATATACGTGGGTGGCAAACATTATTGTATAATAAATTCCCCACGACAAAACTCACAAAAAACTCGCCCCGGTGGCTTTTCTGTGTTGACCATTATTTGGCAATTGTGTTATCCCTGCGGAGGGTAATAATATCTTACAATACACAACTTCTCAGACATGTCCTTAAATTTAAAGGTTCATCAAATAAATTTTATGTCACAAGACTGCATGATGATGAAGCTTGTATTGTGCAATGAGAAGGGTGGCTGCCAAAGGTGACGCTGTACTCCCAGGTCCAAAGCCTGCATGACCAATCACATACAGGAATATGACAGCTGAATATGTTGTTTATAAAAAAAAGCTCAGTACATTTGTGTTTTATGGAGCAAGGACAGCTAAGATCATGCTGCAACAAGACCTATAGGCATCCAAGAATTTGAAACATTATCTAGCAAATAAAATCCCTGAATACAAATTGATAAAAAGAGGGGAGTTTCAGCACCCGGATCAACCTGATGTTCCTAATGCTACGAAAATGTATTTGTTTTAGGCTATCATGAAGTGACCAGCCACTATGACACAACCTGTACAAGTTGGACACTCACCATCCCTTTTAAACATGTCAACTTAGCAAAGTGTTCCACATAGACCAGTGGTTCCCAACCTTTCAAGCCACAACCCACTTTTATGGTAACCAAAAGAACCGTGACCCTCCCCCCAATTATTTATGACCCCCAAAGCACACTAAATACAAAACTATATTATATATGTAGCCTATTACATTATGTACATTATATCAATTATACATATTGTATTATATATAGTGGTCCCATTTTTATTACAATATATACAGTGGAGTCCATTTTTGAATTGCCCCCACACGTTGGGAAAAACTGACATAGATAACACAGGGTTCTCACTATCTTGGAGAAGGAAATTCCATGACTAATTGCAACTGTAATTTTAAATTGAATTTCGGTTTCGAAGAAATTTAGCTGTTCAAAACGGAACTTGGGAAGATTTTCGCTGAAGTTTCCAGGTTTAACCAAAAAATATTGTTTTTCCCTGACGTTTAGGGACCATTTCAAATTCCACGATAGTTCCAGGTTCTTTAGATGAGTGGGAAACAAACCGCATAGTGATTTTTTTTTCTTATCAATGAAGCATGTCAAATTACTCCTTTTATTCACTCACATTGGGCATGTGAGATTTTTTAACACTTTATCGTACTCACATCGGAAAAAAAAAATCCCCATTTTTTTCCAGCAAAATTCTCTGCTCAACGACAAATAAAACTTTCACTGAACTTTGGTTGAAGAGAAAATAACCACGTTTGTTGGAGATTTAGCTATTCAAGATAGAAGTTCGGAAGGTTTTCCCACGGAACTTTCCGTGTTTGACCGAAAAGCCTTATCCCTCCCCACCTTTAGAAACGATTTCAAATTTCCTGACAACTCTGTCTTCACTTGACAAAGAGAGCTGTTTGCTCCCGAAACATCATACCTTTAAACCTTATGCCATTGTCAAAATAACAGTTAATATGAAATCTCATGGTAAAACTTCGTGTTGTTTTGTGAAGCATAGAAAACACATTTAACTTTTCCGAAACAGAAAGGTAGAGAGGTCTAAGATATGGAGTATATACACCTGCTAAATGATACAAGTTTGTCATATCCCACTGATCTAAATCCAACTCTACAAGTTTTACTATATGTATTTTTTTTAAATAGAAATGTTCATTTAAGATTTCGTAAATTTTTTTTAAAAATGAAATCAAAATTCATAATCCAATATGTATCAACATAAAGTTTTCAAAATTATTGTGGGGACGGGGCAAGCCCATATTATGTACATTTATACATTGCAATATACATAAAATTTCAAATCAATTTGGGGGCAGGGAAAATCGGACCCCATGGTCCCATATAAATTAATATCTGCGCCAACGTGTCTGCATCTAAATTAACTGTCATACAAATATCAACCACAAAAGTGTCATTTTCACAAACAATCACTAAATTCAATCACCAAAGCATGGTTAATTGAAAAAGTCTCTTCAACTTTTGACCTCAACTTCTTCGAAGCTTATCACAGCTTTACCAATGCAATCAATTCCGTGAATGATCAGCTGCCTTTCAATATGCTTTCACCGATTTGGAAAAATTTCCTCCTTTCCACAGCAAGAGACGCCAACCCTTACATATAACTTGTAAATACTTTTCAGTCTAAATTGTGATCACAGTGTTGGCAATGCTTCACACCCACGTATGTAAACGGAGTCTTAACTGTTCTGAGGATGGTTGCGGATCAGCCACCGAAATAGCTATTAACAGCATTATTAAATAATTTTAACTGTGATAATTTGTTGTTTTTACTCATTCTTTCATATTCACTAAATGGTAGTCCAAAGTAGAAAGGGATGAACTAAAAGTAGTTTTAAACGGCTCCAAGAATTAAACATTTACTATTTCTACAGATTTAAATACAATATTGAAGGGTAAGATAAGGATATTATAATTGTGATTATATAATTTTAGAACAAAAGTTCTGAAATTATATAAGCACGCTTAACTGTAATATTCTTGTCTCTACCATATTTCATAATAGCATCTTAAGTTTTTATGTGCATTTAAGTTCCTCTGTTGTATACTTAAAAGGCATTTTAATGTAAAATAACATAGTTTATAATTACTAGGGCCCGCATGTTGATGAAATTTGCATTTTCTGGCTTTTTTCTGTTTTTAGGCCATTTTTTGCCAATTTTTTCATAAAAATTTAATTTTCTTAAAAATTACCAACAAGTTAAAAAAAAAAAAAACTAACTAGATTTCTAAAAAAAAACCAACCCTACAACAGCTTTTATCGTCAATCAACTATGTATATTAATCGCAGTCTTTTTAACTTTGCCTTTAGCGCTATTTCCAACTTTTATTTTAACCTTATGCTAACTTTTATTTCAACCCTGCCTTGACATTTCCCAAATGTTACTTTATATTAAGTATTTTTATTGAATTAGGAGGTACTTGAAAAGGTTAATCATTCAACCATCTGTCAGCTATTTGAATTTTTTTTTTTCCTCTTTTCTGTCCAAACAGAGTGGAACATAACAACGTTTTACATTTTTTAACGGATGCTACATCAAATGTAGTAAAAGAGGGAAAAGCAATTGAATGTTTTTATCCAAAGCTAGTGCATGTCACTTGCCTTGATCACACCTTACATTAGGGTTGCTGAGGAAATTCAGGCAAATTATCTGGACGTCGATAAAGATAGACTTGTTTCTAATGTTACAAAAAATTCTTGAAATCTCTTTATCGTAAAACACAAGCTCCTAGTTTAACTTTGCTACCAAATCCTTTGACAACACGTTCGAGAACATGACTATATTTCAATGAATGTATATTTGTTACAGCGAAAATTTTGATGCTATAAAGGCGACAGTAAATGATTTTCAGCCAGAGGGTTTAGCACCTATTCAAATTGAAGAACGTCTTTTCCCTCAGGAAAAATGTGGAAGAAATTTTGGCATATATAAGATCAAACTTCAGCATTTTACCTTATATTATTAAGGGTTCAGAAGCACAGAATGGCTATCGTTGACCCAATTGTTACATCGACAAAGAAAGCGAAGTAGTAAAATAGGCCAAGGGGAAGACTGGACACCCCATTGTTGCAAAATTAAACTATGTTTCAGAAAAAAAACTCTAGGTTTCAGACTTTGAAAAACATTTCTGGCATCTTAACTGAAGAGGCAGAAACATCGGAAATTGGTGAAGAATTTTCCATAAAAATGAATGCGTTTTCTTCAAATATGCTCCAACAACATATGTAAGTTTCATTCTGTGAGTCATTGTAATAACATATGTAAGTGTTGAGAAGAGCTTTTCAATGCATCAAAATTTGCTTTCTGAAAATAAAATAGACTTTTGACAACGTTGAAAAATGCATAATTATTTAGTGCAGTTTTGATATTCTTTTTAAGAGATTAGATCAAACATCATTAGAGTTAATTTATAACAGGTATTTACGTCCTGTTTTCATTCTTCTAACGTATCATGGTGAAAGAATGAAAATTCTGAACTAGGAATTGTCTAAAGTTGAAATTATTTAATTTATAACGTGGAAAAATATTATGCAAATTGTTTTGGAGGGTTTCTTTTTTTAAATCTTAAGGGCATTTTTCAAATTTTTAGGTCATTACCCATCTCTTTAAGGACATTTTCTCATCTTTTTAAAGGCATTTTCTAGGCAATTTTAGGTCATCAAGATCCGGACCCTAATAATTACTGATATAGGTAAACTTCATTAATTTTTTATATTTTAATTAATTAAATTTTAAATGGTTTATTTTCACCATTATTATAGGCTCCATCTTCTCTTCATTTTACCCACAAAGAACAAGGCTTTGTAATTGAAAAAATTGATACACTAAAATTTTAGAGACAGAACTTCCACTACGTGTATTTTTTACCCAAATGTTTTACCCACCCAAAATGGCTCATTGATAAAGAATCCTATGCATTTAGTCATACGAGCAATACGATTAGGTTTAAAACTTAATGAAACTAATTTCTCGCTTGCTGATTACATATCAAACATTTCTCAGCAAAAACACATCGTTTAACTATAAATGAAAACACTTTTCACCATTTTGTGTAATGCTCTCACTATATTTTAAATATTTTGACTATAAATAACAGAATATAAAAACAAGAATTGTCAACTTGTGGTCTGTACCTCTCTTCCATAAATGAATGAATGGCATGTTTCGTTTGGAATGGTGGTACTGTAATTACAGAGGATTAGCTAAGAACTTACGGACTGACTCAGACTGCTGATTAAAAGGATGCTGTTCCATTGATTGGCAATCAAGAAAATAGAAACAATTGCTTACGATAAATTAGTGATGGTGGATAGTTCTGCAGTTATATCAACTGAATATTAGATAATAAAATACAGAAATAGATTTTTCTTGCTGAGACCGTAAAAAAGTTAATGCCATTTAATTTCTTTTGAGTATCGAACATCTACATAAGGCCATAAAAAATAATTTAAATGTAGAAATATGTACAGGAAAGTATTGTTGCCTATCACTAATTTTGTTTACGCTTTATGGCGCAAGAACAGATAAAATGGGCTGTGCCAGGACCTCTGTTTTCCCGAGGAAGTCACACCTCCTAGGAAACCAAACCCTGGACTACAATAGGCAGAAAAACAGCATGCGTTCCATGGCACCACTGAAATCCAACCTAAGTTAGCATCGCCATGAATGAGTATATGGGCTCCCACAATAGAAATGTTCACTTCGCAGGCTTTCTTAACTGTTGCCACTTAGAAACGCAAGGAAAGAAAACTTAGGTCTAATTTCTAAAATTGGCAAAATGCCAAATTGTTTCCTTTTATGTGATGTTTTCTATATATACATAATTTCGACTTCCGTATCTGGCAACATATATTGTATAATTATAATTTCACTTTTTATATTTGGCAACAGTACGTGCAATTGTTTTCCGAATTCTAAAATCAAATCAGTCTTCCATATATCATCATTCATGTACACATGTCATTCTTGGAGGCTCTGCCAAAAATGTGTACTGAATTCTTTTAACATTGTATTTAATAATTTATTTATTGACGTATATTAATGAATTAACCTAAACATTTAAAATATTAAATAAAATATTGTTTTTAACTGGATGTAATTACTGCATTTCTTCAATATTTATTTCTGCAATTGCTGACCTCGGAACAATGAATTAAAACCTGCTAAACTGCATTTATGTCCCATTGGTAACATATTCAACAGAATGAAAATTTTCCGATATACACCTATGCTCTAACAGTGGAAGAAGATCCTTCTTTGCAAGTGATTCTAAAGTTCTGATATTTTGACATCTTAGAATACGTGCATTCGAAAGACAGGCGATCTCCTAAGGCAGCACTAATGGCAATCAGCAAATTAATGTATTTTTCATCTTGTAGAATACTCTAGTAAGTAATTATACTTTATTCATAGACCGAAATTTGAAAAGAAAAAAAAGAGGAAATAAATGCAAAACAACACAGCCACTACTTTATGACAACAACACTCTCGAAAATGACAATAATGCTCTCATCAACAATAACTCTCTTTTTAATGGCAATAACGCTCTCACCAACAACAACTCTCTCTTTTCAATGACAATAATGCTCTCACCAGCAACTCTCTTGTCAATGACAACAACGTTCTCACCAACGATGACACTGCTCTTGCCAATAAAAAACAACGCTCTCGCCAACTTCAATAAAACTCAACTTGTAGTCAAAAACTATGATGTGAAAGACAAGGCTGTCACAACTTATGCAAACTATGCCATTTCTCAACAAGCCTTTAACCCAAGAAACCTGCAAGTAACGAACTCTTTCGAACTAAAACTATTTTACGAATCGCATTATGCTAATTTAAAGTAAAATACTTAAAATTTTATTCATTTTTTAAATATTAATGATTAATTTTTTTGTATGCATCACGTTCACGCTAGCTAAGCGATCTTCTAAACGAATCTGAATTGTACACATTTTTTCTAGCTCTGTGCATTTTATCAAAATAACTTACTTTCAGGCCGCTCTTCTGTTGCAAAGCAAATATGCCTAGTCAGTGGCCTATAAATATGTGTACAAAGTCATGTACACACCGTGCTAATCATCCTACGGTAAAATAAACGTATATGCCAAAAGTACTAAATATAGTTAGTTTTACATATAGCTCCAGGACAGCTAAGAAACGGGGACACCGAGAACCAACACAGGCTCCCAGGCTCACTTTGGCCGACCCTCATGACCCCTTCCATGGGTTAGTCCCCATAACATAGGTCCTCGCCAGTGCAGGCCCCTAAACTTCATCCGGGCCCCTGGCAGCCCTGCTGCTCCTATCTCGTAAGGCTCTGCTAAGGACATGGCGTATCAAAAACAAAGCTTTTATTAATGGATATGTTAAAAGTTAATGTGAATATGTTAAAAAAAACATTTATTGACATGAGTTATCCTAATAATTGTATCATATGTCTGTTTTGCAAATAAAATCCATGAGCTCCTAGGTTGAAAAAGGTTTTGAAAGCCTTTTATACATGGATTAGTATAAATAAACTCAATTTACTGTTTTATGTACATATTGCTAATCACAGAAATAATTGACACAAGCCCTCTCATGTCTTAAATAAATTCTTCGCAACAGGGAAACACCAAAAAATAGACACCAGGGGTCATGCCCTACATGGAATGCACAAATGGCGCTACCAGCTCATGAACGATTAAGGAAAACGATTGTTGTTCTTCCAGTCGCCCTCAGTGCAAGCATGGACAGCAAAGGTGGAAGATGATCATTACGGACAGCGATGGACAGCATGGTTTGTGTGGAAATAGGAGGTTTCAGAAGGCGATATCCATCGTTGTATGGTGTCGGTATGCAGAGACAAGGTACCATCAAGGCGAACTGTGTTCCGTTGGTTAGCCAAGTTCAACAGTGGACAACTGCAATGTAATGGTGAATTGCAGGCTATTGTCCATAGATGGTGCACCAACACATCCAAAGATTGGTTCACTACAGCCATCTGGAAACTCTCAGTCAGATGGCAGAAATGCATAAACTTAGATGGGGAGCATGTCTAACCAATGTAATATTCATTTTTGCTGAATAAAATATTTTCCACCCTGTGATTGCATTTGTGTCAATCATTTCTGTACATAGTAAAATTATTGTAATATAAATTGGAAGCAAGGAACTCTACGTTTCCTGAAAGAATGGATGTCATAAGAGTTGATGAAGAGTGATACCGCATCCCATACATATTTTATTCCAGTTTTTAGCTTTTAATTTTCATTTTGTAACATATTTGGGATAACCTGATTTATTAATTATGCATATAATACAACATCTTAATATCTTGCTTTTTCATCAATAGTTTATTTAATAATGGATGATGGACCAAAAAATTTTTCCTGTTCCTACTTCTTGAAGGCTACCCTAATACCGGCATATTTTATGTTATCAAGAAAGCTAAGATTATGTTGTGCCATGTTATATATAGTTTTCTACGGAATGCGAACCCCTTAAAGCCTACAGAACCGACCTTCAGACAACAATGAATGGTTAATCAATATGTGTTCATTTTTGATACGGTTGGGAGGTCGAACATGGGATAACAGTATACTAGGCGAATACACAACCAATGCACCATCACCGGACCTTATAAATACCTTAAAAGGTCGTTATAATAGTAATGAGGCTAACAAGACAACATAAAATTTCACCAGAAGATAAATCCCATAATTAACATTATTCTAATACCAGCGTCAGGTTAGTCAGGTTTAGTATAGTGTTTTGAAAGCCAAGTGATGACAGTGCAAGTCCAGAGTTTACATGTTACCCCGCTTATTAGAAATCTCCATCACTGTGCAGGGAATTATCTAATTCATAATGATGCTATTTTTCTAGTATTGTCCTTGGAGGACCTGGGCCCCTCTAAGGTTCATCGCCCATTAATCTTAAAATAATGACGCCATTAACTGAACATAATGGCATAAAATACAAGATTAATGTTTAATAAAATGAATTACCATGGAATATGTGGAGTGGAAACAAGCTAACCTCTTTACGAGCTGAAATGTTCGTAAAACTAGTTGTACGATTAATGGCATATCTTAAAGAATTATCATGAGGTATTGATCTTGACAACGCTCCCAAAAATCCTACCACGATCGACAACACAGTAATATGCTATACTTTTTCTAAATATGCAGTTTTTGTCAAAATATTTATACATTAGCACATTACATGAACTTATTACAAATAAATTTGACACCAACGTATTAGTAGCTCAATCTAGAGCTATTTTTTGTTTAGGAGAAAAAGAGACGCCGTCCTCATCCCAGATTCGAACCAGGGTCTCCGCGTTGAGCTCGCGGTGTCTTGACCTACTAGACGAATGAGAACAAGAAAAAACGCTTTTTTCTCCGTATATTAAGTTGTAAGATATGTGAAGAGAATAAAAGCTGCGAAGGGTAATAATATCTTACAAATTACATGAACTTCTATTAGTATAAGATTATTTAACGGTAAACAATAATTAATGAAGAATTATTACGATGCATTTACTATTATTATCATTATACATTTCTTCTTATTTTGGAGAATTTACCAGAATAATTAGTACTTACTATTTTCAAACAAGTTATTCTGTTATTGCTCTGTGTCACTAACCTTCACGAATAAATTAATAAATAAATAAGTTTTTAGAGGTGGTTTAGTTTTATGAAGAATATTCAGCAAATCACACCTGGCGCAAACAGATTATATATTTGCAATTTATAGATTTACATATTTACGATAAACAAATCTTGAAATTTGATGCTTTTAGACTATGGCCATTAAATTGCATGCACACAAGAAAGTGTGGAGCAAGTCTTTTCGAACACACAATTTTCAAATCATTTTAATTTTATTTCAGAAGATAGATTCTCACAAACTTGATAAATGATTATGTCTCCCAATCGTAATTCTCATGAGTTCCAACATAAACTTTAGCATCTAACAATATTTAAGCTTACTAGTAACCCACTCGCTTTTAACTCACAGGCTTGGTAACTACATATTACAGTGTTTAGAAAGCCTTTATGATGTATGAGCACATTCAGGTGAACAGAAAATGCAAATTACCAAGGGATTACATTTTATTTGCAACCAAAATGAATTTGTCTTTTGTTAAATACTGTCAACATTGACAGAAGAAGCATTTCAAACAATGCCCAGTGCTACAATGAATAACGAAGAGTGAGATACTAATTTTAATGACGTAGACGTCTTTCTACAGCTCTTGGTTAACGACTGTATTGGCAACGAAAAAATCTCTAAAATTGAAAATAAATAAAATGGCAAATGAGACATGAACAAAACAGAACACTAAACCTCTCATTTTAAAAAACGAAATATTTTTTTTTTATACAAGTTAAGAGAATTGCTTTCTGTAGGTAAGTGGGATATCATCAACTTTCAGAAAACAACTTGTTCTGAAAATCTTGTAAAATAAGCGTCACTTTCACCTGATTAAAAGGAAAAAAATCATACATAAATTACCTGTCATTTGTTGCTCTCTTCTTGTTCTAACCATCACAGTTGTTAATACAAGTTTTTTCATTCATTTTGCACATGATATCATTTTTAATAACACATATATCATTTTCTATACACCACATTTTTATAATCATATAATATTATCTTTACCACCACCACCACCATTCCACATTTAAATCATTACATCATAAATGGTGCTGCCACCTGAACTGAGACATGCTTTTAAAATTTGTTTTGAAATCAATATATTAAAAAATCAATAAAACAAATGGGGACAGCTCCACTTTTATAAACTCCTTTATTCCCCAAAACTATTTGTTTTAGAACTTGACTTTGTCCAAGATGCTGCACATTCCTGGGACAGACAGTTTAGTGTGACCTTCAAACAATGCTTCATTTGAAAGCGTTTCCACATTATTCAAAAGCCAACCTCAACTTAGCAACACATAGACGATTTAGTAATTATTTCACAAAATTGGGGAGATAAGCAGATGTGTATTTTAAATTTAATTGGCGATAAGATTCAATTATATTTTAAATTTAATTAATGTCTAACAGGGTAATAAGCTATGATTAAAGCCTATCTTTAACTGGGCATTGAATACTACTTGGCACAATGTGTAAAGAGCCAGCAATACCAACAAAATGTCATCGGTAGCTAAAGTGGCTCAAAAAGTTCATAAATAAATTAAAACAAAACTTAATTAGATTTAATCAAGAAGCTGGTGGCTAACTCCCATTGTTTTATAATGGGAGATGAAGCTTAGATTGCCCTGCGGTGGCGCAGTGTGGTAACGCGTTCTCCTAGTGCGCCGCTAATCCGGGTTCGACTCCCAGCAGTGCAAAAAGAACGCTTACTCAGAGATCTCATAAAAGATCGCACTGCTCACTGTAGTCCGGGGTTTGGTTCCCCAGGCCTTAAGAGGTTCGGATTCCTCGGAAAACAGTAGGTCCCGGCGCAGCATGACCACTGTAGTCTTTGAGCCGTAAAACCAAAAAGAAAGCGAAAGTGAAGCTTAGATTGGTTCATTTAAATTTAGAGGGGTGTTTCATGAATGAAAATGACTCAAAGGAATGAACTTACCCAGAGGACATTAGCATATTTCCTTAAAAAGGCAGTCCTCAACCTCCTTTCTGGCTCCATCCCTGCCCCCAATCATCAACAAAGAAATAATTACATAATACGATCTGCTTACGTTCGCCATATGGTTTTGGAAAAAAAGATGCTTAACAAGTAAGGAGTGCCAAGTAGAAGTGGGGATGGGAAAAAAATACATCTGTTACTTTTTTTTTTTTATTAATTTGCATTTATTTCATTCTTTTATTTGCTTTACTCAAAATAACAAGTTTAATTTAAAAATGATAAAATGAAAACAATTAGCTCAAAAAAATCTCACATTATGAACTTTTAGTAACTAAATGCCCCTTGCATATTTAACTATAAACAACAGTTGCCCCCCACTCCCCCCTCCCAATGATGATGATTATCATGGATTCTGAATCCATTGCTATTAATGTCTCAAATTTTTGTTGAGCTGAGTTTTGAAATATAGTGGACTCACAATTTTATGAACTTTAACGAAAAAAAAAAAAAAAAATTGAAGGTTGATACATGAAAATTAACGCTCCTTCTATGAACTACTTTTCAGGACCACTACAATAGTTTGTAAAAATGTGTGGTTCATAAAAAAAAAAGTGAGTCCACTGTACTGAACCTCGCTACTATCCTGCAGTTTTACATTCAAATAACAATTAAAAAAATGTACAAATTTCCATTTGTTAACAATGCACAAACTTGTTTCTCATTAACTAATAACATTTTGTTATTGAGGAATCAAGGAGTTGTGTACCATGCCCATCATGCATGATTAAAAAAATAAAATAAATAAAATATTGCACACCAAACAGTAAGGTTTTGTTAAGTTACGCACAGGAGCGGCTCGAGGTTGATTTTAAACCAGGGCAGCTTGGCATGGATTGCTTTTAGGCACCCCCCCTCCCTCCCAGCAAAAACAGGAGATTTTCACAGATGCACAGTGAGCCATATAGCCTACGCGATAAAAGTGGCCAACAGTCTCTGAAAGAAATTCTCTAAAGATGTCTCTAAAAATTTCTTTAAACTTGTCTTTTTTTAGAGAGATTTTCTACTATTGGGTCGATTAAAAAAATTTTAACTTGACTTCAGTTTGGCGCCCTCATCCAAACGGGGCCCGGGCAGCCGCCCGATTCGCCCTTCCCTTAAGCCGCCCCTGGTTATGCATTCTTAATTACTGTTAAAACATAGTTCACGATTTATTAAAATACAGCTCAGTTCACATTGGGGGCAACACCATTGATTTGATCGATTGCCGGAAAGCAATCTCACAACAACAGGGCACCACCACCTTCATAAAGACCAAAACATGCAATGACATGCATCCACATTCACACAAGACAAACACCGATTCAAGAAGAGACATGCAAAAAATAATAAAATAAACACTACGCAGAGTAAAGCAAGACGAGGAAAGAACTTGGGAAAGAAACTGCGTGGTTTATACACCATACGAATTGAAAGCAGCATGCAAGAGTATTCGTGAATGGCTTTGGGGTTTGTCTCACCTGATTTTGCATCATCTGACTGTGAGGGGTGGGGGGCGGTGGGTGTGGGGACGGCTGCGGCACTGGCTGCTGTGGTGGCGAGGGCCTCATGTGTGAATTCTGCAGAAAGGGAGAAGAAGCACGGGCATCACACGTAGGGTATTGCTAAAGCAACAACTATAGCAAAACTACAACAACTTGCTTCACAATCAGCCACTACTCACTTGCACACATACATACACTCATACACATATTATAGTGCTTCTCGATGCAATACCCACACACACACATACTGAAAATACCTTAAATGCACATACACTCGCACACTACAGTGAACTACTATAGGTGTGTGGCCTGGATGGCATTCTGACTGAAGTGTAACAAAAGATCATCCTGCAAGAGAACAAGAATCACACGTAAGTAAAAAGTAGTTTAGCACATTGACCACCGTGTGAGTCATATATAGTTCGCAGAAGTTTTACTCACAAGAGAAGCTGAATGAATCGAACTTCACACATGGATTATAATTTCAGGAAGAAACAATTCATCCATGCCTGTATGTCAGAATGAAATACTTACTGGTAATGGAAAAGTGTGGTTCTGTGTAAACAACAATATATACTTAGTGCAGCAGAATTTTACCTGTAGGATGTTGTCAGTGAACTGTTATACAACATTTTAGTTACTGGTGAACACAGGAAGGGTTGACTGAGGTCATTACCTCATGCCATATATGAAATTCTTGTGTACACTAATGGTTTTAGTATTACAAGAAAATAAAAATAAGAAAGTGTTCCCTAATAGTTATTATACTTTTTCAGATTGCGGCGATCAATGTGCTAAACTTTCTTCCCCTCCCCCCATTGAAAAATTCACATTGTTGCAATGTGTCAATTCTTACATTTCCACGATAATTCACAAACCAAAAGGGTGTAGTATATATTAGGTCTACCGAAAAGTTCTGTCCATTTGAAAAGTAAAAGAAAATAATACATTTTTCATACCTTTAATAAGATCTTTTGTACGATATAATTTCTGTCGTTACTTATGACCTCTTGCCAACTTGATGGTGATTTGTAAATACCATTTTTTTTAAATGTCTTTTTCTTACAGGCGACGAATTCAAGTAGTGCTTGGCTAACGTCTGCTTCAGTTTTGAATTTTTTCCCCTTCAAAAAATTTTGGAAGGAGAGAAACAAGTGATAATCGGGGGGTGCTAGGTCTGGGGAGAGTGTGATTAATGCGACAGAATTTCCCAGCCTAGCTCTGTAAGTTTCTGACGAGTCACCAAAGCAGCATGTGGTCTAGCATTATCATGGTGCAGTATGATGTGCTTCTTATTGAATATCGCCGGCCTCTTTTCTTTGACTTCTTTGTTTAAATCATCCATTTGCTGACAGTGTCTCTCTGAATTGAGCTTTTTGTTAGGGTTCAAAAGCTTGTAATGTGTTCATCATTGGACGTCCAACCATAAACACAGCAATCTCTTCTTCAGGCTCAAGCTTGGTTTAGAGATGGAGGGAGCAGATTGTCTGGGCTCACAGTGTGCTCTTTTCCTAACAATGTTTTCTTAGTTAATCCACTTTTCATCACCAGTTATCATCTGGTCCAAGAAGGGTTTGTTTTTGTTCCGAGCAGGCAGAGATGTGCATATGGCGACTCGATCATGCACATTTTTCTCACTTAACTCATGAGGCACCCATCTGGAATATTTATAGACCAATCCTAGTTTCCAAATATGGTCTGAAATGGTTTGTTGAGCTGAGTTAAGCTTTTCTGTAATCTCCGATGTTGTCGAAAAAGGATCTTGCGCTATCATGGTCTTGACAATATCCTCATCGATCAAAGATGGCCGCTCAAAGCATGGCTTATCATTGAAGTCGAAATCACTTGCTTCGAATTTTTCGAACCATCTCCTGCACATTTTATCCGAAACTTCATCTCCACCAAAAACTTTTATTAAATTTCGACATGCTTCCGTAGCATTTCTGCCTTATTGTAATTCGTACAAAATACAGTGTCCTAAATGAACTTTATGGGCAACCTAGCCATGTTTACAGGATCGATAGGATCTCACTTGATAATGGAAGGAGACACATTTGTTTCAGTTAATTTAGAAGAGCACATGTGTATAAATACAATGATAAAGAGAGACAGCCATCTGTGTCTCAAATGAACAGGTGCAGCATGCATGTTGAAACTTGAGATAACATTATCCCACAGAACTTTCCATAGACCTACTATATGCATGACCATTGAAGAATACATATCCATCCACTACAGAGTTAAACAAGAATACAGTCCATGTTTCGAACATAGAAAAGCAGTATATATTTAGTGCACTCTATGTAGATTTTTAATAACAGAATGCCATCCAACTTGGCTTTGATTCTATTAAGTAACATAACAAAATTGAAATATAATTCTGCTCAGCTATAAAACTACAACAGTAACATGCAAAATCTCTTATAGTCAAATGAAAATGCCAAATATCCAGTTTATGGTAGTAGTTCAACACAGTTTGTCTTGCTTTAAACTATTAACTACATGTAACACTATTATTCTTTTTTCCTTCAAAATGAAGTCTTTCAATTACACCACGATTCGTGATGTAATCAAGTATGATAGAGCACTTCCTTCACTTGGAAAGGAAAATTACAAAGTAAGGTGAAACTTATTTTGAAAACTATGCACGTCTCTGAATAGCTCATGAACATTTTTATTATGCATGTATTATTTACACGATTCATAGTTCATCTTAAATGGGACAGAGGGCATAGCGTGACTTCTGAAATATAAATATTCATTCTGTTAAACATTAAAACTGAGTGCAAACCCAGTTTTAATGCGTAACAGAAGTGTGCAACGAGAACGGCAAAAGAAAAAAAAAAAGTGCCTGCCTTTTTATTAAGGAGCCAAACCTGGGAACAGGAATCCATACCTACGATAACAAGAGTAAAAGCTAAAATATGGCAGTCCCATTTACTTAAAACCAAGAATGAAAAATGAATATTTACAAAAAAATTGTTTTGGTGCTATATGTGATTCCTACAATAAATTGCTGGGTTCGTGGTAAAAGACTGGTAACTAACTTCACTAACTTACTTAACTAACTTCAGAACAATTTACCTAAATCCAAATTCTCATAACCCAAGCCCAATGCACTACATTATTATACATATTATCTTCGTTACATACAAAACAGTCATCCTTCAAAGAAGATGTTAATAGTAATTTTTTTTTTATTAAATCTTCAGAATGATAAATTTTTGCAGTTTTACAAATCCACAGACAATTTAGATGAGGTTTAAACACCGGATGTGGAACTAAGAACTTACAAGACTGACTTACAGAAGCGAACACTTCAGGATGTGCTGCAGTATGCTATAACAAATGACACAGAATACTGAAAAGCCATTTCTTAGAAGTCCTTTTTTTATTATTGATTAGTCAAAAACTGAAGTTAATTTAAATGTTTAATCCCATTAGTTACAAGCCTCGTGAGAGCCATTAAATAATTTAAATAACCATTTAATAACCCTTATTCTACAAGACCCATGTGACAGACACATGGTGCTTGATGGCTAACCAACCATTCCTGGAGAAACATGAGTTGCAAAACACGAATTGCATTTATATATCAAGCATTTTTTTTACGGGAGGGAGCCTCTAAATAAAGAAAAACTAAAATTTAAAACATTTTTCTTTAAATGCTCCTGCTAACGATAATGACAAATATTTATCCTTGACTACTAAAAAAAAAAAAGTGGAGGGGGGGCTTACACCTTCCTAAAATAACAGTTCTTGTACATCATAATTTGCCGTGAGATATTATTTGGCAGACTTTTAAAAAAAACAGTACTCTCTAATACAGCTAACGTTTTAAGTTAACCAGATCACTTTTTTGTATATGGCCCGCTTTGATAAAATTAGACATTACATACAAAATTCAGGGTTAAATATAAATTTATAACAAACATACAAAAGAATATAATGAAAAACATGAAATATAGTGAAATCTTGCTAACTCGACCCTTGGTTACATCAAATTTCTTTGATTCCGGGTAACTCGAGCATTTCTTAAAATATTGTTTGGTCTAATGCAGTGCTTCCCAAACTATGGAGTGCAGGCTGATTTTTGGTGAAATGTGTTTGAAATAACGTATTATCAGAAATATTTTTTAAAAATTGAAAAACTTGGACTTAAAAAAAAATATGGTTTCTGTGGAAGCCAAGCACATGTTTGGGATTATTGGGGGGGGGGGGATCGGCCTCCTGGCATATTCATCCCTGATTAAAGCTGGGCGAGTCACGAAAGATCGATGTTTTAAAAAGTGGGTCATGGATTGAAAAATTTGGAAACCACTGGTCTAATGTACTGTCCATGACGGAAAATGTTACTAACTCCACATCTCAAAACGAATACTCACGTAAGTGAACATAAACTTATGTCCATTAAGGAACTCTTCAGTAAAAGTGGAAAATTTGTAATTTTTCTATGTGACTGCATTTCGTACCCTCATTCAGAAAATCTCTCTGAAGCCAAACTGTGTTTCCTTTCTCTAAATATGGCATGTTTTACAATCCCTAGACCAGGGTTCGAAATTAGCGGGTGCATTGTGCACATGAAATTTTATCCGTGCACATAAATTTTTAATTTGGGTGCACGCAGTGCACCTAACTATTCAAAACTATGGCTACTTATGGTTTGTTTTTTGTTTGTTTTTTTTTTCAAGAACCTATGAAATAAATTATATAATTTTCTCAATGTATCTGCATTTGCTTTGAATTTTTTTTTTTTTTTTTTTGTTTATTACAAACGAACATTCAATTATTTTGAAAAGTTGCATTTTGTTGTAGTTTACATGCTTAAATATAATTATTTCACTTACATTTTACCCGTTTTTAATGTTGAGGTTTACTTTCTATTCCGTTCGTTACTTGTACACATAACTAGTATTTTATGCACCTAAGTCGTAAGACTTGGGTGCATTTGTGCACCTGATTTAAAAAGTTAATTTTGACCCCTGCCCTAGACCAGGGGCTCCCAACCTGGGGGTCGTGGCAACTATTTTTAGTTGCAATTATTTTTATAAGGAATTTCATACCAAACATTTCCAACGCTTTTATATTTCAACATGGCTACATTGCAATGTTCTACTAGTGATCGTTGACTTTATAATAAGCATTAATATACATAATATAATTTGTTTTTCTCTGTTAAAAATGATATTACTACGTAAATGTCGCAGCAGCAGAGAGAGGGAGGGTCGCGGATTATTTGGCTACTATAAAAGTGGATTACAGTTTGAAAAAGGTTGGGAACCACTGCCGTAGACCAAAGAATTGTCTTAAACGTGCAAATGTTCCTGATGAAAGAAAAAGATTAGGACTCAAGGCTACCCCCACAAAGAGGCTTCACAAGCCATGGATACAATTTGTGAATTTTCTGTATTCAAGATAGTGCAGAAGCAGCTTTGAAACACTCAGGTAAGCTTATAATCACGAGAAAAATTAGAACTACATTTTAGGTCTTTTTTAAGCATATTTAAAATAACCCTTGTTAAAACAGGTTCAAATGTACTTATGCACTGGAGTAGGTGCTGATTGATCCACATGTATTTAAAACAAAAACTAAGAATCTATGAAGTGTTTGTATTAAAGTAGGGACTAATTTTCGAATTTGTGATTTCATTACTGAAAATTTGAATTAAATTGTTAAGGACTATTTTTGTTTTAAATGTCTCCCCTATCTCGATAACTTGACATAAATCACTTGTCCTATGAGATGTCAATTTATTTAAAACACCATTGTATTTTAACATTAACCATAAAACAAAATTGAATACATAACAAATGCCGCGTGGAAAGCATATAACGGACACTAATGACAACTACACGAGCTTTCAATATAAAATACAACGTTCAAACAAATCTAGGACGACTTCAAAAGAGCGTGCGTGTGTGTATAGTGTCGCCATCTATTGGGCATTACCTCACACTATTAAGTGTTTAGACGCTCTGCCACCAGGTGGAAGCACCACATATTTTAGAGGTGCCACCGACAGATGGCGCAACGTGATCGCCCCATTGAATACAACGCTGCTCCAATTTCTAAGGAACACAATACAGAAACTATGCCAAACCGGTTTACAGCACAGTTGGCGTACAATCAACCCTGCAGGCCACGTTTTTTCTTTCTTCTTCACTTGTTCTTTATTATTTTTGCATTCATAAGTGATAATTTACTTTCCTATTGTTGGAGACTTGGACGCCAAAAGCCGCCAAGTTGACACTATACCAGTGGTTCCCAACTGGTGGTCCGTGGATCACTGGTCCGCGAGACGGGTCATTATTTAAAAAGAAATAATAATTAATAAAAACGCTTATAAAAATTATTATTAAATATTAAAATTAAATATAATAATAATATCAATAGTATAATTGTAGTACTTTACAATCTGACAGAACTTCAGAAAACGGTTCGTATTAAAAGTAATTCGTCTTAAGCGTGCTCGTCTTAACGAGGTTCGACTGTATATTATCATTAGAATTTTATTTATTTTTTTACCAAAGAACGATTTTACAAACACATTTCCCCCAAAAAAGGACCCGGGTCCCTTTTTTTATTATTATTAAGGTCTTGTAGCACACCAGTGAGGATTTTTCAGCACACCAGTGAGGATTTTTCAAAGTGGTCCGCGGCATAAATTGAGTTGGGAACCACTGCACTATACAGATGCCATTTCCGAACAGCTGAAATTTGAACACCGGCTACCCACGTGGAGTTTTAACAATTTTTGCTAGAAAAAAATGCTAAAAATCGGTAGGACTAACACTGCACCATGTCCCAATTCAGCGACCTCTTGTTAAAAATGGTCGGGTTTTCATGGCAAATAGTCGAGTTAGACGTGTGTCAATGCTTCACAAATTAATGTCGATTTGGCTGGACAATAATCATCCGTTGGCTTCAAAAATATTCTACACCGCCAAATACAATTGTTTTTTAGTGAGCGCGTGTGTGTGGGGGGGGGGGGGCATAGAAACCAAATCTTTTCGTTTATTAAATATATAATATCTATTTGAAGGATTCACTAACGTGTGTAAGGGGGTTTTATGGAGAGGTCATAATTCCCCCCCCCATTATCAGGGGAAGACCGGCTCACCGACCTCGGGGCGCCCTCATGAGCGATGGGACTTGCGCCTCCGAGTAGGCAAGGAATTGCGCCCTTTGAGAGGACCTAGTCCGCCCCTTCCCACTCCACCACAATATTGTACTATATATAAATACATATAAGTAAAGCTCTTCCCCCCCCCCTAAAAACCCTGTACCCCACCCACATCATAAGCTCGGGCAACGAAGTCGAAACAGAAAAGGAAAGAATACCAATTTTGGCGTCTATTTTAATCGCCAAATAAGAGAAGATAGTTTTATTTTGTTTTTCTTGTTCTTTGCACTGGTTACCGCAATTCTGGAACCAACCACCTCTTTGTTGCCGGTTGAGTGACTTCGGGTTCGATAACTCTAAAATGGTTATTTTTTCGCTAAAAGTACCAACAGGTAATGGCCGATCAACATAGTTTTAGAAACTAGCGAATTCTAGGTCAAAACAAGAACTATTTTGATTACTTTTCCCACTAAAAAGGCATTTTAAATTAGAGCATTCGCCGCCGAATTAGAACAACGAATAATCGTAGCTTAATATAACTTTTTTGTTGTTTTTTTAATTCTGTGTTATTCTTTTTTTTCTAAATCTTTCCTTTCTTAATCTGACAGATGAGCTTAAAACGATTTCGATTATTTCACTATCTTCTCCAATTATCGATTTTCGGTAAAGGCTAATCAACAATAAGTCTCGAAACTTGCAGGACTGGGCTGCAATGAGTACTGCGTTCATCCACCGCGCATATAACCCTGTTTTGAATCCCGCTAGTACCTAACACTCTATATTTACCCTACCAATTCGTTTTCCAGGTTTGATCTCGTTTATTTCTGTTTTCTGTACGGGGACAGACAGCTACTACGGCAGCGTAAATTGCTAGCGCCCGGGGCAAGCAACCCCAGCATTCCCTTCCTTCCTTCAGTCCAATATTGAAAATTTGAGTCGCCCCCACTCTACGTCACTGAGCTAAGGACATACTGGGGTCGCAACTTACAGCTTTCCAAGAACTCTGCATCTCTTGTTAAAAAAAAAAAACTCCAGATTACAGATTACCGCAGAACGACACGCGCTCTACAATAATGCGGAATCGAACCCGCATTAACGGCCCTATAGATGAACACGTCAGTTACCTCTGCAGCACCGTAGACAGGGTTTGCTCTGCCAGGGATTACCTCAACGACCGAAGTTCGAAAACCCTGGAAAGACCGTGTATCCCGGTCACTGGCGTATGCAGGGGGTGTTGATGGGGATTGTGACCCCCCCATTATAATGTTAAAATTTTATATATTTAACACAGGAATATGTGCGCTGTAGCTCTGGAACCCCCTTCACGAAGTTCTGCGTACGCCTATGATCCCAGTGCAACGCATTCGGTCCTTGAGACGTACTACACAACGCGTAAAAACTACAGTAGCCCAATCGATAATACTACTAATCCTTAGTTTCAATCGCCAGATGGGGAAAAAATGTCCAGTCAAGTGAACATTAATTTAAAAGACATTAAAACCAATAGCGCTCTTGAATTCTCTGTCCCTGCACACAAACCTCTTCTGGGAATACAGCGCCACCTACTGTGACATTAACGTCCGCAGAACGTTCTTAAGGAGGGGGGTTATAGAACCACACACAACTCCACAATCCATGTCTATATACAAAATTGCATCGCAGGGGGGGCTATGAACCCCATCGACCCCCCTACATACACCAGTATGCTATGGTCTTTCTTCCCAAGGACACTTACACAATAAACAACAACACTGGGGGGAGGGGGGTGATTGTTAAGTCCAACCGGATTCCCTAAACATACCAAAAAATTCCCTGAAACGTTATGTAATACTTTTAGTAAAGACACTGATTTCCACAAGAATATAAAAAATTATAGGAAACAAAACGAAATTTTTGTAATTTTTTTTAAAAAAGAAATCCCGGAAGAGGAAAGTCGAAATTCCCGGAACATAATCACCTCTAAATACTCTCGAAAATCAGCAATCCTTTTACTACTAGCACAAATTCCAAATAAAAATTAAAACTTTTCCTAAGAGCTTCAAATCCGATAAAAACGACAGTCCAAGCATTTATACAGGACCGGCGCCAAGGAAGAGGCGAGCCGTGCATTCGCCCTAAGCGGCAAAATGCAATATAATAAAAAAAAAAATTGTCATTTTGGGGTGACTAAAAAAGTGTTCGCGCCGAGCGGTATAATACCTAACGCCGGCCCTGCAATTGTATCTTATTAAACCAAAACGTTTAATCTTTTGTCGGTTTTTAAAAACGCTAAAACCTTTGGCGACATTTTTTTTTTTAAATTGGCGACGTAGTTTAGATCGTTGCGCCAGGGAAACCTCTAGTGATTTTCTATTCTTGGTCTATTTATAATTTATGACGCAACGGAAGATATGATGCGCGGGAACCTATTATCTTTCGAGGGACCCGGACTTCCGTATTCGCTTGGGGAATCGAACCTCGGACTGCCGGGCAGTAGAAAATAAAAAACTGCAAGCATAAATAGCATTACAATTCAAACCAGGCTTTTCTGTTCGGAAGGAAACGCGTTATCGTAGAGGTCGGTGACTTTCGGTATTCTGGGAATCATTTGGAAATGAGTGGGGTATAAATGCTGGACAGTCTCACTTTCTAGACTCTCCACTTGATAAAGAGAACAGCAGTATTCGAAACGTCGCAAAATGTTTTTTTCTGCTGTTGTTCGCGGCTTACAAGTTTTACTTCTTTTTTTTCTCCTGATATATTACTTCGCGCATTTCTTTTCGTTTTCTATTCTTACTGAACTCTTTTAAGTTATCGTTTTTGCCAAGATTTTACTATTCATACATTTACTTTTATTCTTCTATTTGAGCTTCTTTCACACTCTCCCTGTTGTATGTATGTGTGTGCAGGGGGAATTGGGAAGGGTGGCCGCCGGAGGCGGCGCTGTAATCCCAGACAGGACGCTTGAACAGCGTATCCTTCTCTCTGTACTTCACTTTTCTTTCGCATTCCAATCAACTGGGAAAGAAGAAAAAAATCACTAAATTTCGTAGTCTCCGCTAACTAACTATAGTGGTTTCAACCATTGTATAAAAGAGCGATTCACGGTATTTTACCATCATTCCATTGGAAAGTGCAATTTCGCTTACAGTCATCGTGAAAGCCATAGCATAATCACTATCATTATGACTGTATAACTCCGCTATATTTCTTCTCACAAGCTAAGGAGATCACTCGTTCATAGGCGTATGAAGAAAGTTCGTAAGCGGATTATGGAAGCCTCTCAATGGAGGGGGGCTTACAGAGCTACAACTCCTTTATTCCTATGTTAAATACACAAAATTCCATTGGGATGCGGGGTTACAGCCCCCAAAACACCCTCGCTACGCCGATGCACTCGTTAACCACACAACAAGTGTCATTGGACAACTCTTCTCGTATCAGAACACCTGACCATAAATATATTTAATAATAATAATATAATCATAAATAGAACAGCGGTACGCTGCGCAAGAAACCGTTGAACAACGTAGATATAAAATTCAGTTAATTTATGAAGTCGTTGACAGTTGTTTTATAAAGACTTAAACCGTGTCGATTTGTGACTATTTCGTTCAACTAAATTGAGAATTCCTAGTCCAAAAATTCGAGGTTTTTTCATTTTCGCCGCCATGTGGCGCTACAAAAAACTACTTTGAATTGAACTTTGATTTCGGGGTAAATAGCTATACGTTCGCGTGAAATTTAGCTATTCCGAACAAAAGTTAGTAAAGTTTCGCGGGACTTTTCCAGGTTTAACCCAAAAAACTCCCATTGTTCCCAAACTTTTAGAGACGATTTCGAATTCCCTGATAATTCCAGGTTCTTCAGATGCATGGGAACAATCAATCAATCAATGTACGTACGTGTGTATGTTATGTATATACGTACGGGTGTGCGTGTATGTATGTATGTATGTATGTATGTATGTATGTATGTATGTATGCGTGCGTGCATGCACAAATGTTCCAAAAATTACTGGTCCCAAACAGTCCAAATACGGGGTATCGTTGTTAAATGTGGACCTGTATAATTGTTAAATTATTATTAATTAATCAAATGAACCTTCTAAGGCCAGTGAGCCAAGTGTGATTGTCAGTCCAAACCAGATTCCCTGAACATACCAGAAAATTCCCTGAAAAGTTACGTAATATTTTTGGTAAAAACACTGATTTCCAGAGGATTATCAAAAATTATAGGAAACGAAACGAAAATTTTGTAATTTTTAAAAAGAAATCCCGGAAGAGGCAAGTTGAAATTCCCGAAACAAAATTATCCGTAGTGAGCTTTGAAAAATCACATCGCAAGAAATGAAGTTGCCAACCCGTTCGCGGAAAACTGGCCAGTAGAACCGTTGGAATTCAAGGGAGCTGACGTCACAAACGGGTTGATTCATTACAGTAGAGGGCGTCTTTCATAACTGTTTTTTTGCGCGCGAAAAGCAAGTTATGAAAGACGACGCCGCGACCTTCAAGGTCAAGTAATTAAGAAGGGGCTCCCTCAACCTATGACTTCGATGACACGGGATGGATCGAAGGGCAGGGGATCTACGCCGAGACCGACAGAGTGACGGGATCTCTGAGCAACGTTACACATTTACAAACGTATTTCTCTCAGAAGCAAACTTAATAAGAGACTGCTTGATTGCTTTGTGACATTAAAACAGAAACAGTCATGCTGCATCAATCAATGACTACGGACACTACTAGACAAATGCCTCGAATTTCGGAAGTATAATTACGGAGAGACTATGATTTTGCTAAAAACGAAACAAAACAAACACCGTTTAAGAAATTAAAGAACGCAGAATCATACATTCGACCAATCACACAAAGAACGACGCACACATACTGATACACGTGGTCTTACATTTAAATACACATAGCAGGGCACTTACAGGAAAAAACCCCGTTGGCGGCATGGGTCCACCGGGCATACCATCATTTGGCGGGATTTGGCCAAGAGGACTTGGAGCGGTTGGATTCTGTAGAGAGAAAATATATATTATATCAGACATTAATCAAATATAACATAACGCTATGTTGACAAAAATAATAGAACCCGTGGGTGGTAAACATAAGAAACTACTTGCAAATACCGATTTCGGTTCGTTTGTGCCTTATGGCGAAAGAGCAACTAAAACTACGCAGGGCCGGGACCTACATATTTCCGAGGAATCCGAACCTCTGACCTCCAAGAGATCAAAAGCCGGACTACGTAGTTGTAATGGTAGTGGAAGTAAGGTACCAAAAGGAGTCAAACACGGAATTTTCGAATGGTAAAAGAAAGCTTGTGTCCGTGTTTTACGGTGCAAGCGCTGGAGTACGCAAGAGGGTGTTGGTGGAGGTTGTAACTCCCCCCCGCAATGAAATCTTGCATATATCCTTTATTTCGCTCTCGGCTGAAAAAAAAAATTTAACTTTTTATTTAGAAACTTTGAGCTCTAGGCACGGGACAAGTCGGCCTAATGGGAAATACGGCCCTGGTCCCGTGGATGTACGTAATCGAGAGGTTTCTGAAGACGAAAGAGAATTGCTCGGCTTCTCAGTCCTTTGTGCATAACCCCCCCCCCCCCCCCCAGGCATGCGTTAATGTTCTAACTTGCTTCTGTGAACCCGGGGGTATATTATATGGAACAGGAAAATATTTTCAAAAAAAATTACAGAATATACACCAAACCCCGCCAAAAGCGGAAATTTCGCGGTTTAAGATTTAACAGCCGCATCGAGGAGAGTCGCTGCCGCGAAAAGCACGGACAACCACGGCATGGCACCCGCGCAGAGTCCCGTCGCCGAGAAAAATTCCCAGGCATCTCCGTTTAGCGGCGCGAATTACGAGTGGGTAATGAATCTTGTACGCTATCGAACCGAATTCCAGCGTCTGTGGCAAGTAATTAATTAGCCGACGAATTAAAGCAGTAATTACGGCAATTTTTAAGGGGACAAATCAATCGATTACTTCCACGAAATTCCTTTGCGTGGTTCGATTCTATGCGAAAGTTCCTTGTGTATTTGTCTACATCTTCAAATAGCCTTTTTAAGGGGATCAGTACACATTAGCGCAGTGGTTCCCGACCTTCTTGAAGCCGCGACCCACTTTTATAGTAGCCAAGTAATCCGCGACCCACTTTTATAATAACCAAAAGATCTCCAATCCCCTCCCCTCTGTCTGTCTGTCTGTCGACGCCACATTTGCATAATAAAAGCATTTTTAACAGAGTAAAGAAAACACATTAAACACAAACATATTAATTATATACATATATATTAATGGACATAAAGTTAACAACCATTAGTAGAAAATTGCAACATGTGTAGGCATGTTGAAACATGATTAGCACTGTTTAACATTTGGTATGAAATTCCTTATAAAAATAGTTGCGCCCCTCCCCCAGAAACCAGTTTGCGACCCCCTTTAAGGTCGCGACTCCTAGGTTGGGAACCACTGCACTAGAGAACAACCAAATAAAATGAGGAAAAAATAAATACTAGAAAAAAAGCCTTATGGTCGCGGCTGCAAACTAGAAACTTATTGGATTGACTACCATTCCCACTGAGTTTGGTTACGTCGTTTCAGGAGCTAGGTTGAATTGTCGTTCCAATAAATCTCGATGCAGTGGCGTAGCGATGCCACTGCAACCAATTCAGTTGCATTGGGGCCCAAATTCTATAGCTACGCCACTGTCTCGATGATAATTAGTCACGAAGTGTTCGTGATGTGATGACGTACGTCGTCGGAAATACCTTAAGCGAATTAAAAACCGCGACGTTTTGAAACACTTCCTGTTAAGTACGACATCGCCAAAGACTTCCATAACAGACTTCCGGTTTTGATTGGACTTGATTGGGGGAAGGACACTAAATTTAAGGACAAGATATTTTTTGAGCACATTCTACACGCCGACTCTTTTTTTTATACAACACCGAGAGATTTTCTTTTTACCATAGTAAAAGTGCAGCGTCGAGTAGAAAAAGCGAAAAAAAAAATTATTTGGTTTAGAAAAAATTCAGTATATAGAAATTTTTTCGACACTAAAAAGTTTTTCCATGCAATGTCCACGGGGATCACATGAATTCCGATGTTAGAAATTTTCGATACATGGAAGTTCTATGCAGCTGGTTGCGAACCTCCTCAAGCCGCGACCCATTTTATAGTAGCCAAACGATCCCCTTACTGTCGGACGCCGCCATATTTGCATAAAAAAACCATTTTTAACCAGAGTAAAGAACACATTAATATAAAAAATTATAAATTGTATTATATAAATCATACTACATATTACATTATTAGCAATTATACTAATTATATATATTAATGTGTATTATACACTGAAGTGTCGAAAAACTGGTACGCCTACGTGCATTAGCGCTCAGTTGGCGCGTGATACCGTTAGCAGACGGGTTAGTCCATTGCAGTTTAGGGAAGGCCGTCTTGGAGGAACTGGTTTTTCCCGCGCGAAAAACCAGTTTCGGCAAGACGCCCTTCCCTAAACTGCAATGGACTAACCCGTCTGCTAACGGTATCAGGCGTCAGGTCTGCGCGAACGCACAATACCTAATATCATGTAGCTTCCCCCCGCCCCCGTGCACGCAGAAGTACCGCAACATGACGTGGCATGGACTCGACTAATGTCCAAAGGTATCCTGGAGACAATTCACACTAGAAATCTTGCCACGGCAGTCCACAAATCCATAGGAGTGCAAGGTGGTGGGAAATTTTCTTTTTCCCTGAAATTTTGAAAATTTCCCTGAGAATTCCCTGACATTTTCAGAATTGAAAAATTCCCTGAATTCCCGGTTCTGTTACCATTTTGAATCAATTTGAAATTCCTTATTAATATAATTGTTGCCGCGATCCCAGAAACCTCTTCGCGATCCCCAGGTTGGGAACCACTGTTCTAGTGCATATATCTTCTGTATTTTTTTAGGGGGGGGGGCTTACGAATTTTCGGGGCTTGTAACAATGGGAATTTCTTCACATTTTTCCCCTTTCCAGAATCAGAAAAAACTTTCCCAACTTTCCATAAGAAACATCTAAGACAGTTCCAGTCGAAAAAAATGTGACTTTTCCAAGATTTCCCGATGGGCAGACACTCTGATTTAAATAAGCTTTATATAAAACCGCAGTGACTGGTTTCTAAATTATCCCCCCAAAAAAAAATCTTATAAACCAATAAAATATTGAAAACAACACGTGCATGGATGGAACACTAGGGGCATATTAAATCACCTTCTAAAAGTGAAAAAATGCAACGGACTCTCGTTTACGAACTCGTATGGACCTCAAGAACAAATGGTTCATAAATTAAAAGTTCGTAAAAGCGCGTGACCGTTGTAATAAATAAATCACAGCTCAACAAATCGCGGCAAACAGCACTCGTTCACATCAAAAAAGAAGAAATTAAATTACAATGCCATATTCCCTACGCCGGAGGCGTACACAGGAAGTTCGTAAGGGGGAGGAGTTATAGGCTCAATGGGGGGTTACAGAGCTACAACTCATATATTCCTATGTTAAATATACAAAATTTCATTGCAATGGGGGGTTACAACCCCCATCAACACCCCCCACTGCGTACGCCAGTGCCCTACGCATAGTAACACTAACATTTTTATTTACTTTTATATATTCAGAATAACAGCCCAAATTTCCTATTCGTCAACTGCAAAAATCCAGTTGCCAACGGGGACCGATTTTGTCGATCCCTGATATTGGGGAAAAAATATTCATTTATTTTTATTTATTTATTTCAAAATAAAGCATTGGCGTGGTTGGGCCAGGCTGGAGGCAGACATGAACAATTAGTTTGACCAAGAAGTTACAAAAAATTAATTGAATTTATTCATTTGGAAATAAAATACAGCAGAAACGTGGGCTTTTCTACTATACTTCAGTTAAAAAAAGATTAAAAACAAAGAACCCATTTTACGGCATTTGTCGTAAAACGAGCCCTCGATGTGACGTATAAATTAGGCAGTACTGTTCTTGGAAACACTACCAGTCATAAGTTGTATGGAAACTCAGATTCTGTTTCAAACTTTCCTGACTTTTCCAGGTTTCTAGACCAAATCTTAATCGATTTCCAGTCGCTAATTACAGTAAACAACACACAATGCATTAAAATTTGCGTAATCAAAATAAGTTTCAAGGCCATTAAATCGATTAATGCAAACCCTAAAGCCAGTTATAACTCAATTACAATAAATTTACAAATTCAAAAGCTGTATTAAAAAGTGTATTTCTTTACACTAAAAACTTGCACTAATTAAATATTTACAGCAACATTTTCATTCGGCCCTTTTTGAGTTCATTATAAAAGAGTTTAACTATATAATCGCAAAGCTGATGCTTCATCTTCTATTTCATTTAAAATGTGTATGACTATATATAAGGGAAAAGAGATTGGTATGATCAAAATCCCTTACAGATTAGGTAATTATCTAAAAAAAAAAAAAAAAATTTATTATGTATCTAGCAAACATTTTCTCCTGAAAAATATATAGGCTTAATAATTTTATATAAATTATATTAGTTTTGGTGCAAAATGGTAACTTTTGGAAGAAGTTTAGTCAAAAGTACAAGTTTTTCAAAATTTTCAGTAGGTAATGTGGTATGAAAAGCACAGTTCAGGAAAATTATTTTAATAAGTTATTTATTATAACAATGAATTTCAAATTTCCCTGACTTGGGCCTTTGTATTTCAAAGTCCTTTGTAAATATATTATCATTATTTAACCGATCCCACGATGCTTCTGAGTAAACTGCGAATGGGCTATTATAAAAACAGAAGCCGAAGAAACGTGTTGACCTCATCACGTTGGTTTACCGTCAACAGTGGCGAGCAACCACATGGGGGGCGGGGGGGCGGAGGAGCGGTAAAACCGCGGGAAAAGTATCAGTTAGGACTCACTGGGCTATACAAATTTATACAGGTACAATTAGGGACGTTGGGAGGAGGGGTGGTTATTTTTAATTTTCAACATGGCCACGTGAGGGACTCTGCAGCCTCGCGCAGCTTGTGTGTGGCGCGCTCAGTTCGGCAGATTCCATTTCCTCGGCATGGGGAGGGGGCCGGGACACTGACGGGATGGATTCAACCGGACAAATCAATACAAAACGGGTCTAACCATTCTCAAAACGGGAGGGGTCATCCCCTAATCCATAAATTGAAGAACGGAAAGGGAACGCTTCAGGTACGCCGTGTCAAATACTAACCAAAGTACCTTGCAAACACACATTAAAAAAAAAATAATAATATATAAATAATAACATCTATAATTAAAAACAGTGTTAGTTCCATGCATCTTTAATAAATTACTGTGAAATGCTTTAATAAACACACGTGTCTCGCTACACCCCCCACCTTAAAAATTAAATATCGGAAGTTAATCCACAGCGAGATTTTAGATCGTGGGGAAGAGCTTTTGTTCTTTATAACTCGCCCTAAGCGAATTATTTATTTATATTAGCACAGTATAGCCCAGGTGCTCTTGCGCCATAAAAATCCAAACAAACAATATTAGCACTTTTAGAGGCGTAAATTCTTGAGACTGTGGCGCAAGGTAATTTCCTAATTTGTTGTGGGGGAGGGGGGGAGCCCATTTCCTACGTCAATGACGACTGCTCCACCGGATCGGCAATCCGGTATATGAATGTAAATTAAATACACATTAATTTGCATCTCGCATATTTTTTTAGCAACGTTAAAATGCGAAGAGGAACAACGCACGTCGAGTCAAATGCCACCCCGGCATGCACCGCGTCACAGAGAATGGCAAAAGCAAAAATATATAAACGACGAGGCAGGCCTGTATCCAGAATAAATGGGCAACTGGGGATGGATATATATATATATATAAATAGCTCGATGGGGCAACTGGAGCCAAGCCCCTGCTGGCCCCTGTTTGACTACAGAACTACGGCGAGGACTGAAAGTTGTTACATAGGCATTCTTACATCCACATGAACTTTTGCATTCTTAATGCGTACCCATTCTTATCAGTGGCGCAGCAATTGAAAAATTATGGTGGGCTCATGTAGCCTTAAAGAAAATAATATTCGTATTTGGTATCCAACGGGGGAAGCTTGAGACCCTCCTTAACGACGCCACTTACCTTTACCATAGGTTTTGGTACATTTTATTATGCGAAGCAGGTTTCCGTGAACGTAACTCCCGCTCGATAACACAGCGAAATGGGGGAGAAGGGGGTGTTTTCTCACGACGGCTCGTTTAGGGACCGCCGTAAAGGAAGCTAGCAGGTCGCAAGAGAAAGCAGAACGTCTACATACGACTGTTTCCTCGTTTGAGTTTTTTTTTTAAAGAGGCAAGGGGCATGCTGCGCCGGTAAGACCGCTTCCTTCCAGTCTTTTCCAACGATACAGGGAATATCCAACGTTAAGGTCCGCACAGCAGCTTGCTCGCACGACACACTCGTGTGTAGCTTGACACGACTTTCAAACGCAGTATTTGCTTTCGCATATAAAAATATTCGTTACGAGAAAGCACTGGCGTACACAGGGGGGGGTTGATGGGGGTTGTAACCCCCCTTTTCAATGAAATTTTGCATGTATATGTATGAACATATGGACTTGTAGCTGTGTAACACCCCAAATGAGCATATAACCCAGCTTGTGAACTTTCTGCGTACGCCTATGAGAGAAAGCCAGTAAATTTAAAATTTTCTTATATTCAAGGGTCTGATAAAAGACCACAGCACTGGCGGATCCAGCGAGGGGCGGAGGCGGCGATCGTGCCCCCCCCCAGTCAAGTTTAAATAGGAAAAAAATAAAGAGGATGAAGAAGATTTTATACGTTGTCTGTTACGACTGTAATAAACAAAAGTCTTACAACAAAGTCTTCAAGTCTCAGAGAAATTCTATTCAGTCGTTTTTCCACGAATCTTCAAGCTACTCGTCTTTCAAACTACGTTTTCAGTAAGGGTTACTTCAGCAGAACGTAGTTTTTTATCCTTGAAGCGCCGTCAAACTTGGCTTCGAACGCGGATGACAGAAGAGACTTTTAATACACACCCACAGAGACATTCATATTGATGTAAATAAAGTGATTGACAAATTTTCAAAGAAACCAAGATGGCTCGACTTTGCACTATAAACTTCAAATTTTTTAAAAAGTTGCTTGTTATAAAAAAAGTAAAATAATTACGATGTTTTTGTAGTTTAAATTTAAACTTGTTCTATTAATTACATTGTAAATTATCGTTTTTGGTTATTGTATATGTCTCCTTTACTAAGTTATCCTTCTGTCATACTTGACTATAATCTGCCCTAAACTGGTGTTTCACCTAGAAAAAAAGAAAATTAGGGCAGGGCGCATGGCCTGGCAAAAGGCCATTTTTTTGGCGCTCTAAATGCACAGATATGATGAATATCCGCGGTGGTTACGTCAGCTTTACTGATACTGATTCCTTTAAACACAACGTCTTAATTTATTTAGTTCCCCTCGTTGCTTTCTTTAATTTTTTTAGTTTTCGTTTGCAGGTAAACTTTTTTTTTAAAAGTTAAGTATATGCGAAAGGCGAGGAAAAGTGCACGTGATTGCAATCTAACGGCAATGTTGCCAGATGGCAAGATTAAAAAATCCCAACTTCATACAACCATAACTAAATTAATGTAACCATAATTTAGTTAAAATATATCTTATAATAATTCCATTTATTCAAATATCCCATACTAGCGGTTCTTCCAATTGAGGTCCGCGAGATCCTCCCAGTGCCCCACAAAAGTTCGGAAAAGTACTAAGACACGAGCATTTACTCTTTAATGCTAAAAATAAATTACGAGGGAACGAAAAATTCCTTCCCCAAATGGTGAAAATCAGTGATGAAACGCTAGAAATAAATATGTATGACACAAATTCCTGGCTTTAAACTTCGAGGGGAAACTTCTTGGGGACCCGCGAGGACGAGTGATTTCTAAAGGGGGTCCGCGGTCCAGGAAAGTTAAAGAACCGCTGTTCTATACTGTATGACAAGTAAGCTTCATAAAATAGGGATGTAAAACATGCTTAGTTTAAAGCTTAAAGACAAACAAATTGATTTTAATAAAAATTTGATCTCAAAAATAGGTGGAACCGCTAACGTTTATCGCAGTAGTCTGCAAACCTGGCAACAGTGCTTTGTTTACAAATATTCGTCAGCAATCTTGTTTTGCCAAAACCATCAGTGTTATTACGAAAATGAAATGCTGGAGTACAAAATTTTTATAAATCAACAAATTTCGTCACACGTTTTGGATTCTAACGTGGGAATTTGAATTATCATCGGGGACGGATGATGTGTTATTTTCTGAGGGCTAGATGGGACATATGGGCACAAGGGTGAACAAGTTGAAGGGAGGGAGGGCGCTGATAGGTACGGCAGGGCGTTGCGCCCTTCTATTTCGCTTTAGATGAAATACTACCTAAACCATATAGTTTAATTAAAGAAAAGCCCAGCTTTAATTCATTGTCGTAAATTAAATATTTTGGTGAGTATAAAGCAGGGTTGTACAACCTTTTTGTGTAGCGGGCCACTTAAAGAATTTTCACGGATCTTGCGAGCCAGCGGTTTCTTTAAAAAAAAAATAAATAAATAAAAAATTTAACTTATACTTAACAGCTTCTCTTTAAGAGTTTCTTCCAGTTATTTGTTTGTGTACTTTCGATATAGAAAAGGGTCACCTCTCCTGTCCCCAAAATTTTTCCTTATTTCTGAGAAAAATGTATTTATTTATTTATTTTTATCCCCCCCCCCCCAACAGCTAAGGGCGGGCCGGATTTCGGACAACCCTGGTATAAAGGAAGGCTAGTAATATAACATTTACTTAAATTATTTAACAGTCCAAAACTAAAACTTTTCCTGGTGAGGGCCCCGAAACCGCCCCCCCCCCTCCCCGTAATAACATCTTGGATCCGCCATTCGCCTACAGTTATCTACAAGAGATGTGGAAGTTTAGGCAAACTTGCAGGAAATCCGTCCTCAGTGCATCTAAAAGTGGTATTTAAAAGTCACATTGATTCAGTGACACAAGAATGGCAGAGGGAGAGTTTGGGAGGGACTCGAGCCCCTCCTATTGGAGATCAAGACACATTTTTCGCCTTAACGCCGAACGAAGTGGGAATTACAGCACCGCCTTCGGCAGCCACCCTTCCCCAATTCCCCCACCTCCGCACACACACATACCACCTGGGGGGGGGGGATTGGTTGCGCTGTTTGAGCGTCCTGTCTAGGATTACAGTGCTGCCTTTGGAGGCCACCCTTCCCAATCACCCTCCCCTTTGCCTAAAACTCAATCAATCAATGCCAAATGAAAGATCTTTGTTAAAGCTATTTGATACAAACCCCCATAATTTTTTAATTGGATACCCCCCTCCCCCAAGACAGTATTAAAGATTGCATTTGAGGTATTAAGATTGCATGTTGACCGTGGTACATTGTCTAGTAAAACAGCATGTAGAAAGCACCTTCTTTGACTTTTTGTCCCGGGAAGGGGCCGTTCAAGTATTACGTCAGCATCTTTGTGGGGGGAGGGGGTTTGAGATTTGCTTATTTTTGCTGATAGCGGGGTGGGGTGGGGGGTCTGAACTATACTTACCTAAGACACAAAAAATAATAGTACTAACACATAATCACAAATTGACAACTGCCCTAACAGAACTGCAATACTTGAAAGCATGATACACTGGTAGAAGATATCAAATATAAAATAAACGTAACCACATTTAAATAACATAAAAAGGTTAAACACTGGTAAAATAGCAATGAAAAAGATCACTCAAGCTTTCGGACGCATCAGCAGCAGTCCTTCATCAGGAGTAATGACGATTTTAAATATTTAAACCAGTGGCGCTCAACCTTTTTAAGCTCAGGAGCCCCCCCTCTATGCTTCCCCTGCCCTCGTAATATTGTTAAATTATTATAAATATATTATTTTTAATAAATGTATTTTATTAAATCCATTTCTTATATATTACACTAGTTGCTTACAACGTAAGAAATATTAACAATAAAAATGTAACAAAATACTTTCTTGTGCCAAAAAAATAGCAATTAATAGCGTGTTAAAACTTTTTTTTTAAATGCGATAATTTATTGTGATTACTCTCTATTTATAAATAAGCGTTTAATATTATAGCGAACTTATAAATAAATGCTCAATATTAGAGTAAAAATGTAAATAAGTATTATAATATGCATCACACACACTGAAAGGTCTTAATTCAAAAACCCTGTGCTAACCAATTAAGAGAACCGAAATCTTACATAAGCATGAGGAGGGGGGAGTACAAAATGGCCAGAAATGTGCCTACGTAATACTTAAACGGCCCCGATGTGGGAGGGTTATGAAATGATACTGGCAACACAAGATAATAATTGAACGTAAACTTTACTAAGTTTATAGAGTTAACTTCTGCCGATTAATTTACATTAACAATGTTTAGTAATTTTGGAAGTGCGCGTGCATACGTTTAATATATTTGCAAGAAAGCATTTTCACTCGCGAATTTGAACAAGTGAGTTGTAAATGTTCACTTCTTATTGGTGAACATTTGGAAAGCCGTGTGAAAATTTCTACGATATATCTGACGGAAAAACGTGGCAATGAACCTGTTTCCGATTTGGTGGGGGGTTATAAATGTATTATCTTCAATGGGTTTTTAATTTTTATAAGAAAAATTATGGATATTTTATATGTCTATTTAAAAGGATTGTTTTTATTATGTCTTGACCGAAAACTACATAAAATAAAATTTATTTTGTTTCTCGAATTTGCGTAAGAACATGTTCTGCATTATATATCATTTTCAAATGAATCCGCAACAGACCAAGTCCGTAAAAGCATGTGGAGCCGACCAAGCCAGGAATGCAGTATTCTGCCGCACTCACTGGCGTACGTAGGGGGGGTGTTGATGGGATTATAACCACCCCAGTGCAATGAAATTTCGTATATTTAACATGGGAATATATTAGTTGTAGCTCTGTACCATTGAGCCTATATCCCCCCTTATGAACTTCGTGCGTACGCCTATGACCCTAGTTTCAGATCAGGAAAGAATAGTGAAAGTACACAAAGGGGAAAGATGGGAAAGGTGACCGGTCACTTCCAGGTCAAGGTGACACTCCAAGTCAAGGTGATATTCCAGGTCAAACTATAACCACTAATCTGCCTGATCAACGTAGGAAGCTTCCAACCAATGTATCCAATACTCAATTTTATGTTTTTACATTGCAAGAACGGCAAATGTCATGCTGCGGGAAGAGCAGACACGAATTAGGGGGGGGCATTTCTATGAATGAAAATGTAACATTGAAAAGATACAAGGTAAAGGTCCAATGAGGTATCATTTTCAAAAATCAAGTCATTAATCGCCCCCTTGAATGACCTCTAAATCCGCCCCTGACGAGAACCAATAGTTAGTTCTTCCAGGAATCCAAAGCTCATAAAAGTAGAGGGAACCAGTCCTCCGGACTATAGTAAATAGTCAGAACATAAACAGGAAATTTTTCTCCCCCCACCACCACCATTGCGAAACCAACAGCCAATATGCCTTCATATATGTAAAAACCTTCAATTCCTTGCCCCCAATTCCTATCATCATACAGATTATAATTTATTATATATAACGATATATAGGGCTCCCACCCATATTGGAGAAAAAATTCCTTGACTTTCCCGCGTTTTTTCTGTGCCTTTGCCGGGAAAATTCCATGAGCAATCATAAGTAATTTTCAATTGAATTTTGTAGGGTTCCCACTCACATTGGAGAAAAAAAATCCTTGACTTTCCCGCGTTTTTTCTTGTCTTTGAAAGGAAAATTCCATGACCAATCATAAACAATTTGCAACTGAATTTTGGTTGCAGGAAAGATGGTTTCATACTCGTGGAAGATTTAGCCATTCAAAACAGGAGTTAAGACAGTTTTCCACGACTTTCAGGTTTGACAAAAAAAAAAAAAGCCACATTTTCGGCTGGCTTTTTGGTTTGAGCAAAGAATCTTATTCGGTGACTTTCTAGAGTTTTGACCAAAAATCTCATTTTCCGCTGACTTTTTAATTTTGACAAAAATCTCATTTTCCGCTGACTTTTACGTCTTTTACAAGATGATTTCAAATTCCCTGATAATTACAGGGTCTATGAACACCTGCGTGCATAGCATACACTATATGCCATCAGACACTTTGGATTTTTATTTTTCAATTTCTAAAAACTACTCAGCCAGTATTCTCCAACACAGAATATGCTGGAACAGCGAATGCACACTTTCTAATAAAGTTTTAGTGACTTGTGCATTTAGGGGACCACCCACATATTGACAAAGTGAAAAAATATATTTGATCACCCTGTATCATAAAAAGCTGGAAATTATTTGTAACTTTCAGAAAATATTTAACCAGCTATGCTTAATGCCAGTGTGCATTTTCGTAAAACAAACATGTATATTCATGAAGATAGAAACGTTCCTTTAAGAAAACCCAAATTTTGTCATATAAAATCTCATTTTCAATTTTCAGTCAAATTTTACGAAACTTTTTGACAACGTACAAGAAAAATATTATACTTAAATTAGAAATTAATATATTGAATACACGATGAGATATGAGCATTTGAAAAAAATAATTTTTTACTACGCATGCGCGAAAGATATGAATAACTTTCTTTCATAATTTTGTAGTCAATAGTATAGGGCAACTTAAAAAAAATACCAGTGGGATATCTTGAAAATTCAGAAAGTTATTGATGATATAGTGAGCCGTATTTCTCTAATTCTCTGAAAGTAGCTAGATGATAAGGGTTTTTTCCACAAATTGTCATGTTCCAAATTACGAAACACTCCTACTCTGAAAATGAAATATTCCAGATTTATGCAAATAAGGATCAAAAGTATTCGGACACCCCTCTACGTGGTGGATTCTGTTAGTGACGTCAAATTTCTAGCTCTCAGACAAGTATAAAAGAAAGTATAAAAGAAGTCTGACGAGTTAACAATTATAATTTCAAAGCTAGAAAAGTAAAATGGGAGGAAAGGGCGAGCTAAATGATTTTGAACGTGGTGAAGTCATTGGTTGTCACCGCTGTGGAAAATCTGTTCGTGAGATTTCTGTGATGTTACGAGTGCCCCGTTCCACCGTTAATGATGGAAACGTAGAGGGGCTACAACGGTGCAGATACGACCTGGTCGACCACTCCGTCTAGTAGACAGGGAACGCAGAGTGCTGAAGAGAGTTGTGAAAGTGAACCGCATGAAATCGGCGGAAAAAGTTCGTGCGGATTTTCAAGATGCCTCTGGATGCAACGTCAGCACAAAGACAGTTCGTCGGGAGCAGGGCCGTGCTTACTGTATTAGTGGCCCTGGGCAAAGAAGATTTTAGCGGCCCTTAAAAATATTTTGACATAACAGAACGATAAAAAGATTTACCGGGGTTTAGCATTGGGTCCTTTATAAAGCATGAAGTCCTTTACTGGTTAAAACGGTATAGGTAAAAATAAAGAGCAGATAATGAAGTTAAATTGAAAATAGGGGATAAAAATTAAATAAAATACGAATTATTGTCATTTATTATTACTCTAATTATTATAATTATAACGAATTAATGAAAAGCTAACTCAACGAACAAAGCCGCTTGTTTTATACTATTAGAACTTACAAAGTAATTTTTCTAGTTTTTTGTGCTGCCAGGAGTCTCTGCAGTGGCCGTATGGCCACCACAATAAACATGATAATGTACATAGGCTCCTGATGATAACACATTTGACTAATAACACATGTATTTATTTTGACCACCATTTAGAGGTTGCATTATGGGAAGTATGACGTCACACGCAAAAGGTGAATTAACCAAATACTCTGTTGAAAGTATATGGAGTTGCTAAAAACTGATTTCTTGTATTTGCACTACACATTTTGGCGACCCTGCCTCAGCTTGCACCCCCGCAACGGCCCTGGTCGGGAGCTGCGAAGTCTTAGTTTTCATGGCCGAGCAGCTGCATATAAACCAAGCATTACTGCAATCAATGTCAAGCGTCGCTTACAATGATTCAAAGTGTGCAAAACATGGAGCCTGCAGCAGTGGTGTCAAGTGTTATGGAGCGATGAACTACGGTACACTATTTGGCAATCAGATGGTAGAGTCTGGGTGTGGAGAATGCTGGGTAAACGCTTTTTACTTGACTGTATTGTGCCGCAAGTTAAGTTTGATGGTGGAAGCATAATGGTTTGGGGTGGTTTCTCATGGTTCGAGCTTGGCACTTTAATTCCTTTGAAGGGAACTCTGAAGACGGGAGGCTATCTCGACATTTTAGGCAATTCCACGCTGCCCACATTGTGACAACAGTTTGGAGTGGGTCCATTCTTGTTTCAACAAGATCGTGCTCCTATCCACACAGAAAGGGCTGTACAGAGCTGGTTTGCTGACATGGATGTTGAGGAATTGGACTGGCCTGATAAGAGCCCAGACCTAAATCCCATAGAACACCTATGGGATGAATTAGAACGTCGACTGCGAGCTAGGCCAAAACGCCCCACATTGGCGCAAGAGCTGACTAATATTCTTTTGCAAGAATGGCATGCAATTCCCACTGAAAAATTCCAGAAACTAGTAGATAGCCTCCCAGATAGAGTGGCAGTCATCACTGCAACAAAAGGTGGTCCCACTTCATACTAATTTTTGACTTCTTGTTGGTTTGTTGTATTTTTATGGCGCAAGGACAACAATGGTCATTCTGCACCAAGCAAGGTTTTTGACTTCTGTAAAGGAGAAGCAAAACATGCAGGTGTTCGGATACTTTTGATCCTTATTTGCATAAATCTGGAATATTTCATTTTCAGAACAGGGGTGTTTGGTAATTTGGAATATGACAATTTGTGGAAAAAACCCTTATCATCTAGCTACTTTCAGAGAATTAGAGAAATACGGCTCACTATATCGTCGATAACTTTCTGAATTTTCAAGATATCCCACTGGTATTTTTTTTAATTACCCTATACTATTGACTACTAAACTATGAAAGAAAGTTATTCACATTTTTCGCGCATGCGCAGTAAAAAATTATTTTCTTTAAATGCTTATATCTCATCGTGTATTCAATATATTAATTTCTAATTTAAGTATAATATTTATCTTGTACCTTGACAAATGTTCTGTAAGTTTTGTGAAATTTGACTGAAAATTGTGGATATTATAAGCAAAAAATATGTGACAAAATTTGGGTTTTCTTAAAGAAACGTTTCTATCTTCATGAATATACATGTTTGGTTTACGAAAATGCACACAGGCATTAAGCATAGTTGGTTAAATATTTTCTGAAAGTTACAAATAATTTCCAGCTTTTTATGATACAGGGTGAGTGATCAATCAAATATATTTTTTCACTTTGTCAATATGTGGGTGGTCCCCTAAATGCACAAGTCACCGAAACTTTATTGGAAAGTGTGCATTCAAGCATGTTCTATATACCTCCAAAGTTAGAGAACAATTGGCCGAGTGGTTTTTTAGAAATTCGAAAAAAAAAACAAAAAATCCAAAGTGTCCGGATACTTTTGGGCATATAGTGTATATGACCACTAACTACTACAATGTTGCATTACAATTAATATAGTGCTTCAAATGGTGTACACCCCAAATAACTATGCTGGAATTACGACACTTAAATAAAATATGATCTATTACAGAGTAATAAATTGGAGTATGATACTGAAATACAAACTTCGCCTTAACATCAATGCTACCTGGATCTATTCCAGTATTATCCTACAATGAATCTATGGCAAAACAGATCCCCTCGTATTTGAGTGAAGTGTGGTTTATTCTACCTTTGTTTGTTTTTGTGGTTTTACGGCTCAAGGACCACAATGGTCATGCTGCATCGGGACTTATTGTTTTCCGAGGAATTTGAACATCTGGACCTACAATTTTCCGAGGAATCCAAACCTCTTAAGGCCTAGGGAACCAAACCCAGTGAGCAGTGTGATCTTCATGAGATCTCTGAATAAGCGTTCTTTGCAACGTTGGGCGTCGAATTCGGGTTAACGGCGCACTAGGCGAACGCGTTACCACACTGCGCTGCCGTAGGGCAATTCCAGAGATCGTGGGAGCACCGAAGATATTCTTTTATATGCAGCATCAGTATCATGGGCGCCCTGAGGTGGATGTCAGGGGGTGCAAGTGCGCCCCTTGACTTATGAAAAGAGGTCCGAATCCACAAGAAATTATAGACCAACAACATTATTCAATCGCAATTTTTTCTTGGATGCACCCCCCCCCGCATATAATTCTGGGAGCGCCCACGGTCAGTACCATTACGATTTGGAGTCCGAAATCCCCTCCGGGTGAGAACTGCTGCATTACGGTACAATAATGAAATAGATCACATTTATTTCAATCTTACATGTGTAATTTAAAACTGCGATCAGTAAGTGGCTCTTCAAAGAAAAAAATGAAAAAAAGCATGATTACAAGTCGCTTGAACTATTGAGAACACAGAAATTTCGAGTTCTGGACATATCAAACAGTAAAAAATATTGCAGCGGTTGCACCAAGTGGAGCGGAATACAAGAATGCGGCTCGCGTTGTCCTCCTTTGGAAAGTGGCCCAAATGCCGCGTTCGCTGACCACGCGCTTGGCGACAGATCTCAATGCGCCAAGTATCGCCAACGCTAGGCAACCTGGCAAAGGTTGCGAGTCGCCGGACTACGATAAACGACGTGCCACTGAAATACCACAAGTGTGGAATACTGCGGTACACAATTCCAAATCTACATGATCAAACACTGAAATACGCAAGTACCTTTGCGAACAGAAACCTAAGATCAGTGAAGCTTGTTAAAATAAAATTTTATACACAAATTACTTCAATGCAGGCGTAGAGTTGTATGGGCCCGAGCCCCCCCCCACAAACCCCGGGAACCAAACCCCGGACTACAGTGAGCAGTGCGATCTTTATGAGATCTCTGAGTAAGCGTTCTTTTTTGCACTGTTGGGAGTCGAACCTGGATTAGCGGCGCACTAGGCCAACGCGTTACCACACTGCGCCACCGCAGGGCAGAATAGAATTCAATGAGTCGTAAGTTGAATTTTATTTTAAAATCACTGTTGCACTGCAAATCAATAAAACTACCTTTAATATCGATATACGCAAGAAAATTAATGTAAAACACGATTGTGTGAAGACGGCGTATTATTTTAGTTGTCCAGCGTTTTAAGATATTACTAAATGTAAAAACGTGAACAGAATAAAAATAAATTACATAGACTTAAGATTCACAGGCAGCAAGAGTGTATTTTTGTGTGAAACAATTTGTATTTTTTCATGAGCCAGCGGGCCGAAAAAAACATGTCGGCGGGTCGCGGATTGAAGACTCCTAGATGGACCTATCGATGCAACCGAAGGTCTACTTTTGAAGCGATTACGTACAACTTCTACTCTTCATTAACCGATTCACTTTCTTAGTCAATTTAAAAAAAAAAAAAAAGTTAATTTTCGACGGGAGCCACACTTAACTAAGAGCCGCATTTACCCACCCCTGTATATATAATCAAATGAACCATTTTCAATCCACTGCAGGATAGAGGAAGTGATGGTTGGTTGGTTGCTTTTTGGTTTTACGGCTCAAAGACACGCAGTGGTCATGCTGTGCCGGGACCTACTGTTTTCGAGAATCCCGGAACTTATCTTTGAGCCCTGAGGAACAAACCCCGGACTACAGTGAGCAGTGCGATCTTTATCGAATCTCTGAGTAAGCGTTCTTTGCTGCTGGAGTCGGGCGGATTAAGCGCCTGAAAACCGTGCTGCCGGGCAGGATAGAGGCCCGCTCTTCCTCCCCACCCATACGGTGAACGAAATACAGAGGAAGCTGCCTTAAGTCCACCACGTTGGCCAAACGGGTTGGCAAGCTGGACTTAACAGTTTAACGATGACTCCGAACTTCGACCACCACAGCCGTCACGCGCTAAGGCGGGACTCGTTGTGTCACCCTCCAACGTAATAACCGCTACTGTGGATGCTTCGAAACGGCGCCCTGACGAGTGCCGATATTCTTGGCAGTGGACGGTTGTATATATATATACACCTAAATTTGTGTACTAATTAACTTAAATATGCAATTAATCTAAACCATCTTAACCTTATTTCTTTGTAGCTTTAAAGATCTTTAAACTCGTTAGATCGGGCACGGTGCCCAGGGAACCATGGTGTTACGTCAAAATATCGTGGTGAAGAAATCACATTAGGCTATGGGTCCCATCCTACGTGACCTGTCTCACCATCTTGGAGTGTAAAGACACAAGAATATGAAAAACACGAGCTCACTTTCTTTCTGTTTCAGTCTTCAAGTATTCACAGAAAACAATTCGTGTTTCACGGCGTAGAGACAGCAACGATCATGATAACGTCTCGACTCCCAGCTTCACGAAGGATTTAACAATAAACCTCTGTTCATAGGCGTACGCATAAAGTTCGTAAGGGGGTTATAGACTCAATGGGGGGTTACAGAGATACAACTTCCATGTATTCCTGTTAAATATACAACATTTCATCGCAATGGGGGGCTACAACCTCCATCAACACCCACCTGCGTACGCCAGTGACTCTGTTACTCAGGTATCGAAACCCCGGACAACGGTGGGCAGAAAAACGGCACGCGTTCTACGGTTCCATTGGAACCGGAAAATGTAAACGCCAACGTTATCCCAGTGCCGGATTAAGGGGCTTACAGGCCCCGGGTTGGAAGGAGAAAATGGTCCCTCTCACTGGCGCACGCAGGGGGTTTGATGAGGATTGTAGCCCCTCATTTCAATGAAATTTGTATATTTAACATAGGAACATGTAGCCTTGTAACCCACCTCCATTGAGCTTACACTTCACCCTTATGAATCCCTACACGCCTATGTCCTAAATGTGCGATATTCAGTCAATAACACAGGCCGACACGATTTTTGCTGACTTACAGCTGGGAGTTGATTTTAATATGTAGAAATCAAAAATCATTAGTTTTTCGCTATCAGGTCAGGTTTTTTCTCTGAAGTACTTTGAACGTCCAAAAATGAGCAAAAAGTGGGTACTTCGTGTATGGTTTGAGGTATACAAATGGTATATTCAGAATAGTATGATTGTGTGGCGTGCCAGTTCAAGCAACTATATGTGCGATAACGTGCATATATATATATATATATAAACGCGTCTGGACGGTTTATTTCATCTGCTAGACATGGCGCCTAGTTCAACAAACACATGGGGTTATTTGCTCCAATGTCGCAATGCCCGATCGTAATTTAAGTATATCAACCACAAAACAGAATTTTTAATACAATTTTCCTAACGTAAGGATCATGCAGTGCATTACTATATTTTTCAGATTTTTATCAGCAAACCCCGCATGAATTACGGGATCAAAAGTTTGATTCATATAACATTATAGCAATAAACACGGAATGCGATAGTTCCAAAACTTGCCGTGGTACAAAAAAAAAAAATAGCGTCACATTTAAAATTAGCATACCAAAATTAGTTAAAAGCAGGTGTCATACGTAAGTCAGCATATATATATATATATCCCGGCCTGTGTAATCCATCATCTATAACATGCACGAGTATCAATAACAAAACTCGGGCATTCGTAAATACACAAGATTGAAATAACTCTGAAATTTAAATGATATCAAAGTCCCTGAGGAAGAAGATCTCAAAACTGCAGGGCCGGGCCCTAAGGATGGGCCCCACTTGGCTTATACGTAAATCCGGCACTGGTCCCCCCACCCCGAAATATCACATGCAATTGAGAATCTGATCTCGAAAGGTCAGTATCACTTCTGTCAAACTCGCCAAGAAATCGAAATAACGAGGGACAAAAAACAGAGTTATGCAGGTTTAATCCGCCAACGACGGCAATACATTCAACAGATGCATTTCGCCGAAAACCGAACCAGGAAGTCACGCGCGATAGAGGAAACGGGGGGGGGGGAGATAGTCGTCTGCGCGCAACTAACTAGGCAACGGTCTAGTTATTAGCCCCAATAGGTATATATCGCCAAACGAAAGAAACGAATAATAACAAAGCAGTAACCGACTCCAAAACCGTGAAAAAATTACGGCAACGAATCACCAGGGTTCTGATTAACAAACGCACAGGCCCTACTAGCCGCGGCCCCCAAATTTTGTAGGCGTGATTTTTTTTTCAGCAAAAACAATTTTTATTTTTTCAAACAAAGGATAAAGCTTCCTTATCAACATTACATTTTTTATTAATTATAACTTAGGCGTCATTGAAAATGGCTATAAACTATTGATTATGCAGATAACATATACTCCTATGAATGAATGAATGAAAGAAAGAAAGACTCCTACAAATTCTCGAAATTTTGCGTGCAAATTCCTTTAAACCAAGTATGCAAATGATTAAATTTTCAAAGCCAATGAGTGTTAACTTCGATCATAGCGCGCATTTCTACTGCGCAACTGGCATCGTATAAAAGAGGTAAAAATTGCGAACGGTTTATTTTTTCTCGTTGTCGGCGTTGCAGTTCCCTGGAGACGCAACCAGTAATGCCGTTACGACGTTGTCGAAGACCTTATAACCAATTGGATGACTTCGAACGTGGTCGCATAGTCGGGATGCTTGAAGCTGGCTGGTCCTACCGAGTAATATGCCGCCACCTGCACCGTACGTCCACTATTGTGCAAATGTGTTGGCAGCAATGGTTGCTGCGAGGAACTCATCGGCTGAACAAAGGCTCTGGAAGGCCAAGGTGCACGAATACGAAGCAAGATCAGGTGGCACCGCAAAATGTCGCAAATCTGGAACAATAAGTGAAGAATGTCTCGCTAAATGTGTCTCAGGATGACATCGAGAACCTATATCACACCTTACCTAGACGTATAGCAGCATGCGTCGACGCCAAAAGTGGGGACGCCAACTATTGAACATGCCATACGCAATTCCTAGCCATTGATGGGTCCTACGGCCTTGAATTTTTTATCATTTCCTTACCTGTGTATGTGCTGGATGTACATTTAATTTCAATAAAAAATCATTGATTTCAATCATTAATTTCAATAAAAAATCATTAATTTCAATAAATTAATTTCAATAAAAAATCATGGTGCTTCCTTGAGTGTATATAACAAGGGTTTGCATTTGTTACTTACTTATTGAATAATTTTGTTGCAAGTGCGTGGGGCTAGGCCCCACTTTGACTTGATCGGACCCTGCCCACCTATATTGCTTAAGGAACCAAACCCCGGATGACGGTGAGCAGAAAGCAGTATGTGCAACTACCCATGGAGCCAATGAAACCAGAGTTAACAGCATGGTAGACGAGAGCATTGCCACTATGGGCGGTTTATTCGTATATACCGGGTGTCTATATACAAGGGTTGCGGGAGGAAAATGGCTTCAAGCGTTCGTAGGAGATTTAGCTATTCAAAATAGAAGTTAAGAAAGTTTTCCCTGACTTTTCCAGGTTTTGACCACAAAATCTTGGTCCCCCCCCTCCCCCCCCCGACTTTTCACTGACAATTCTAGGTTCCTCCGGGGTACGTGGAAACCCTGGTCACATGGTATCCGATATGGCAATACGTAGAATCTGTAACAGACCTCTTAAACAATCGCGCGTGATATGGCGAAGCCGACAAAAGAATCCCCCTCAATTTAAAAAAGAAAACACAGCTGAAAAACGAAGAAAAGCATTATATGCCGCTACCGTACATTTCACGTAAAAGTCAATATTCCCGCCTAAAAATACGATCTCGGGGTGGGGGGGGTTACTTTTCGAAGAAACATTTTCGATCACATTCTTCATTCGGTGAGAAATCGATATGATCTTTAAACAATCAATATTTCGAAATCAAAATAGGCTGAAAGCGATTTAAAATATTCTTTTCATTAGGCAATCGAGAAAACTGAAAGCCCCAGGACTGTGTGATATATATATTTTTTTTAATAACTTAACCCCACCACCAAACTGGCCAACACACAATGCCACAGATAGGGGCGTGTTTGTTGGAATTTTTCGTAGGGGAATTAAATATGAATAATCATTTTTGGAACCCACACTACCAGCTCAAACTAAGGGTCATAGCAAAATTCCCAAAAAACACGCCCAGGTGATTTCATATGTTCACCAGCTTGGAAATTGCACTAACTCTGCGAAGGGTAGTTATATCCCGTAACAGATAAATTTAGAGAAAAGTATGTACAGTCAGGGGCGGACTAGGTCCTCCCAAAGAGGCGCATACCTAGGATTTTCGGGAAAGCGCGAGTCCGCTGGCACATAGGTATAAAAAAATAAGTAATTTTATAATAAAATATAATAAATAATAATTTATTATATCTTATTCAAATAAAATACTTTATTAAATAAAAATTACAAAAAATTAAATTAGTTAAACTTAAATATCTTATGAAATTAAAATATATATAAATAATTTAATATTAAAGATAAGTCGTACTCATATAGGTATAAAAATAAGTAATTGGCCCATATACTAAAAAAGTTCCCAACTATCGCTAGTGAGAAGGCATTGGCCCGGGATCCAGCTGCCCGCCCAGTCTGCCCCTGTATACACTTCCATTAACGAGACGGAGAAAAACAGAAAAACGTCAAGAAACGTAGTTTCGAGAGGCGGAGAAAAACATCAAGAAACGTCCTTCCGACAGACGGGAGAAAAACGTCAAGAAATGTCGTTTCCAGAGACGGGAGAACGACGTCAAGAAACGCCGTTTCAATAAACAGGAGAACAACGTCAAGAAACGCCGTTTCAATAAACGGGGGAACAACGTCAAGAAACGCCGTTTCAATAGACGGGAGAACAATGTCGAGGAATGTCGTTTCAAGAGACAGGAGAAAAACGTCAAGAAAACGGAAAGAGACATAAATCAGAATGTGTGAGATTCCACGAAACATCTTCCAGAACCGCAATGCACCGTCGTTAAACGAAAACAGCGTTAATTTGAACGTTATTAAGAGTTTACCCAGTGGCGGACCCACACGAGTGAAGAATTAGGAAAATTTCCCCTCCCAAATCCATAAAAGTGAGGTGGAAATCGGTTATAACGAGCGCAGATTATAACGACGAAATTTTTGCAAAAAGTCTGATTTTGGAAACTCGTTAAAGTGAAGGCTCGTTATAAGTGGATCCTACTGCATTTAACACCCCCAAAAATCCCTCTCCGGATACACCTCTGGTTTACCGTATATCATATATAATATTGGTATAGATTTCATGATTGCGATTTGACGACGTCGATCATGGGAACAAAGAACTAGTCAATTTCTTAGGCGGCTAGGGACTAAACTCTACTTATGCGGAGCACAAAATATTAGACCTTAATCACTTCCCAAATGACGGTCCAAAGACTAAATCTCAACGGACAGTCTCAAGATTAAAAACGTTTCGTCAGAACGGAACATATATCGTGACCTCGTGCATCCTAAAAACTCAAAAGGCATACAGCAGCTTCATGATTAAAAAAAACATATAGTAATAAAAAGGAATTAAAGGGTGCGTGCGAGTGTAGATTTGTTTTACATGCGCGCGAGGGATTCTGTTTTGTGTGTGTGTGCAGAAAAACATAAGCCCACCCTTCAACCGAGGCGGCGGCCGCGGTTTCCTTACGTGCGGCGCATCAGTAATCAATAGGTAACGTTCACAGCTGGGAGGCGCAGGTGACGCTAAATGTGTGACAAAGGACAGTCGATTTTCGCCAAATCTGGTCCGAAAGGGGATAACTCGCCAATAGAAAGAAGCACTGGACTTCAGCAAAAATCATACAGTGGTATTGAAAACTTTTTCTTTAACCCTTTGACTACGAATTGTTTTGTTTTTTTTTAAATTCACAATCCCCCCCCGTAGGAATACAAATTTGTTTCATACATTTTCTTCCCAGTAGGAATTTTAAAAATCTTAGTGGGACATATATATATAGGACATGTATGTCCGTAAGGAGTCAAGAGTGTTAAATCCCTTTTCCCACGGTTTTCTGAGGGTTCATTAATTTCTCTCGTCGTGTCTTTGCCCTCCTCGTTAAATTCCTTCCTTAAAGTCGTCTTGCAGTTATTGGGCTACCTCACCTTCCCTTTCCTTGGGGATTCCAGTTTAGTAATTATCTACTAACATTGCTCTATTTCTTTGTGAGCTTTATACAACCATATTTCCTTCGTTTGCTTATTAATCCCCGACACAGGTTTTTGGACGCTAATGTTCCATAGATCTGTATATTACTAACTGAAATACCGTGTTGAAGATCAAAAGTACAAGGTGAATATTTTACTCCTTAAGCCCCACCCTTTTTATTATTATTTCAGGGTTCCCGATCATATTGGAGAAAAGAATTCCGTGACTTTTCCGGGGTTTCTACGGACTCATCGCAAACAAAACGTTAGTTTCCAGGTAAATAACTTCCCGTAAAATTTAATTATCCAGAACAGGAAGATTTTTCTTGACTCTTCCGGGTTTAACCAAAAAATCTCACCCCCCCCTCCACACACACTCCCGACTTTGAGGGACGATTTCAGGTTCCATGACAACTCCGAATTTTCTAGACGAGTCAGAACTCCTGTATTATTATTATTATAGTAATACATACGGTCAGGGGCGGCTCGAGGTTGATTCTGAACCCGGGCGGCCTGACACGGGTTACTTTTTGGTGCCGTCCCCGAAGAAAACGGGAGATTTTCACAAATGTACAATGAACCATATACCCTATAAAAGTAGCCAAAAAATCTCTGAAAGAATTTCTGTAAAGATGTCTCTAAAAATTTCTCTAAACTTGTATCTTTTTAGAGATTTTCTCCTGTTGAATTAATTAAAAAAAAAAAAATTGATCTTTTTAGAGAGATTTTCTACTGTTGAGTCAATTTAAAAAATTTTTGTTCTTTTTAGAGCTACTGTTGGGTCAATTAAAAAAAATTTGGAACTTGACTTCAGTTTGGCGTCCTCATTCAAACGGGGCCCCGGGCGGCCGCCCTTCCCTTAGGCCGCCTCTGCCTATAATGGATTCTCGCTAATTCGGCTCTGGCGTAAAAGGGGCGTGGTGGCGCTTCAATGTGACGTCACGAGCGACGGATTTAATAAATAATTAAACCAAGCTTTTTGTGCATTCTCTGTAACCCGCAGCTCTCGCTAATCTGACACTCCTCTATACGTGCAATGGTCGGATTGGCGAGGTTCTTCTGTAATATTTATTATACATGTTCACGGATAAATTTACAGACCTGAAATGATGGGACATAAACATTATCGCGTCTTCGTCGGGTCCGCGGGAAGTTTCAGTCGCTATTCAATCGTTGTTTTTACTGGGGCGAACTGGGCTGGAGGTGCACCCTATTGGGCGAGAGTCGGGAACTTTTTTTAGTAGCCTAAGAACCAACAGACTTACGTCCTCCAAAAATTCAAGGCCTGCGCCTCTGGTTGTTTGTTCTTTACATCGCTAGGATCATGCAGCGTCAGGACGTAGGGTCGACTAGGCGATCTCAAACTGTCGCCTATGGAACCAAACCCCGAGACATGGACAGACAGACAACCACAAACCACAGGAAAACTTCCGTCGGAAACCTGGGAACTATTAAGACACATATTGTCTGTCACTGCACATATAAGCTGTGCCAAGAAGGAATGTTTCTCTACAAATCCAACGAGTTAGCATTACAGTGCGTTTTTCCAATAGCGACGCTATTGGGAGAACGTACTGTAATAATAGCGTCGATACAGTATTCTTCCAATAGCGTCGTTACAGTACACTCTCCCAATAGCGTCGTTGGTAGAGTGTACAATAAATAATAGGGTCGTTCTAAGCAACAACTCTATTAGGATAATGTACTGTAATGATAGCATCGTTACAATACACTCCCCCAATAGCGTTCGTTGGGAGCGAGTACTGTAATAATAGCGTCGTTCTAAACAGCGACGCTATTGGGAGAAATACTGTAATAATAGCGTTGCTCTAAGCAACGACGTTTTCCTCCGTGCCTTGAAGCTCGTTCATGGGATAGCTCACTGCACTGACATGTTAATATACAGTGTTATTCCCCTGGTGGGGACACCTCTATGTAACGGACGAATCCTTTGGACCCAAGGCTCTTCGAATAAGGGCAAATGCACCTCTGAAGAAGGGACACCTCTATTCGAGGGACAAAATATTCCCGTGGGTGTTCCTTATTGCGAGGTAACACTGTGTTCGTTTCAATTCGTAGATTGTTTCGGTGGAAATTGCCAAAGGGCATTTGCATTTGGGGGGTGGCTTCGGACGGAAATGAAATTGACGTCACTTCCGGTGAAAAAAGAATACACACACCAATGTTCCTTTTTTCCCCCAACAGGCTCCTTTTTACACGAGTTCTACGTCACTTCCGGTCGGACGGCAGGAAGTCCGGGTAACATAACGCTCCTATTGTGAGAAATAGTACAATAATAGGATTTTAAGAGAGAAAAAAAATACTAATGGGTATTAGCTGCGGTGGTGTTCCAATAAGGGGTCAAAACTTCGAGCTTAGGGGAGGGGGGAACTGACCTTTCAGTTAATTAACGCAGTATGACAGTAATATTTTGTTCAAATTTATTAAATTTTAACAAATGCCCTCAACGTTGGTTAAGTGGAAATTATTGAATTATATATATATATATATAATATTTCACAGTTTTGCTTCAGGCACCAGAACCTGGAATTTTCCGACGAATGCGAATCACTGTCACCTACAGCAGTGGTACGCAAACCGTGGGTCGCGACCCCCCCTGGAGATCGGGAGAAAATTTGTGTGGGTCGCTAAATTCAAAGAAATGTAAGTAATATGTGCATAATGTATTTTTTAAGTATAGGACAGTTGGTAGGACAGAGGGGTCACGACGCGGTTCTGAACACCAAAATTTTACATAAGATGGAGGTGATAAACGTGGTAAAATAGTTTTGCTGACACAGAATCCAACCACGGACTACGAATCGGCAGAGAAAAAAAAGGGAGGAACGCCATCAGGCAACAAACCCAGGTTTTTAGAATGGTGGGCCAACGCCCCACTACAGGCAGGGCCGGTCATATACCGACTTGGTTGAATCGGGCCCCGTGCTTTGGAAGGAAATTCTTTTTAATTGCAAATTAAAGGTATTTTTGCGGCGGACACAAAATATAATAAACATATTACTTATATAATAAATTTATATTGTCTTTTAATAAATTTTAATAAATATTATAAATTAACGCGAGCAAAACTAATTCAAACATGGTAGGTATATTCGTAATATTTTACACTCTAAAGGGACTTCAGAAAACGGTTCGTATTAAAAGTAATTCATCTTCAGAATGTTCGTCTCTTAACGAGGTTCGATTGTATTATCATTAGATCTTGTTTTGTTTTGTTTTGTTTTTTTAAATTCTCTCTCTCTCTCTCTGTTTTTTACAAAGAACAATTTTACTTCTACAAACACATTCCCCATAAAATAGACCCGGCCCCCTCTTTCATTAAGGTCTTGCAGTCAACTAGTGAGAATTTTTGATTGAGGTGGAAAAGTGGTCGGTGGCTTAAATTGTGTTGGGAACCACCGATCTATTAGGAACAATAAAGAGGAACTACGAAAAAATACATTATTTGTAATACAAATACGAATATGGCGCAGTATAGCCCAGATGCTCTTGCGCCATAAAAAATTCAAACAAACAAATACGAATATAGTAAAAACCTCTGAATAGCGAACACCTCAGGACTTAAGTATTTGTCCGCTAATTGGACGTGTCCGTTATTTGGAAGGGATAATAAGCACATACAAAAACAGCGATAGGTAACAGGAATTGGGAAAAGTGTCCGTTAGAGGTGTCCGCATTTCAAGGGTGTTCATTAAGGAGGTAATATATCTCTATATAAGGGGGGCCCGCACCAACTAAAACCGGGCTTGACCACAGGACTTTTTAACATCTCGGAAAAGCGACGATGCGCTCGTCACAGCGCAAAATTCCAATTACGCCATGCGGTGGCGCAGTGTGGTAACGCGTTCGCCTAGTGCGCCGTTAATCCGGGTTCGACTCCCAACAGTGCAAAGAACGCTTACTCAGAGATCTCATAAAGAGATGGCACTGCTCACTGTAGTCCGGGGTTTGGTTCCCTAGGCCATAAGAGGTTCGGATTCCTCGGAAAACAGTAGGTCCCGGCGCAGCATGACCATTGTAGTCTTTGAGCCGTAAAACCACAAAACAAACAAACATTCAAATTACGAGAAACATGCCGTAAATTCTGGATTTACATCGTGATCGCCAGAATGACGCCATTAAGCAATGAGCGTGAGTAAGTTTTTTGCCAACTCACGTAATAGTATATGTCAGCGATTCTTTAACTTTTCTAGACCGCGAAATCCCCCCTTCCCCACCTTCAAAGAACACTCGCCCTCGCAGACCCCCCAAGAATTAACTCAAAATTTAAAGCCCGGAATTTTCATCATACATATTTATTTCTAGTGTTTTATAGCAAATTTTCACCATTTAAAGAAGGAATTGTTCGTTCCCTCATTATTCTTAGCATTAAAGTGTAAATGCTCTTAGTATTTTTTCAAACCTCTGTGGAACAGTGAGAGGGTCTCGCGGACCCCAGATAGGGTCCTAGGGGCCGCAACTGAAGTACTGCTGAAATATGTGTGAATTAGCGTACGCCGAATGTTCATAAGAAGGGAGGTTATTATAAGCTTATGAGTGGGGGAGTGGGTTAATATGCATATATATATATACAAAATTGCATCATGGGGCGTTATGACCCCCTATATCCCCCCCATACGTTACCGAGTGTGCGTGTATTTCCTTTGAAATTCGCATTTAAAACAAACGATGTAAGTAACCTGTAAACACACGGCGCACCTTGCCAATCTGGCCATCATATTGGAATGTGAAAGATCTTAGCCAGGATTTAATTTCCGGAGGGTTCAAACATTTTTTACAGCATTTAAGGCCGTAGCCAAGTCCCATTAAAAATTTAGTTTCGGGGACAGAGGAGGGAGGGACCGTCCCTAAGACCCCCCCTCTGGATACGAGTATGGAGTGCCTGCCTACCAATGGCGTAGCTTGACTTTAAACGTGGGGCATCTCCAACTGTTTATGGCGTGCCCCCTCGAATAAAAAAGTCACATTTTCAGGGTATCTACTCAAATTCTGTTTCAAACTTCCCTGACTTTTCCAGAACAAATCTTCATCGATTTCCAGTTACTAATGACAGTACAACACCTAAGGTATTAAAATTTTTGCAATAAAAGCAAGGTTCAAGACCATAAAATCCACTACTATAAACCCCCAAAGCCATTTATAACTCAATTACAGTGAATTTACAAATTCAAAAACTGTATTAAAAAATGCATTTCTTTACATTAAAAACTTGATTAATTAAATATTTACACCAACATTGTATAATAAAAGCAATCAAGACAACTTTGTATAATAAATAATCTAACAAACCGCTCAAAGTTGTCTGATTGCTTTTATTATATTTATGTCAAGCGGTGTTACTTAATCAACACCAACATTGTAATTCGTCCCTTTTTCAGTTCATTATAAAAGAGCTTAACTATATAATTCTAAAGGTGGTGCATCTTTTATTTCGTTTAAAATGCGTATGACTAAAGATATCTATAAGGGGAAAGGAGACGGGTATGATCAAAATCCCTTACAGGTTAAATAATCTGGCTACAAAATTTTTCTAGTTTTCATCATGTATTCGACAAACGTTTTCTCCCGAGAAATATATGGGCTTAATGATTTTATGTAAATTAAATTAGTTTTGGTGCAAAAGAGTAATTTTTGGAAGAAGTTCAGTGAAAAGTGTACGTGTTTCAATATTTTCGGTATAAAATGTGGTATGAAAAGCACAGTTCAGGAAAATTATTTTAATAAGTTATTTATTATACGAGAGCTATTTTTTAAGTAAGGTCCGTTTCACAATAAAAACGAAATTAACATTTTTTTTCAAAAAAGCATTCATATTCTGAATTTGCATATAATTCTTTATTATTTTACATAATTTCCTTACCGATTGAAACATTTATCGTAACAATCTACCAGTTTTTAGAGACGGTCGCGTCATAGAATTCTGCCGCCTGTGCTGACAGCCAGTTACTCACGGTCGTTTTCACTTCTTCATCAGTTTCTAAACGCTTGCCGCCCTGGAAGGTCTTCAGATAAGCGAAGAGGTGGTAGTCGCTAGGCGCAAGGTCTGAACTGTATGGCGGATGATCGAATCACCACCTTCCTCTTTGTAAAGGGTCAAACGTGTTAGAGAACTTGCCAATCTTTTTGTGTTCCTCACTCAGCGGTTTAGGAACTCATCGACAGCAATTTTAAACAAAACTAACCTTGAAATTCGTGGGAATTCCGATGACATCTTAGAAATTGTGAATCTCCTGTTTGTGTGAATTTGGGTATCAACTGCCTGCTGCACTAAATAGTCAGTGATTACGGATGGCCGACCAGAGCGCGATTTGCCATGGACACTTTCAGGACCTTCCTTCCTTCCCATTTGCGCATCTCGGAGTCCCTCATTGCGTTGTCATCGTAAACTTCGCATATCTGGCGATGGATATCCGCGGATTTCATATTTCTTGTTGTTAAGAATCGGATGACAGACCGTATTTCACAGTTGGTGAGGCGCTCAGTTTTCTTAAATATTTTAATGAAGCGTACAGACTGACGGCGTGAATAGAAAAGCTGTCAGATTCTGCTCAAAGAATGCCGGGAGCCTGCGCGAGCACCCATTCTAACGCGAATTTCAAATGGTATTCACAAACGGATCTTACTTAAAAGAATAACCCTCGTAACGAAGAATTTCAAATTTCCCTGACTTTTCCAGTCAGAAAAAACTTCCCTGACTTTTCCAGGTTTTCCAGATGAGTAGTAGACACTCTGCTTTTTTATTTCGTATCATGATGATGATGAGGTTTTGTAACTATGATGATGTTTGATAATGATGAATCGTGGTTTCTTTATTCGGAGGAGGAGGAATGGCGAACGCCCGGAGATGGGCCCCACTTTTGAAGACATGCTACACCACTCGTGCCTACATACAATTTCTCAAGTGATACTTAGTATCCTCTGTCTCATTGTTTTGGCGCAGCAAGACCCTTGTAGTCCCCTTAAGTAGTAAAAATTCAACAACTAAGTCCATTCACAAAAAGAAGTCCGGTGGAAATGACGGAAACAGGTGTCGACGCCACAAAATCGGTTTTTCCAATGGACTTCCTTTTGTGAACGGACTTAGTTGTTGAATTTTTATACTGTCTATTTTATTATACCTATTTTGCCAACCAGAGATAATTAAGCCTAAAGTTCGTAAGATCTTAGGGAAAACCCTAATTTTTAAGTATCATAAACAAAGTAGGATTTAATAAACCTCAGACTTCGGATTGATTTCAGAACCAAGTACTAGTACATACGTATCGTGTACAGAAAACGGAACTCTCGAAGTCGAAATTTTTCAAATATTTCGCTCTAGTTGAGCCCCCTCTATCGCCATAAAAAAAAACAAAAAAACTGCAATAAGGTAATCAATATATATAACAAAAATTGGAGCCCAAACTTTGTTCAAAACAGTGTGTTATGTTTCAGAGCTCTACTGCCTCCCGATCCGAAGATATTTAGAATTGCGTAAATACCTATTAACATGGAAATCACTGTCAGTTATGGTTTAAAGATGGCTGCCGTTTTTAAACGGAAGTGAGTAAAGAAAAAATATTAGTGGTCTTGAACTATTGGTACATAGGGCTAATAACCGACAAAACTTCAAAATTTTTAAAAATGGTCAAGCAACTTGCATTGGACCACTTCATATAGATTAACCCTACTATATATTAATAGTGAAAAACGTTACAAAATATACATATGTGATAAATAAGTTATAACAATAATAATATACTAGATAACTGCTCCCTAATATACTACAAAACAAATACGAGCATTAATACTAAAAACCTCCGATAAGTATCTATTAAAAAATACAATAACAGGCCGTTTCAGATAACTAGGATTTCGATTCACCCCGGATTTTACTGTACAAACGAACAGGCGGTCAGAGTACCCGAGTGGGAGGGGGGGCCCAGAGGCGGCCAATTGGCCCCAAGACCATTTGGCATTGCAGAAGGAGATATGTTCATGAGGTTAGCGGCTCCCCGCCCCATTGCGAAAATGAGAGCTTTGCATATTTATCATAGGAATATGTGACTTGTAACTCTATCCCCAACCAATTGATCATATAACCCCCACTTTACGAACTTTCTGTGTACGCCTACATCCAAGAGTATAATGTTTTGCAATGAGTTGTGGGTTCCCACCCACTCCCGATAATTTTGAGGAAATATTATTGATTTGAAAATTTAGTGGATTACAGGGGCCTACATTTTTTTTTTTTGGTGGTGGGGGGGGAGCCCATAACCACACCACGACCTTGCAAACAAAGGAATGGCTAAAAACAGGTTAAAACAGCGGTTCTTCAACTGTGGTCCGAGGGACCTTCCCAGTATTTCACAAAAGTTTGGAAAAATATTAGACAAGAGCATCTACTCTTTAATACTAAGGTATCACCACATGTCAGTGAAATGCAGCATCGTGCCTCGCACATGAGATAAAATTAACAAGTAGTGTTTCGCCATCTCTTATTAGTATTTATTATTAATCGAAAAATTGTATTTTATATACTTCTGATTAATTAAATGTAATTGTTATAATTAACATTACAATAAAATGAGAATAAAAATAAAATGTGTGTTGATTTAGTCTTCCTTAACTTAAATGGTGAAAATTAGTGATGAAGCACTATAAAACAATATGTAGGACTATGATACAAATTCCGGACTTTAAACTTTGGATTAATTTTCGGGGGTCCGTAAGGGCGAGTAATCTCTGAAAGGGGGTCCGCGATCTAGGAAAGTTTAAAAAAAAAGCTGGGTTAGAAGAAAACTTTTTGAATTTTTACTAATGTAATAAACGCCCGATAGATGGCGCGAGCAGTACAGGTATTAAAGAACATTTTCAAAGCACACGTTAGTTGGTGAAGTGTGTCCTCATTGACGTAACTAGCCTCAATTATGGGTAGTGGAGTAGTATGGGGGTGCCGCCGGGGCTAAAGCCCCGGACGAAAAATTTCAATATTGGACCCAGGTTTTAGAGGGCGAAAGACTTCTTACCTTGCCCCGGGCGCTAGCAACATACGCTATGCCGTGGATTATGGGGGGGGGACTATATTAAGCCCACCTAATGCTTGGCATATAGCACTGAAGTGTAATTTTCGATTTTCTAGGGAAGACTACATTTTTTTTTTCTGGGGGAGGGAGCTAAGCTCCCCTAGTCCCACCATAGTTACGTCACTGGATATCTCCAACAGGGCCTGTACAAATTTTACAAAGTACGTAAACACAGGAGAATTTTATATTACTCAATTCATAAATCGGATACGCTTGGGGGGGGGTGGGGGCATCGCTACAGATCAGACGTCCAAAATCGCGAGTCTGAAGCTGGATATTTCACGCAGGGAACAGCTCCAAATTGAGCTATTTGACAGTAAGTTGAACATACACTGTCAAAGCGAACCACATAAAACCCACACCTGTTAGTCATAAACTTCACATCTGCAGTCTCTCATCTGTGTGCGTGTCTTCTTAGTTTCCGAATACGGAATTTTTTAAATGCATTACAAAAGACATCGAAACAGTAAAAAGCGCTAATTTTTCACATTAAAGACACTACTTGGTTATTAATAATAGCTTTACTTTTCTTATCATTTCATTGCAATGAGATAAATGCCAGCGGACGCCAACCTTTCGGACCACTAAATTCATAATTTTAAATCCCGCAGACCACATTTCGTGAATTTAGTGCAATATAAAGGCAAAAATTGTCATTCAGAATATGAGAATTTCTTAGAATATTATTTTTGTTTTATTATTAATAAATCATTAAAAATGCAAATAATGTCCAGATTTTTCTGCGGACCACCGGTTGGCGACCGCTGATAAATAATATAAATATATCAGTAAATTTCAGCAAAATGGATAATCTAATCGAATACAGAAACACGATTTTTTTCACTTTGTGGATACTCCCCGAGCAGAAGGGAAAAAAAACCAGGAGGGGGGGATCGACACAAAACAGGGAGGGGGGGGGAACCCGAAACTCCACGGTCCATATTAAAAAGCCGCCAACGACCACTTCATAATCGCCAACCACCGCCAAAAGCTACCGAAAGTAGTATTATAGATTTTTTCAATGTACTAAGGCGCTTCCGAGTAGGGATGGGCAAAGTAGTTGATTTTGGTGAACGGGTCTTTTAAGAACAGTTCATATTTGAGACCCGTTCTTTTGAACTAGTTACTAATAATAAATTACATGAATTAAATAAAATTAAACACATTAACACAGTTAAAATAAATACGATGGTTTATAGCTATTTCGGAAGCGCGTTTAGGCTTCCTTCTTCAGAACCCTAGTTACACTAATGTGACACACGTGCTAGAAAAACTATCGATGCCAAATTGCTAGTCCAAAATTAGTTCGGGTAAACCAGTTGTGGGTCCGTAGCCGCGTCTTTTGCTATGGGACGAATGAAGTTTCTCCAAATAGAGGACATGGAATTGAACGGAAGCTGATCGTTAACAGTAGAAGAGGAATGCGAAAGAATATGGAAGGCTTCAAAGAAATTGAGGTCGGCTGGTGAAGAAACTTTCTCTATTAGATGGGCCTTGTCGAAAGAAAATTTGTGGCCAGCTTCCCAGGCGTGTTTGGCCAAAGCAGATTTTTCCAGTTGTTGTTTACGCACGTAGGCTTCATGCTCTTTAAGCCGAAATCGAAGGGCCCGACGTGTTTGACCAATATAAACACGATTACACTGGCATGGAATGGAGTAAACTAGGGTTCTGAAGAAGGAAGACTAAATGCGCTTCCAAAATAGCTATAAACCATTGTATTTATTTAAACTGTGTTAATGTGTTTTATTTTATTTAATATTTTGCGCAGTGTGTCGTTTCATCTTTACTATAAATACATGAATGTTTAGTTTCGAACTGATTTTTGTGTATTATTAAACTCATGGATGGTGCCACGAACTTGGACATTGCGCCGCCGATGTTGTCGTAAATCTCTAAATCTTGTTATTTTAATTCATTAACCTGAACTGTTGTTATTTGAAATCTTTGTACTGCATTGAATCAAAAATCATAATTTTTCTATGAATACTTCGTTATTGTGACTTTTATTCGTGCAAATTAAACCCCATTTTTATTTACAAATGCTACTTCGAATTTAGTGTGTTGGTTCGATATTAGAAACTCAATCTGGTTTTTATTTTTTCTGCCAATTTATGGATTAAGAAAAACTTAATGAAATTCAAGGTATATGCAATTTAAATAAAATATAATACAGTCCGCTTTTCGAAACTTGACTCAATTGAAATCGCTTTAAGCGCCTACAATGTATAATGTAATATATATATATTTATTTATTTATTTTTAACTTTTTCTTGTTTTAATTCGTGATATCTATATATAGCATTGGGTTGGCCAAAATTTTCGTTTGAATTGACGATTTTTTCCGTAAGACGGCAAACTTACTTTGGCAAATTTTATAGCCCTCCGAAACTGATGACAACAAGGGCCGGTCGCCCGAGGCCCCCGTTTGAATGTGGGGCGTCAAACTGAACTCAAGTTCAAATTTTTTTTAATTGACCCAACAGTAGAAAATCTCTCTAAAAAGAGACAAATTTAGAGAAATTCTTTCAGAGACTTTTCGCCACTTTTATAGGGTATATGGCTCACTGTGTATCTGTGCAAGTCGGTCTGGCATCATAGAAGCAATTTGTGCCAGGTCGCCCAGGTTCAAATTCGACCTCAAGTCGCCTTTGATTAGAACCTTATTATACCTATGAAAATATATTAAAACAAAAACAGTGAATACTAACCTTCGAATTTGTGCTCACACTTCAGTCTTTTCTGGGAAGAGCTTGTTATGGGAAAAAGTTCGTTCGATTTTTGCCAATTTTTTCCGTAAGGTGGTGTATTTAAAAACCAAACAAACTTTTGGAGGAACCCAATGTAATTGATATATGTAGTAGTATAGTATAGCATAGGCGTAGGCAGAAAGTTCATAAGGGAGGGGTTATGGGCTCAGTGGGGGGGTTACAGAGCTACAACTCACATATTCCTATGTTAAATATACAAAATTTCATTGCAAGGGGGGGTTACAACCCCCCACCAACACCCCCATGCGTAAGCCAGTGTCGTATAGATACTTGGATGTGAGTTTTTTCAAATCTTTTTTTTTTTTTTATACAAAACAAATCAACTCTAATGAATTGTATTAAACAGAAATAAGTTTCATTTATGACTTAAAGCTGAATTCTTACTTAAAATAATATAGAAGTTTTGTAACAAACAGTTATTTCGACACTGGCGTAAGGTTTAAAAACACGACGTTTCGGGAGCCAACTGCTCCCTTTGTCAAGTGAAGGCAGAATGAAGAGTTCGTGAAAGTCCTAAGCTTATATACCCGTGTGTTGGGAATCCCCATCTGAAGTCATCGGGTGTGGGACAGTTTTGGCTGAGGGAAACACCCGCACCCGACGATGTCAGATGAACACCCCCAACTCGAGGTTTTGCAAAAATCCTGTAAGGTTCTGGTAGAAGTTCTGTGTGGATTTTTTGAGCGTATTTTACAGTTTCAAATTTAATTATAGTCCGGCCCATGCAGAGGATTTCCAAATGGGGATAATAAAAGTTAAGTTTTTTGATAGAAACGACATTTTCTCTCATTAGGAATTTTATTTTATAGCTAATAATTTTGGTGGGTTAACAGACAACCCCCCCTCCCTTGCGCGCGGTCTTGATTTTAGTATTAATACACACACACGTTTAAATTATCCATAATTGGAAATTATATAATATAGACCTATAAAAAATAATAAAAAATAATAAAAAATATCTAATAAAGGTTACAGAAAATGTTACGTGATAAAACTATGGAAGAGCTGTGGAACGTAGATAAAATTAATTAAAATAACTGGAAAGTAAATGTTGCAACAAGCTAGTTATATAAATTTTTCGTTTAAACCTGACCAGTTCTGAACAAATCCTGATTATTTGGTTGATAATAATTGTACACATCACTTTGATTTGACTTACTGTTATTAGCATATGATGTATTTGAATGATCTGACAATTTTAATGAATTATATTCTCTCTTTATACATAACGAGTTAAAAAGGTAAAAAGACAATAAATGGATGACATATCGCACCCTCGCGACAAAAGTGTTGCCACTCAAAACACGACGATTTCAGAAAACGCAAAAAACCGTTTCGGGCTGAATTGAGGGATATTGTGTCCATCTAATAACATATGCGAACTAGCGGAAACCCGAATAACTCATGGCCTAACGTTTTGCACGGCAGGATGCAACACTGTTTTCTACATCTGGTTGTAACATTAACTCATTTTCGAATTTTTAGTTGTAACACTTTCGTCGAAAGTGTGTGATATGTAGGGCCGAAAATGGGTGAATGAAATTTATTAAATGTATTGTTCGAAGTAAATAGCAGTCGGTAGCTCAAACAGCAGCCTAGAAAAGGGGGATGGAGAGCTCCAGAACCCTCCGATACGGCCCTGACATGCAACATTTCAAATGCCCTAGCTTGCCCTCTCTGAATATGGAATATCGTAGTCGTAGCTCAAATAGCAGCCTAGAAAAGAATGGGGGCTTCGGTATCCTCCGATACGGCCCTGACATATGACTATTCAAGTGCCCTCGTATACACTCATCTGAATATCGAATATCGCAGTCGTAGCTCAAGCAGCCTAGAAAAGGATGGGGGGGGGCTTCGGGACTCTCCGATACGGCCCTGACATGTGACATTCCAAGTGCCCTCGCCTACACTCTCTGAATGTGGAATATCGTAATCGTCAAATAGCAGCCTAGAAGGATGGGTCCGACCCCACGATACATCCTTGACCGCTTGGTGGTGACTTCGAATTAAAACTACGATCTGTGAACGGAAAGCAGTGACCGCGAACTGCGAACTAGGATCGCGAATTGGGAACGACGAACTAGGTCGCGAACCGCAAACGATGATCACGAACGCACTATGACGAAGAACGGTAGTTCACAAAAAAAGTTATCTGAACGAACGGGTCATTTTTGTGAATAGTTCAAAAAGACCCGTTCGGTCACGAACGACCCATCTCTACTTCAGAGACAGGAAGGAAAGCACAGGAGGTCTTTGCGCCGTGGGAGGGGCTCCTCCCTCCCTAAGAAGATACGACGGAGGAAAGGGGGCGGGTGTTCGGTATGTCAGGGTAGACTAGTTGTAGTAAAAAGAAGGAACAAACAAAACAAAATAAAAAAAACGAAAACTGGATTTGTTCGGCTGAGAGTGGCGCGTAAACTTTACTCCCAGTACCTTATGCTCCCATTGCATGGGCTATCTATATGCACACATGGATCTTTTGACTTTTTGATCGAATTTGAAGCCAACTTGGCGCGAATCATTCAAAAGATTTACGTCTTGTATTCGTTTACTTAAAATTGAGGAAATCGCCTTCCAGTAATTAATAACGTATCATCAACGAAGGGTTTTCAAAATTATCGGCTGGGCCTCAAGCAATTTAGTAGGTACATATTTATACATTGCAATATATGTAAAATTTCAATTTATTTCAAATCATCTGGGGATGGCCTCGGGCCGAACGTGCCCATATAACTCGACGCACATACAGGGGCGGACTGGGCCGTCGGGCCGGTGCGCCCTCGTGAGAGATAGGATTCGCGCCTTCGAATGGACAAGTAACTTGCGCCCTACGAAAATCCACGGTATGCGCCTTATGAGAGGATCCAGTCCGCCCCTGCGTACATGTATCCTATAGCAGCGGTTCTTTAACTTTCCTAGACCGCGGACCCCCTTCAGAGATCACTCACCCTCGCGGACCCCCAAGAATTAACTCAAAGTTTAAAGCCCGGAATTTGCATCATACATATTTATTTCTAGTGTTTCATCACTAATTTTCACCATTTAAGGAAGGAATTTTTCGTCCCCTCATAATTTATTCTTAGCATTAAAGAGCAAATGCTCTTTTCTTAGTATTTTTCCGAATTTTTGTGGACCACTGGGAGGACCTCGCGGACCCCCCCCACGATACAGTCTCACGGACCCTCAGGTGTCCGCAGACCACAGTTAAAGAGCCGCTGTCCTATAATATTCTGTTTGAAGAAATGAAGCAAACAAAAACAGTAAGACAAAAGGCAAAAATGAATAATACTGTAGTTACAAAAAATAAAAATCTCCTTATTGGCTTCACAAGCCTAATACTTTGCAATTCGAAATTTCCAATCATTTCTATCTTCAGCGAAAAATTTCAGTTGGACTTCCATATGACGAAGTCGATGAATTCATAAGAAAAATTACTATATATATATATATAGAACCACGGCCGCGGTGACTACTTTTTGCGCCCTTGTGCAAATTTTATTTTGGCGCTCAAAATTTTTACTATGATCATAAACTACGGATATGGTTAAATAGTAACTATTTACTAGAAAAACCAAAAAATAGTTGAAATTTACTCTTAAATTTTGCTATAGGTCAAACATAAATACGTAAAAAAAAATGCGAATGAATTCGAAAACCTTGCAATTTTTTTTGCTAACGATGTAGCCGAATTCTTTGCGTTATTATCAAAATTTCCTTCATTGATTTGAAACTAAGCATCGCAAACTTCTCCAATTTGATACCTTAAAGATGTCACAGCATCTATTCTACAAGAAATATCAAATAACGATTTTAAAGTTGTTTATTACATGAGATTTCGGAACTGACCAGCGTTGAAAAAAATATATACATGTAAAAGTGTTCGACTGCGGCGAAATCTAAAACAAATTTAGGCTATGATTGCATCAGAACGACGACGGCCACAAAAATAAATAAATAATAATAATAAATAAATAAAATTTTCAATAAAACCTTATAGTTCAAATCCAGATTTTTTTTTTGTAAACCATTATACTTGCCACCAGTGGCGTAAGAAAGTTACAGGCTTAATGGGAGGGGTTACAGAACTACAACTCATATATTCCTATGTTAAATATACAAAATTTTAATGTGATGGAGGGGGGGGGGTACAAACCCCCCTAAAACCTGCCCCCTGGCTACGCCTCTGCTTGCCACACATATTAGCCCGACTGTTGAAACCCTGATCCCTCAACTCGTTGATATTTAAACCTTCTTTCACTAACGCTGCCAGAAGAAATCTTGTCAAGCCCAAACACAATGTTACCATGTTTGGCGCAGTATAGCCCAGATGCTCTTGCGCCATAAAAAAGCCAAACAATCAATCAATCAAACCAAACACAATGTATCACCACCTATCGGGGAAAAAATATAAAAAATACTCTTCTACGCTAATTCTTACGTTTTTTTAAATTAATAAATTTTATACAAACTGTAACTTGCTCTTGGTGGCTGGCGCCGAGGGACAGACACAGTTTAGAATTATTGAAAACTATTTAGCCTTTTTAGTTAAATCTAAAATTTTTGATTTGATCTTTTCGCCCATGAAATTGATTACTTCATTTTGTATTTTATCCGGAGGTAATGATGAAGCATTTTTTATAGTCCTTTGTCATTTGGTGTGTTCTGTCGTGGTTGGGTCGAATTTTGAAATCGTGTTTACGCATCTTAAAAAGTTGTCGTTATTTTTCTTTTACAAACCATTTGCTATTACTTTCCCGAAAAGCTAAATTCTAATCGCCTATAGATTGAATTACATACAAAATTCTCCCAATAACAGCTTGCCAGTATTTGGTTAAAGGACGAGGAACCTTTTCATGTTGGAAGGCCGCATTCCATAAATTTCAATTAAATACAGGGGCGTTTAAAACTTATCGGGGAAGGTCTGTTTGTTCGTTTGGATTTTTTTATGGCGCAAGAGCATCTGGGCTATACTGCGCCACATATCGGGGAAGGGCTCAAGTATTTTTTTTTAAACAGATCATATAATTTAGTGTTAAGCGGAACATGTATTTTGCTACCCAACGGGAAGGCTTGAGCGCCCCACATTTCCCACGTCACTGATTAGATATATAGTAGAACCCCGATTATGCGAACTCCGTTCATGAGAAATGGTCAACTGCACTTATTATTATACAATATATATATATATATATATATATATTCTCCACCCACGTTTAAAGTAGCTCAAACTAAAGCTTTTTATATTTGAAGAAAAGAGGCGCTGTCCTCCTCCTGGATTCGAACCAGGATCCCCGCGTTATTATTATTATTTTAGTAGATACTCGTTCAATACTTTCGGTAAAAACGTTCATAGTCGCTTTTTAGTATATTCCGTCCTAAAGAGAGAAACCAATACAACCGGAAGATATTGGTCATATAGGAAGATGTGCGCGTGTGTGTTACATAAATCAGATACACACGAAGGTGGTTCTTTTATCTTTCGTGCTTTAAAAAAATTTATTTAAGATAATAATTAACCATATTCGTGAAAATAAAAGACTCTGGTTTGCAAAATTTGGCTTGATCCAAAAGGCCGCAAGTTCTCCACCAATCATTTAGTTTCTCTATTTATTTGTTTTGCGCACAATGTCCTGAGTTAACAATGTAGTAAGTTATTCATTTCATTGCACTTGTGTTAGCGATTTCCTATCCGAAAACCATATTGCACAAGCAGCCTTCTCCTGTGTACCGATGACGTCACTGTTGTTTTCTGCGTCTGCTACACTCTATGAACACACATGCGCAGTTTATCTCGTGGAGACATTCTAATTATGCAAGAAAAGGGTGACTGTTGCCGCGTAATTAAAAAAACAAGGATTAAGTTTCTAGCTGTTGTAATTTTGACGCAAATAGAATGTGAAGTTGTACACTTCTTTTATGAACGCCCTTTCATTTTTATGAATACAGTCATTGGCGTACGCAGAAAGTCCATGAATGGGGGAGGAAGGTGTTACAATTAAATTCCATACATTCATATATATATACAAAGTGTCATCGCAATGAGGGGTTACAACGCCCATCAACACCCCCTACGTACGCCGGTGTATACAGTAAAACCCAGGGGCGGACTGCGTCCTCTCAAAGGGCGCAAACCTTGGATTATTGGGAGGGCGCTAGTTCATGGCCATTCGGAGGAGCGAATGTTATCGCCTATGAGGGCGGCACCAGCCCAGTCTGCCTCTGATAAAACTTACGAATGGAAAACATTTCGGAAGGAGTATCTGTCCACTATTTGGAGGCATCTATGCTACGGGTTCGAGTAGAAGCAGCAGCATCGGGGCTAGGATTTAGAAAGCGTCTGTTAAAGGGGCCGTTCCAGTATTACGTAAGCATCTTCGGGGAAGGTGGAGTTTGATTTTTGCTGACAACGGGGAGGGGTGGGGGGGTTTGAACAATGCTTACGTAGGACACAGGAAATAATAAAACAGGCACATGGTCAGGAAGTAAGAGCCGCCTGAGGAAACTACAATACTGGGATCTACCACACACTACGAGTAAAAGAGATAAAATGCACGTAATCGTAGTCACGTAATCGTAGTAAGTATTTCATTGTTTAATCCAGTGGCTGGCCATTAACCCTTATTCGCTAGGAGGCTACCTTCTATACTCCCCGTGGCCCCTCTAATATTTTTAAATTAAAACGAACGTATTATTTTTAATAAATGCATTTTATCAGATCAACTTCTTATTTATCCACTATTTACTTATAACATAAGATATACGTAATAATATGCGACAAAATATTTTATAATAAAATATTATATTATCCCTTGTGTAGTTTAATAATATGTATACTATATACATTGAAGTGCCAGAAAAACTGGTACAGGCGTGCGTATGCAAATAACGGAGCTTTGCAACCAATCAGCGTAACGCGATGCGGTCGGCAGCGCCTATATAAGACAAGAGATGTCTGGCAAAGCTGTTAGATCGGTTCTTGCCGCTACAATGGCAGGTTATCAAGATTTAAGTGATTTTGAACGTGGCGTTATAGTCGGCACAAGAGAGATGGGACATAGCATCTCCGAGATAGCGACAAAATTTGGATTTTCGCGTACGACCATTTCACGGGTATACCGTGAATATCAGGAATCCGGTAAAACATCAAATCTCCGACAGCGGTGTGGCCGGAAAAAGACCTTGAAAGAACAGGACCTTCGACGACTGACGAGAATCGTTAAACGAGATAGACGTGCAACACTTCTTCAAATTGCCGCGGATTTCAATGCTGGGGCATCAACAAGTGTCAGCGTGCGAACTGTTCAACGAACCATCATTGATATGGGCTTTCGGAGCCGAAGGTCCACTCGTGTACCATTGTTGACTGCACGGCACAAAGCTTTACGCCTCGTTTGGGCCCCACCAACACCGCCATTGGACTGTTGATGACTGGAAACACGTTGCCTGGTCTGACGAGTCTCGTTTCCAATTGCATCAGGCGGATGGACGTGTACGGGTATGGAGACAACCTCATGAATCCATGGACCCTACATGTCAACAGGGGACTGTTCAAGCTGGTGGAGCTTCTGTGATGGTATGGGGCGTGTGCAGTTGGCGTGATATGGGACCCCTGATACGTCTAGAGACAACTCTGACAGGTGACACATACGTAAGCATCATGTCCGATCACCTACACCCATTCATGTCCATTGTGCATTCCGACGGACTTGGACAATTTCAGCATGATAATGCGACACCCCACACATCGAGAGTTGCTACCGAGTGGCTCCAGGAACACTCTTCTGACTTTAGACACTTCCATTGGCCACCTAAATCGCCAGACATGAACATTATCGAGCATATCTGGGATGCCTTGCAACGTGCTGTTCAGAAGAGATCTCCAACACCTCGCACTCCTATGGATTTGTGGACTGCCCTGCAGGATTCCTGGTGTGAATTGTCTCCAGGATACCTTCAGACATTAGTCGAGTCCATGCCACATCGTGTTGCGACACTTCTGCGTGCGCGGGAGGGCTTACACAATATTAGGTAGGTGTACCAGTTAATATATATAGCTTACAATAATAGTAATAAAAAGTAGAGAACCAAAATCTTACGCAAACATTAAGGCGGTGGGGAGGGGTCAGCATTTGCTTATGTTTCACAGGGGGTATAAATGGCCAAAATGCTTACGTAATACTTGATCGGCCCCAAATAGATATCAGTTAAAAAAGATTCACTGCATATTGGATGAGTTTTTATTGTATTTATTCCCTTGCAACAGAAGCTACGTAGCTGCGACCCGCATATTTCGATACGGCCCGCTATTTTAAATATCGTGCCGCCTTCTCCACAAACGCCTTGAGGTTTTCGGTTTATCTAACTCAGGGGTCGGCATCGACCCCCCCCCTTTAAGAGTTCCTTTACTTTCTATCTACCTCCCCTCCTCCTCTATGTCACTATTAATTACATAATCACAATAAAATTAATTACAATAAAAGAAAATTATCATAAAACATATTAAATTTAATATAGAAAACAATAATTACAATTTTTATATAGCTATATATGAAAAAATAAGACTTTTATTAACTCAGTAAAGAATTTACTACGGTAGTCAACGTGAATGGCGAGCCTCATGACTCCTAACAAGATTAGCAACGGTCGGTTCAAAATTAGTTTGTTTCAACCTTAAATCGCCACGTAATTCCTTATTTATATCCGTAACTCTTTCCATGACTTTGCTCCATCTTAAAAATTTATATATATATATATAGAGAGAGAGAGAGGGGGGGGGAGAGAATATTAAAATTTTCTTACAGAAAATCGTAATCTTAACAATGTTATACATTCTATATATAAAAAATAACAAACATTACACGTCCTATTCATGACAACATCCTCAAGATTCGCTCTTAATTTGTTGTCAGTAAGGATGGAGGTAATCCCAGTTCGAAGAATTAAATCTTACCCATACTACGACGTCTTATATTTTTTATAGACCCCCAAAAAAATCGATCCCTGGGCCAGATTCGAACCCCCAAATCGACCCCTGGGGTCTATATCGACCACTTTGGCGATCATTGGTCTTAACCCAACAACGTTGTTTTAAGGCGCTAAAAAATGGCGATGAATTGGGATCCTTTTGGCGTTTATAAAATAAGATGCCGACGCCAATGGTGCCAATGTGCTGCTTCCCGGAGGTTATTTGAATACAGAAAGCAAGGGAAAGGGGCGCCGCAGTTCAAGGTCGCTATCGGGTGGGGCAAATTATGTGGCCCCGATCCATCATGCCCCTGGGCGGTCCACGGCACCACCAAAGGGACTAGAAATACAGACAGTGGAATATAAACACAAAAATTAAACAATTTTGACAATGCGCATATCTATAGCGTTATTTTTAAATATCTTCTTAAAGCGATCACTTCTGAGCGATCGTTTAGAGCAACAGTCGCACAATGGAGGTGAAGCGGGCTCATTAGAAGGGTGCAACTGAAGCTAAAAACTTGACTTTTCTGTCTCAAATTCTACAAGGAATACAACTACGTGATTCGTTTTCGAGGATTGTAGTAATAATACACGTCGAAAACTCGACGGAAATTAAAAGTGCAGTTTAACAATTATTATTATTGTTTTTTTTTTAAAATCACACATCAAGGGGCTAAAGTTATATTTGAAGCTTCGGGCTGAGCGCTCAAATTCCTACAAAGTTTTTCGGGCTAGGAAGGGCTCAAATTGCAAGATTTCGAGCCTCAAAAAATGAGCCCGAACACATCGGTATCGCACAGTACAAGGGAGGAATAAAACAGTAATTTCAATCTTAAATTTCAAAGTGTTAAAATACAATTTGGAACAAACGTTCAGAAATAGGGTCGCAGAATGGAGGTGGTCAAAAAAGAGTTTTGCGTTTCTCTTGTGAACATCAGCAGACGTCGAACGTCTGCTGGCCGCAAAGCGGACGGCGATTACTCATTTCTTCTAAGACTTCCAGTTTTGAAGATAAGCAAAGGCAATGGGGCTATCAGGGGCGGACTTTGGCACACCAGGGCCAACCGATCCCAGTGCGCCGCCCTCCGATAATCCAAAGCATGGGCTCTTTGGGAGGACCCGGTCCGCCCCTGGGCGCTTGCCATACAAGAGACACCAAAAGCTAGCAACTCTTAAGCCCATTACCGAAAAAATCACCCCTCCTTAAAAATACTTCTACGAAAATAACACGATAACCCCCCATAGAAACGGATGATGATAAAGTGGGGTGAAAGTAACTCGGATTCCTTTAAAAATGTCTTATTCAATAAAATGTGTCTATTTCTTGGAGGTCGAAACAGTCGATAAGTTTGGAGAAAAGAACTCTTCGGAGAATAGTCGCAACCGGAACGCAAGATGCTAAATCAACAAAAACGCAAGAAAAAATTGGAAAAAGAAAAAGCATAAAAGACCTGGGGGGAAGGGCAATCGCCGTCCCCTTAGCGCGTGTCAGGTGCAAGCAACAAGTTCTAGGGGTCAATAAAGGGTCAAGGTGAACAACTCTATCCCAATTCGATCTCCGCAATGCCCCCACCAAACGCCCCTAACTTAACACCCGTCAACACCCATCCTGACGGCCGAATTCAATTGACAAGTGTTAAACACAATATTTGAACAGACGACTTGTCCTACCAATCGTAAGTCATTTTCTCCTAGGAAAAAACTTAAAAATTGGACAGATGCGGCATATTTTTTTTTTATGTCGGTTTCCCACTGAGAAATGAAGGGGGTATGATCAGTCCCCCCCCCTCGATCATACACCGCGTAAGCAGTGGGGGGGTGTAAGAACCCCTTATAGGTGGAGGGCGAAACAAAAGACGGTGATGGGAGTATCCCAGGGTATATGTAATGTAGAAATAAAAGAGGTCGCCATGGTATGGAGTTTTGAGAAAGGTCTCAGTGGGGGGTCTGCCTATAATTATAAGCATGTAATGCGCTTATCCTCGTACGTATGAATGGCGCCATATACTTCAGTGGGGAGGCTGAAAAAGAAATATGTACCACCTCCTTTTTAAGACATCAAATATTTTAGTGATTGTACAAGATGCTAAAATGCTTCAACAATAATTAATACTGCTTGACAATTGGTAATGGACTAAAAGTATCAATTTTAAATGCATTTTGGGGGTCCCCCGGCTTATATGACGCCCATGCATATACGTATACATTTACGAAAGTATTTTTATTTCACCTAAATTTTATCGTTTTAATCGCCGAGCTGCTGCTTCACAATTATTTAGCAACTGATTATTTAACAGTTTTTGTACCGAAATCTAACATTTTAGAAAGTGAGCCGATATTCGGTCTGATATTCTGAAAGTCATAAAATCAATCATCACCGTTCTATAATGAGTAATCGTACAAACAGTTCCGGCTTTAAGTCGCTTCAGTTCCGGTTGTCACGTGCACAAGCCCGCGGGGAAGTTGTCACTTCGATGCGCGTCTCGAGAAGTCAATTTAATCACGTCACTTCCACCGTATGACTTAATATTCGTGTACTTTTTTTATGTGTTCTTATATTCGCTTTAATCAACTCAACATTTTTCATTCGACATCTTTAAACACGCGCGAAATAATACGCATTCGGCCATAACGTCGCTCTAATATTTAAAAAAAAAAAAATGCTTATATATACGCCATTTACGTTACAAAAGAGTATCTTTTTCTCGGAACGATATTTACGAAGGATTTAATTTTATTTACAAAGGATTTAATTTCATTTACAAAGGATTTAATTTCATTTACAAAGGATGTTATCTGATTGGTTTACAGGCGATTTTATTTTACTTACCAGCAATTTTATTTAATTTACAATCGATTTTCTCCGATTTACGAAGAATTTATCTGATTTATAAGCGATTTTATTTTACTTACAAGCAATTTTGTTTAATTTACAAGGGATCTTATTTACTTTATAATCGATTTTCTCTGATTTACAAAGGATTTTATCGGATTTGTAAGCGATTTAATTTTACTTACCAGCAATTTCGTTTAATTTACAAGGGATCTTATTTAATTTATAATCAATTTTCTCCGATTTACAAAGAATTTTATCTAATTTACAAGCGACTATTTTATTTACGAGCAATTTTGTTTAATTTACAAGGGGTCTTACTTAATTTACAATCGATTTTCTCTAATTTACAAGGAATTTTATCTGATTTATTAGGGATTTTAGCCGATTCATAAATTTATGAATGGTCCAGTTTACGGTGCGTTTAGTGGGCCTGGCGGAAGAACGGGGAATGCTGGGAATCAATCAAAAAAAAATGTATATAACCAATATTACTAGTTTATAACATACGAACCAAAAGTAGGCGTGAAGGTTTAATTGTTGGTACTTTTTTTTTTTTTTCCCATCTACGCGACAACCAGATGCCACTTTTTTTTTAATCATTCATTACTGCATAGAAATATTAAAAAGAAATCGTGGAGGGAAAGGGGGAGCATGAAACGCATAAGTAAGATTTTGTCGCCGAAACATGTGAACGAAAATCACAAAAACTTACGACGCGCACGTGGCCTCGTGGGGGCGGTCACGTGGTCTTAAATGGCCAATGAGAGAACAGGTTGAAGGAATAGGTCACGCGAAAATGGATCTTTTAGGAGAATCAAGATTATACTACACAATTAAAAACAAAAAAGGTAAATTTATCAATTCAGGAAGACACAATAAAAACCCAATTACAAACGAAATGAACATACATGACAGATCGTTCCTCACACCTCCCCCACACTTTTTTTTTCCAGTGGTGTTATTTAAATTTTAGGACTGAATGAATGATAAACGGGTAAACTAAAGTTATGCAGTTCTAGCAGCAAAAAATTACAAACATAACAATTCGCCACATAAAAATGTAAATCTTCGCGTCTCCTTTTACTCATTTAAAAATAAATAAATACACAGCAATTTGCGGGACGTTTAATGGATTATTACTATTCCTAATGGAAATTGAGTTCCCGCCAGACATAGCAGAACTTCTATACAGGGTGTCCCTAAAACCTTGACCGCCCCATTCAATTCCCTAAATATTGATCTTAGACATATGTACTAAATTGGAAAGTGGCGTAAAAAAAAGGTGCAGAATTTTATGAAATTGATTAAAATTGCAGAGGATTATTTTTCGAAAAATACAAAATTTATATTTTTATACGGTCCCTGTATACAAGAATGTCCAATGAGTAAAATGTTCCTTATATTCTAATAGGTCAATATACAAATTTTTAGCATTCTAGTGGGAAAAGAACTAAGGATGTGAAAGCCCAAAATAACTGACAACACTTTTTGAAGGTGCATGTCGGGAAAAGGGGTAATTCATTCTGCTAGGTCACATTATTTTGGGTCTTCATATCTCTGGTTCTTTTATCCACTAGAATGCTGAAATTTTGTATATTGACCTATTGGAGTATGGGGAACATTTCACTTATTGGACAATTTTGTGTACAGGGACTGTATAAAAATTTAAATTTTGTATTTCTTTGAAAAATAATCCACTGCAATTTTAATCGATTTCACAAAATTCTGCACCTTTTTTTTACGCCACTTTCCAATTTAATACATATGTCTAGGATCAATATTTAAGGAAATAGAGGGGCGGTCAAGGTTTTTTGGGACCCTGTATATCAAAACCGACAGGGTTCCATTAAAAAACCCTTCGATATACAGAAACGATCTTTTTTATAAATCTGTGGCAGGTTTCCACTCCCACTGTAGAAAAAAAAAAAAAATCCCTGACTTTTGCAGGTTTTCCCCCCCGAATTTGCTGACAAAATTCCCTGACCATTCACACAATTTTGAACTGAACTTGGGTTGTCGGGAAAATGACCACGTTCGTAGAAGATTTAGCTATTAAAAACAGAGGTTAAGAAAGCTTTTCCCGACTTTTCCAGTTTTGACCAAAAAATCTCGTTCTTTCCCAGTCTTTTTTTTTTTTTTTTTTTTTAAACATGAACCGTGATTTTAACATGAAACGTGTTCTAGGGGCCCAATATCGGTTTGACAAATTGAAATAAACACAATAAACTTTTCCACGGAAATACCGTCCATGATATTTCGTAGCCTTGGTCATGAAAGAAGGTGGTTGGTTCCCTGTCATTAGGTCAAGTTTATACAAAGGGCATGTAGGAGAATTAGTCAGGTTAATTCGATGGGGGGGAGGGGGATTGTGCAACGGTTTCATTGGGAAGGGTGGCCAACGAAAGCGGCACTGTAATCCCAGGTTAATTCGATGGAGATGCTGTTATAAGTGGTCATATCCAGTCGTAAGTCTGAAGCAAGCTACCCCGACCTTCTTTGGAAGGAGCTCTTTTGGTATTACGTATTTAAGGAGACAGTCCCATCTTTTCTCAGTAATTTTATCAGAGTAATGTGACAGTCTTTGTTTTGAATACGTGGAAATTCTGTGTAGGATATGGTATTTAAAGGTATTTCTTAATCAATGAGCCCTTCTTTTTTTTTTAATAAGCGAATATGGACCGTGTTACGTTCAAGTTACGTGTATTAGATTATTACGTTAATTAATAATAATTTAATAACACATTAATTATTTATTACATTACGCGCATACAGATAATTAAAAACAAGAATCGGCAAGAAAAAAAAAAGGCATGCCGAACGTGCCTTCGGAAACTTCATATTGATGCAGCATTCATATTAGTGAAATAAACTTTTTAATGTCTCATGGTACGACACATTCCGATGGTGATTCAGCATAAGTGTTTATTCAATGAGTTCATGAAATACATCATCAGGGACAGGGTCAGCCATATACCTATTCAATCGATTTGACTCAATCGGGGCCACGCGGCCAGAGGGAGAAGGCGTGCTTGGGAAGGAGGTGTTTTTTTGTTTTGTTTTGTTTGTTTTTTTTAAATTGCAAATTAAGACTTGTCTAAAACGGTACTCAAGGGAACGGGAAAAAACATTGTTATAGACAAGATTGAACCTGATAAAACACTATATCCGTCGGGTACTGGTGGGGTGGGGGATTGTAACCCCCACTGCGATCAAATTTTGTATATATATATATGCATATGAATAAATGGAGCTATAGCTCTATAACTCCCCATTACGAACTTTCTGCATACGCCTATGCTGTCAGGAATGGGAAGAAAACAGTTTGTTTGTTTGGCTTTTTATGGCAAAAGGCATCTGGGCTATACTGCGCCAAAGGAAACACAGTTACAGGTGATACAAATGCAGGTTACAAAGGGAAAACAGTTACAGGTAGATTATAATTAATATTACAGGACGTATCCATAAGCGTAACGGGGTTTAAATATAGCTTAAACTACAGGGGCCAAAAAAATTGCATGCGGAAAAATACGATTTTGCCTCTTTTCTTAAAAAAATTGGGGGCAAATGCCCCCCCCCCCTCCTTGCTCCAGCCAGATTACTCCTATGGCAGTATCGTAATAGACATATTTCACTATATAACAATCCTCATCGGGGGGGAACGTTTAAACGTTTACCGTCGTAATTAATCTATTTTATTTACATATTACTTACTGTTTATTGGCTATTTCATTTCCTAAGACCGCTCTATGGATGCAGGGCCAGATTAAGACCGTGGTGGGCCCGGGGCCCATGAGAAAAGAAGGGGCCCCCACCCCTCACGTATTGCATGCACAAAGTTCACTCCAACGAACTTAACAATGTACTGAACATTTAAAAAAATTATTAATTCCGATATTTCATACAATAAATAAGTAAACAGCCTATTCGTAAACTCGTACTTTGCGCATTTGCGTTGCGGCAAATTTTTTAATAATGTTTGATAAATTAGTTTTTACTTTTGCAGCAATCAGATCCGATTCAATGCATAACAATGACAGCACAAACTTTGCACAAAAAGCTGAAAATAAAAGTTTTAGCTTCACGCATTATTGCTGCCTTTTCCCCCTTTGTACAAATTTTTATAATACGAGTACTTCATAACTTTTTTTTTAATACTTTCAGGCTTTGGAAGTAAAAGTCTAATTCGAAAATTAAATATTTAAAAACACAAGTATTATTTGTTTAGCGTGCTGGTGGTTGTTGTGGACCCTAGACCTGTGTGCCCTGACACAAACCCGGCCTTGTGTGGATGGGACTTGCAACTTAACGGAACAACGCATATGGGAAAGGAACACAGGCGTACGCAGAAAGTTTGTAAGGGGGGGTTATAGGCTCAATGGGGGGTTACAGAGCTACAACTCACATATTCCTATGTTAAATATACAAAATTTCATTGCAATGGGGTTACAACCCCCATCAACACCTCCCCCCCCGGGGGACGCCAATGGAAGGGAGGAATGTGGAAGTTAGTGTTGGCGCATCTATTCAAGAATTCGACAGCATTGATTTTTAGAGGGGGCAAAACGAGGAAAGACTCACTGTAGAAAACAACAGAAGATATCCGCCCCCCACCAAAAAAAAAATGAAATCAGCCAATGTTTCACACAAACACAAATAATGTCGCAACTTCCGGTAGATGGCGCCTTTGATAGTTGTGTCCGACAACGCATGCAAACGTCAAAGAGGGTATTAGAAAATCGGCTACAGTAATAGCCATGGGCGCAGTTAGCGGGTGGGGGGGGACCTGTCCCCCCCAATGTTGGTGTTAGGGTTCCATATCTCCCTTCAATTTCAAACAAAATGCCTTCTACTGGCATATTGTCCCCTCCACCAACATTTTTATGCCATCGGCGACAATGGTAGTAGCAATGAAATAATAATGAACACAAGAAATTGCATAGATATGCTAATTAATATGTATAACGGACTTCTCTAAAGTGGTCGTTTGGATTTCCGGTGGAAAATGGACGTTCAAAAAGGCGCCCGTATAATAAAGGGGGTAACTGGGAAGTTAGTCTTTAATCACGACCTTGAATGCCATCCGTTCTGCAGAAATTAATCAAGTGAGGATATGAATAGATATCAATATGTTGTTGACCCCCCACACACTTCAGAGGAAGCAATGTAATGTACCAATAACTGCGCGACAGAATAAAAGCAAATACAACAAATACAAATTCAAACTAGGGCGAGATCCGTCATTTAACCTAATATCCAACCTCCGACACATCCCACTTCCTTCCTCTTGGAGATTACGCTCTAGAGCAGCGGTCGCCAACCGGTGGTCCGCGAGAAAATTTTGGTGGTCTGCAGAAAAATTTGGACATTATTTGCATTTTTAATGTTTTATTAATAATAAAACAAAAATAATATTCTAAGAAATTCTCATATTCTGAATGACAATTTTTGCCTTTATATTGCACTAAATTCACGAAATGTGGTCCGCGGGATTTAAAATTATGAATTTAGTGGTCCGTGAGGTCCGAAAGGTTAGCGACCCCTGCTCTAGAGGGCACTCAACGGGCCATAGTTTTAAAAACGGCCCTTGAAAAGGGGCCATAGTTTTAAAAACGGCCCTTGAAAAGCGCGAGAACTTTCTAGGACAATGACGGTTAAAACCTTGTTACAATAAAAAAAAAAAACTCCGATACGGTCACCCCGTCTGTGCGGCCGGGGAAAAATTCCCAGTAAGAAATTCCTTCACAATAATAGCACTCTCTTTTACGGGCAAATTTTTTCAGTCCGAGTTGAGGGTATAGGAATCTGCTACATCGCCATCCCCTAAAACCCAAAGTTCACATACCCGCTAAATATTCAAATTACAAGAAAGGAAATAAAACATTGCGCAAATTATTTTTCTATACTTCTTCTGCATATGTACATTGTAATAATCTTTTGTATGCAACAATTTTTCAAAGAGAAAAAATATAGAGATAAGAATACCAAGAGGGAGAAAGGTACCATATGAAGTAAAATCCTGCCAATATCCAAGAAAGAAGTGCTTGAATTTTCTTTTCCTCCGAGTAAAAAATAAACTTTTTTTTTTGTGTAAAAATGGGGACGCGAATTATTTTATTACTACTGAATACTTCATTTCGTTTCTTTTCTGATAAGTACATTTCATAGGAAAAATCAAAATCAAAACAAAACGAAGTCTGACCCCCCCACGAGCAAATATCCTGGCAAAGACCCTGGTTGTTGGTGTCCGCCAATAAGAGGTTTTACCGTATTTCGTTATGTCTTTGTATAACCCAGAGTGAGACTTCAAATCGATCGTTTCCCAGTGGAAATACGGGCGGTCGTTATGGTAGGGTTTGCAATCCAAAATTCCACACAAATTGAATCAAGACATATTGACCTATTTACATCTCACCGTTCTACTTTTAAGCAAACTGTTTTTAAAAGTTACACCTGAAGAAAAAAACAATGGCCCTGGTCATAAATTTGAAACTAGAAAACAATGATTCTCCGCTAAAACATATCATGATTATTATACATCATTATAGGTGCGATAGGTTCTGGTCACAACAACGCCACCTAGGCGACGAATACAAATTAAACACCATTCGCCCGTCCAACGCAAAAGTAGGACATATATATATTAAACAGAAAAACAGAGAAAGACTAACGTCCCCCTCCCCACAGTTGATATTTTATTTACAATCGATAATTAACGTCAGGAAATATATTACCAGCCCCTTAACCACCCTATCTCTCCCCTCCCCCCCCCTCAACACCACCTTCCAAAATGATAGAAGAGGTAGCCTTATGGCGCAACGGGAAGACTGGGAGGGGGAGGAAAAGGACCCAGAGGGAGGGAGGGGAAAAGAAAATTACCATGGAAACGCCATCCCTCCCTTCCTCGTCTCACAAGGTCAACGATCAGAAAGAGCGACAGTGAGAGAAGGAAAAAAAAAAGGTAGGAAAAAAAAAATATTAAAAACAACAGGGGCTAAAACAGAGAGATACCACTCCGATCCAAGTCTATTCTCACGTGACTTAGGGGGGGGGGAGGGAAGGGCAGCGGACCCTCCGCAATTATTTTACAAAACTCATTAACTAACAGAAAAAAAAAAAAAGACGCAACGTCATTACTTATAGCTACGTATATCAATATTTTTGTAATAAATTCTAGTATCGGTAAATTTTTGAGATTGTGTAAGGGGAGGGGGGGTTGCGCAGCACAAACGTTCTCCGAAAGCATGCGCCGCGGCGCGGGTGCTTTTAATTACAAATAATAATTTAAAATGTACTCACGTGCGCAATACCGTTCACCGCGTATCCGGAATTGACAAATCCCTGCAAATAAAACAATAAAAAATTATCACAAAATGTTAATTATTTCAAATGATTAATTTTTACTAAGCATTTTTTTTTAGCACAGTAGTCCTGAATAGTAAAGAAAATGTGGTGATTTGATTCCTTTTCATGGTCTCTTCCTTAAAAAAAATGATCAAAGGTTGTCACTGCTGGATTATACGCTCTAAGCACTTCCCAACAGACAACCAACGAGTGCTAACGTGTTTTAGTACCTTTTTATATCAGTCTCATGAAATTCTTGAAGAATTTTCAACCTATCTTTTCTTTTCGAACTCTTTTGTAAGTAATAGTAAATGCCCACCATGGAAAAACATGCCATATGCATCCGATGCCTGCCAATACACTGAACTTTTTCTATGAATATTTAGTGCTATAAATGCGTTTCCTGCAGCACGTTAAAATGACCTAAGGCAGCGGTTCTTCGACTGTGGTCCGCGGACCCTATCGGGGGAGGGTAGCGAGAGCGAGTATCTCTGAAGGGGTCCGCGGTCTCGGGAATTTAAAGAACCGCTGACCCAGGCACTGTCGAATTATTGATTGATTGATTGATTGTTTGGCTTTTTTATGGCGCAAGAGCATCTGGGCTATACTGCGCCAAACACGGTAAAATCAAAGACTGTAGTAAAGTCAGTACTTTTAAAAATTTGTTTGTTTTGGTTTTACGGCTCAAAGACTACAGTGGTCATGCTGCGCCGGGACCTACTGTTTTACTACAGTATTACTAAGCTTGCTTCGTCATTTAAACGCCAGTTTGTAAACACGACGAGTTTCTTCATGAAAGATCTTAAGTCTAAAAGAGAAAATCAAAGCTATCCAGGATAGTAAGAAAGATGTTAAGTACACGAAAATTAGAAACGCTTTATGGAGGTGGGAGGTCAAAGATAAATGAGATTTCAATATGGTAGCAATCGTGATCTTTAGCAGTCCTTTCGAAGCGTGAACTTAGCAAAACGAAGTGAAGAAACTGACCGGAAGGAAAGAAATTGACGAAATGCTGTTAGAGTGGCTTTCCAACGCTTCAATCAGAAATCCTGCAGTTAAAAATTGTTTAAGTTGCAGAATTATTTTTCTTCACCCTTTTCCCCCCATTAGCTCTGTCCATCTTTTCGGGTTCATCAGGTGCTCAGAGCAGAAAGAATGACAAATATGAAAGCCAGCGAGTTCGTTTAGCTGGGGCATGGATTTGGAAGTTTCTGTTACGTTTAAT
>QLNU02003225.1:50339049-50395769 GCA_006491805.2 Dysdera silvatica | reverse complement strand
TGCAACCCTCCATGATGATCCAATGAAATTTTGTATATTTAACATAGGAACATGTGAGTTGTCGCTCTGTAGCCCCACCCACCTTACGAACTTCTTGCGTAAGCCAATGCCCGAAAGCCACCTCAAAATTGAGAATATGGTGTCTGGCCAAATTTAGTTTCAAACTACCCAGGCTTTTCCAGACCAAATGTCAATCGATTTCCAGTCGCTAATTACGGTAAACGCATTAAATTTTGCAGAATCAACACAAGTTTCAAGACCATGAAATCCACTAACACAGATCAAAAGGCGTTCTATTTATAATTCAATTACAGCAATTATTTAAAAAAAAATACATTTCCTTACACCAAAAACTTAAATAGCTATGGCATTTTCATTCGGTCTCTTTGAATTCGTTATAAACGGATTCAACTAATGTAATTACAAAGCTAAAACTCCGTCTTCTGCTCCATTCAAAAAGTACAAACACTAGTGTGGAAAACTTAAGCAACAAATTCATCTTTCAACTTACAACCATGAAATTGTTGAAAAGGGCTTTTTGCTATCAGTACAATGAAAAATCAGCTCAGTAGAAAGGTGATGCATATGCAAATATCAGTACCATGACGTCAGGGCACGCAAAATGCATGGAGTCAGCGCGCGGAGTGCAAGGGAATTTGCAAAGAAGAAAGGAAGGAGCATCTCAAGACATTCTTCTGTGAGTGTAAATGAGATTGTACTTGCAGTATGGCTACAAGAAAACATCAGGACGCCTTTACACGTGGTAGAATGACTGGCAAGTTTGAGGAGGGGCGTACCTTAACGTCTGTCGCCCAAGAGCTTGGAATTGGCGAAAGTGTTGTTGCACAAGCTTGGAAAGCCTTCCGAAGGATAGGTACAGCTGTAAGAAAAGTTGGTGGTGGTCGACCAAGGAAAACAACGGTAACTGAGGGCCGATATATCACCCTGCAGGTGAAAAGAAATTGAAAGCAGACAGCGGGCAACATTGCTCAGGAGTTGCTTACGGCAATTGGACGGCAGGTGTCCCTGTTTACTATGGCCAGACGACTTGATGAAGGTGTCCTATTCGCCCGCCATCCTGAACGCAGCATACCATTGACATCAGCCCATTGGTGGCACCATTTACAGTGATGTAAAGAACACAAAACTGGACACCTCATCAATGGAATCACATCCTCTTTACCGACGAGAGTCGTTTCAGTCTCACAAACGATTCTCGGCGCCCCACAGTGGGCAAAACGCTCATTTCTAGGGAGAAAAAGTCTAAATTTTGATAGTCTTATATTTTAAAATTTTTAGCGTATTTCCGTTACCAAATATCCACAGACAGCCTACAAGTAATATCAAAGGATATGATGCAATAAATTAGCAGTGGCGTCATCGACGCTTGGGGTGTGCTCAACTCTGTGGTTTATTACATTACTAAAAGTTTTTTGCAGCGTCTCTGTAAAAGTGTCACTCTGAACCTTCTAATTTGCCAATTCTTTTGAAATTTCGTACGATGTTTATTTGAAGGTTTGTACATATATTGGCATAAATTATTCGAGTTGAAGACGTTAACCAGTTTTAATAGAACGTTTTAAATTTATGTAATCTTCATCACCGTTATCTTATGCAATTTCTAAATTTAAACGTCCAGGAAACACGTGGGTTCGCGCGGGTTCGCTTTGATTTTTTTTTTTTTTACAGAAGTAGTCATATAGTTTAAAATTACGTCGAATTTAGCTGCAGCCATCTGCAGCCTCGCCGCCACTAAAATTATTTGCAATATTTCACATACATTATGTCATTGGCTCGACAATAAACAAATAATTATATTTAGAATAAAAATACGCAAATTTTATTTTTAAATCGTTCTCTTTTTAAGTGAACTGCAGTTTCTTATTGCCTGTTATTTTTTATTAACAGAAGAAGGGAAAAAAAAATATACATCAATTGCTGTTTTCCTCCATTTTATTTCATTTCTGGCAAGTTTCGCAACTTCTTTTATAGGGACTCCAGTTTTAATTAGCTTTTAAACATTAGAAGCATACTTTCCGTTATTCTTTTTAAATATTAATAGCTCACGGACCTCAATAAGTGTTTTGTTTTTAGTATAATCACGTTCCTGCATTGCGGTCCACAACCAAAATGGGAGAGGGGGATCCTTCCCAAACAAAAAAAAAACAGATGAGTAAAATGGAAATTTTTTAATTATATTTAAGATAAAACATCTTGTCTCGAATAATTAATTTTTGCACTAAGAAGTTTTATCCGGAACCATATTTACCATCCCTGCAGAGTCGACATCGTCGTGGTTGGGGGGTGGGGCAACAATCTATGTTGAAGATGAACTTTGTCCACATCGTTTTACCATAATATTGGGATGACTCTTTTTTAGATCCTACCCTTTGCTTATCTTGAAATATAGTTCCTACATTGGACTGAGAAATCGTTTCACTTTCGTAAACAAACATATATCACTGTTTATGATCGTTGCCATCTGTACTTTGAAGTCAATGTCATGTTGTGCCATCAACACATGACTCCTTTTAGTCACCCTCGCCTTGGTAGGTTAGAAGAATGGGTTCAAATTCAAACTGAAACTAAAGTATCCAGCTGTAGTTCGCATTTTTTTGTTTTGCTTCCTCTCGCGTCCCCAATCAATTTAAGCACTCATAATAGACCTTCTTTCAAACATATAGACATGTCGTTGCTGAAGAGAGAGCTGTTGGAAAAGTTTGGCGATAAGAACCGTTGGCCAAAAATAGAAATGCTGCTGTGCTTACGTATATTTTGGACAAATTGAAAATAAAAAAATGCGAGGAAGATAAATATATTTGTTCCAAAAAATTAGTTAAGCAATTTACCAGCAAACTTACTTCAAAGTGGAGAGCAAGCAGTCGGTCGTTAAAAACGTTCGAGCTGAGAACTCATCAGTGGCTGGATGAAAATATTATTGTTCTTTTTTGTGCAAGAATCTTCCATAACCACAAACAGGGAAAAAGGACAGACAGTCAAAAGACTTTTCTAAAGTAGGTTCCAAACCCAAAAGGTTGCGCCTTTATTAGAAACGTATTCTAAAGAAGTGCTATAATTTGCAGCAAGTGGTAGCTTACATACATCTGACATGAGAGACGCTGCTCACGTTGTAAAAACCGTAACTGAAAATTATCCCAGAAGAGCAACCAAAATAAGAAGAATTATAAATTCTCCACCACACCCATTCTTTGTTCTTTTCCTCAGATCCTATTATTTTATTGTTATCGAAATCATCTTCAAACACTCATTCAAATAAGTGGCCCCTTGAAAAAACCGTAATCAATTTATTGTCTGACCCATCACTACCAAAATCATTAAAGTTTGTTGAAGCTGATGATGAGTACAACGATGACTCGTCTGCAGTTCATTCCGATATTTACTAACCTCGAAACGTTCGCACCAAGAAAAAAAAGAGATTATTTCATGCCTAAAAATAGTGAAAATTATGACAACAATTTTATAAAGGTATGATATTATTATTATTCGAATTATTATTTTATGAATTATTATGCTTATTAATACATTACGAATTGTAATTAATGGAAATTATTTTATTAAACCATTTATTGATTAATGGACAAGAAATGTGGATGTAATTTTGAAATTAATGCGTATAAATAATGACTAAGCCATTATTTATTATCATTTTTTGCGTAGAAATAGAGTTTTACGCATAAGGAGCGTTATTGTTTTAATCTTGATTTTCTTTTCCCTCTAGAATGAGCGTTTTGCCCACTGTGCGTCCGTTGATGTGGAGAGAGGTAAGGACACGCTTTAATCCCATTAACATCAGAGAAAGACATCGTTGGGGTGGTCCTGGCATGCTGGTATGGGGAGGTATTATGATGAACGGAAGGACAGAGCACATTTTCGACAGAGATTCAGTTTCCGGAGATCGTTACTGTGACGAAGTTATGCTTCCCCACGTGCGTCTTTTCCGGGGTGCCATTGGTCCGGACTTCGTTTTTATGGATGACAATGCACGGCCACACAGAACTCTTACTGTTGAGGAGCTCCTGGAAAGTGAAGATATCCGCAGAATGGATTGGCAAGCGTGCTCCCCTGATTTAAATCCCATTGAACGTGTGTGGTATACTTTAGGAAGACGCCTGATGGCACGATCTTACCCTCCGGCGAACACCAGACAACTGAAACAGCTGCTTCTCGAGGAATGGGAACTCTTACCCCAAGAACTGTTAGATAATCTCTTGTTGAGTATGGACAAACGGTGCCACGCAACCACTTCAGTTAGGGGAGGTCATGTCTCTTACTAGGGTTCTTTGGTTTGTTGTTCTCCCTCTTGGCCAGACAGTGTTTTGTACAGACGCCATTCCGTCAATAAAGCCTTTTCCACTTCGTTCCATACTGCATGCGTCCTATTCATTTTTTGCTACTATACTTTCATCATCCTTTCAGTACTACATTGTGCCTCTGTAGTATAAATTTCATGTCTTCCAGTTGATTTTTGCAGAATCAAGGCCAAAATCAGAAAAGTTGCTTAAGTTTTGCGCACTAATGTATGACTATATAAAAAGATAATCAAACACACACACGTGTGTGTGTAAAATACTAGTATATATAAATGTATAAAAATAGCATAAATACTAGTATAATATGTACTTTCAACTAAACCGAGGGAAGAAATGAGAAGGAAAATGCATAATGTCTGGAGAAATACCCGAGGCCTGTAGTTCTTACTCCCTTTGTCTCAGATTGCATTGTCATCAAAGCATGGTTGTATTGGTACCGTACGGCAGCGAAGTGTAATGGTATAATTTTAAATGAGGCGGCTAGCCTGATTGTCACGTAGCAGTTATAACAATAGGAGGAACTAGATACGATGAGTAAGAACCGTTTTGAGCAGATCGAAACACGACTAAAATTTTGTAAATTTTTCCACTTTAAGAAAAATTTAATTTATTTATAACACAATTAACTGTAAAGGAATCGAATTTTATGAACATAAACACTGTAACTAGAATTCCATCCGGCACACCTTGTGGTTTGCGTGTGTTCTGAGAATTTACCTTGTAAACCAGGGTATTAATATTCGTCTGACCTTGGCGAATAGTCACTGCTCGGCCGGTAGACTCATGGCGCCAAGACTGAACCATTCGGAAACTTCCGGCCCAAGATAACGGAGGGACTCTGATCCAGAGTCGTCCAACATACGGCCCGCCAACGGTGTTAATCCGGCCCGCTGACTATTGTTTGGAACAAGATAAAATTCCAGGATTTCATCATAACATAAATTTTAGACTTTTTTTTTTTCTCGCAGAAATATGGAAAACCCACGGAAATAGCGTGGACGAACTTGGCGAGGGTTGAGAGGGGGGGATATACATACCGCCGCAATGAATAACAAAGGGAGACACCTGGCGAAAATGACCATTAAAAAAGGAAAATTACAGAAAAAGGCGAACGCAAAACTTCGCCAATGGTCTTCTTGGCGACGAATATTCGTTTCGAGGGAACGATTGAGGACAAGTAACGATATTATGCTCTTAAATGTCAGCCATATCAAATACAATTGAAATAAAATATGAAGTACCAGGGAAAGAAGACTTTCATGTAAACTTTGCGTAGAAGTTGGAACTATCTCCACAGAGCTATACAACCACTATCCGAAAGCTCGTTGCAGAAGAACGAAGCAATTCAAAAATTATGGAAGGGGTAAAATTATTATACGTCCAGAGACATAGCAATTCAAAAGTTATGAAAGGAGCTGGAGCAACTTAAAAATAAAATAAAAAATATAAATAAAACAAAAATTACTGAGCGTGAAAAAGACCAATGTTAACCAATGGGGGGAGGGGGGTTGGGCCCTCTGAACCCTCCTTTTATCACGCCACTGAGCAGCGCACAGCCTTTTCGAATCACACACAGAAATTTCGAAGATTTTAAAAATAACTATAGTGAAAGCAGGGGGGCGGACTAGGGCCTCTCAAAAGTAGCATACCTTGGGCTATCGAAGGGCACGAATCCTTACCCATTCAGAGGCACCAGTCCTATTGCCCATGAGGGCGCACCACACCGGGGGCCACAGTCCGCCCCTGAGTGGAAAATTAACTATGGTTTTTGAGTTTGGTCGTAATAAAGTCTTGACAACTGGTATTATTAAGCTACGATGGGAGACAAGATTCAGTTAGCGGGGTTAAGAAGGCAGCGTTGCTGCCTTTTTCGCGTATTCCAGGAGCGTAGTAGTTCAAAAATTACGGGGGATCGAGCAGCTTCAAAAAAAATCTAGTGATTTGGTGCTAAAAAGAACACGGTACAGTAAAACCTCCCAACAACGATATAACGATAAATCCCTCTACAACGATAATTTTTCTCGGTCCGTATAATAGTGTTGTAGAGAGGTTTTATTGTATAATGAACCCTTCTTATAACGATAATTCTCTCTACAACGACGGTTCTTTTCGGTTCGTATAATATTGTTGTAGAGAGGTTTTACTGTATTTTGTTATCCAATGGGGGGGGGGGAAGAGCTTGAGCTCTCCCCGAAACCCTTTATTTCCTACACTACTGAATGATAACAAATTTAGTCCACAAATACATAAAGCTATTCCCCGTACTAGCGTTTATGAGCAATTCTTTATGCTCAAAATAATTTCCTTTACGCCGCGTAGAAATTGTGCTATTTTATAATTATTGCTTGTCTTTATACTTTCTGGCCGGCATTCGCGTCGTTATAATATAATTACCACCATATACAATCCAGTTTTCACGTCCAACTAGGCCTTCTACGAAGACGTAATCAGAATTTCGCATCACCTCGAGATAAAAAAATAAAATCCCGACTTTTCCAAAATTTTCCTTGACTTCTCCACCAAAATTCCCTGATGGATCGCAAACAAAATTTCAAAATTCCTTTACGGATCGCAAACAAAATTTCAAAATTCCCTGACGGATCGCAAACGAAATTTCAAATTGAATTTCAGTTTCCAGAAAAATAGCTCCACTTTCGCGTGAAATTTAGCTATTTCTAACAGATGGTTAGCAAGGTTTTCCTTAAATTTTAACCCCCGAGTTTAATCCAAAATCTGGTTTATCCTAGAATTTAGGGGCGATTTCAGGTTCCACAGGCGAATGGGAACCCTCGTAACGATGTGCCACTTAAACGTCGATATAAAAATGCAACATATTTGCACATTTGATCTTCTAAAACTGCGCTGCAGGTCATCCGGGACGAGACCGTTGACTGAACGTGTCCTTCGAACCACTGGGGGTGTAAAACAGTAAATATAATAACACCCACAGAAGGAGACATAACAGGGAACCGTCAAGGGGCGCATTAGGGTGTGTACAGACATGAAACAAGACACCGTATCGTAACGCCATCGAGTATTAAGTCTAGACCGCAGTCCGTAACATTTCCGCGTCCCACCAGCTGACGGTTTTCCCCCTTCGCTTCAAAGAAATGTCAAGGGGCCATGTTGCACCCCATATTTGTGCATTTGGCCCGGTTTGCGAACAACAGCATTTTGCCAGTGTAGACTGGATATCGGCATGAACTGATGGGACGCGGAAATGTTACGATGTTCTGTTACGGAGTGCGGTCCAGACTTGATACGCGACGGTGTTACGATACGGTGTTCTGTTGCATGTGTGGACGCGGCCTTATAGCTGTAGATTCCTCCTTTCATCAGTGACGGGATTTTTAAAGGGAAATTCCTTCCCCACACCGAAAGGAAAATCCCTATCAAATTTAGAGGGATTCCGTAATGAAGTACAGTAAAACCTCTCTACAACAATATTATACGGACCGAGAAAAATTATCATTGTAGAGGGAGTTATTGTTATAGGGAGGGTTCATTATACAGTAAAACCTCTCTACAACACTATTATACGGACCAAGAAAAATTATCGTTGTAGAGGGATTTATCGTTGTATGGGGATTTTACTGTATCAGATGTCAAAGAGGCGGCGGCCAAGGGTCAACAAGAGAATGTCGGATTGGACACGCGCAGATAGGGGAAGCCACCTGATAAAAGTACAAAAATCCCTACGAAAGAGATCGACAAGCGCGAAAGGGATTTGGAAAGGTGAACACGCAAGACCCATGGGTTACAAGAACTGCATTCAGGTTACATCGAGCTCTTGCAGCAGTCACCAACGTGCAGTTACCAAAATTACACGGAGCTCTCTTGCAGCAGTCATCGACGTAGAATTACCAAAATTACTAGGGGGGGTTTGGGCCCATATAATGCTACTCCTATGGCAACAGTTGTTAAAAAAAAGGGTTCACCCAGGAACCCAAGACAGTTTAACTTTTACCTCCCCTAGCCGGGGTAATATACAGAACGTCCATTCCATCGAAACTAGGGGTTAAAACCTAATTCTGAACATGATCGAACTCTACAAAAAGTATTGCATGAAATAACATAACACAACATACAGAACCCCCCCCCCCACACACACACACACACACTTTCTTAACCAGCTCCGCTTTAATCGACCGCCCCCTTTAATTTTAGTTGCGATTTTTAAAAAGAGCGTTACAACATTTCAACGCTGCATGTTTTTCCTCGTTTAACGGTTTTGTTAATCATATCATTCTAAAACCAGTTAATTTAGAAAATTTTGTATTATAATACTTCAATTTCACCACTTTTTCCCCCCAATGAGCTGTTGGGAGTTTCAAATTAACCGGACAATTCACTAAACGGCCAGAGTCCCGTCATGGCGGCCGTGCCGTATTTCCCAATAGGCTATAGACTAGCTCGGCAAAATTTTGTGTATTGAGTCTGATATAACAAAATCAATACCATACGATGATGTAATCAGATGTTTGACGGAGAAGAAAGCTAGACGTCATGCTTTCCATTTAAATACCAGTGTTCGATAGGCTTTTATTTTTTGCTAAAATTAAAATTTATTTCAATAAAATTGAATTTGATTTATTATATACCATGAAGAGATAATACTTCAATATAAGTTAATATTGTTTAATGTTTATGTTTCAATTTATGAGTTTGTTTTTCAACATATTTATTGTCAATACAAAAATGTTCGGTGAGCATTGAATGTGATAATTTTTAAATTGCTTTTTTTTTAAATTGAATTTCCTAACAGCTTTTCTGAATATGGAGAGGGTATGATGGCCAGGGCTGTCCCCAAAAGGTACGCGCTATATGCACTTTCAAGAAATTAATAAGTACTTTCAAGAAATTTTGAAAAATACCGAGTACGCGCAGCGTACTTTTAATTTTAAGGTCTCAAGAAAGTTATTGTATTTGCTGGTTTTCAGGTAACCTTCACCGAAGTTAAAGTGGCTTTTTTTTTTTTTACAAACTTGAATGAACGAGTAAATGAGGGACCCCCACAAAACTAGATTGCGTGAAATGCGCATGCCGAAGCAAAAAAATATATATTTTTGTGGAATTTCTCAATATTTCGAAAATTTGAAATTTGAGAAATGCGCTTCGTGGGGGCATGGCGCCCCGCTCGCCCCTGCATAAGGGCCGCCCTGTGTTAAGTGTATATTCATACGTAAAACAGTTGCATTTTGCACTAATCTCCGAACAAGATTACTTGCTTTAATATTATGAGTCGTTTTCTTTATTTTGTTATGCTATTTGTATCTAAAACAATACATAAATATGTGTCACACGTAAAATAGGTGCATTTTTCACTAATCACAAAAATATTTAAAGCAATTTTAAACGGGGCCTACACTCCACGTTTGCCCAGGGCCTATGGTCACCTCAGCAGGGCCCTGTTAATAGGGTTCACATTTGTTTCCTCGCATTTGGCAATTTTCATCCCTTCTATCACTGTAATTTTATTGGAATGCCAAAGCGTTTCACCGTGGGTTAAGAAATCTTATTCACATATAGGGGCCATTTTTCACCTCATGTTCAAGCGTGGACACGGGGGTCATGACCCCCTTAAATGTATTTTTTCACTGCAAAAATTCCAACGTTTATGACAAATGACGGGTGTTATTCCAAAGACCAGAGTGAATTAATTCTCTCCTTGACCCCCACCCCCCCTCCCAGAAATGAAAGCCTGTGTTCGCTCCTGCTTAATGAGTTCCTACTGCTCAATTATTTTTTATCAAAGTCGCTTCAAAAATTGCATATTTTTTTATTACATATTTCAAATCTACATGCATTTGAGAGTTAAAATATGTAGCACATTTTTGTAAACAAGATTTTTTTAATATAAATTTCGTGCATAAGAACAGGCTTTCATAAAAATCAATTTTAAGAGTAATCATATAAAGACAAAAAAAAACTTTGAAAACGAATATAGATTAAATTACGATTTACTTCATGTATGTATGCAATGGAGGGAATTGGGGAGGGTGGCCGCCTAAGGCAGCGCTGTAATCCCAGGAAGTACGCTCAAACAGGGTAACCGACCGCCGAAGCGGCTGGGGGAAGCGGGTATTCGGGTGCCAACCATACACGATTTAGAATACAAATATAAATCATGTACGTATACAACGAAAATCACTCGCTGAACGTTTCCTACAAGCCATATTCTGAATATAAAAACCGATAACAAAGGGAGCGCTTGCAAAATCAGTTAGTGAACTCTATGCAAATACGAAAATTTAGGCGACAATAACGCCATTTGTTGACCAAACTACGACTAGAAGTCTAAATATTGTAGAAAATGCATTACCGACAGTTAAACGGTGGAGAAGCGGGATGCGCTTTTAAATAGATGGAAAAATTGCATACCCGCGAAAATCGCGGGATGAAAAATTTTGTTACTTTCATGTTGCCCGTGGAAATCGCGGGATAAGCGGGTTAAGGGTTAAGAAATCTTATTCCTCTATGAGGGCACTTTTCCACCTCGTGTTTAATGAATTCTTAACCATGTTAATGTTTTCAGGAGCTCAATCGCGGCTACTGTAGAGAAACAGCAGCGATAGCCATGAACGGAAAAACTTCATGAAGTCCCTCAATCGGTTTGTCACTCGAATAAAGCAGCTTCCGAAAACGATGGCGAGAGCTGCTTCAACGGTGAATGGAGGTTTGACACTAAGTAAGCTCTCGTTCCAAGCTGCCGTAGTTGGCCATGATGTTACGATTTGGCAGAAACAAATGCTCGCCAAATAGAATAAAAGCGTTTATTTTCAAACGGAAGAACGGGTGTCATTTAAACTTCCTTTTAGCGGGGTAGCCATACACACAGCGAAGCTTCCATCAAATCTGTGGGGGGGGGGAGATATATGACATTAATCCCTCCCGTCACCCGCCCAATAGTAGAATTCTAATATAATAGTGAAATAATAATAAATAATAATAATAGTAAAATCCAGTGACGAATTTCTAAGTAGGCGGCATACAAGCAGGGACGCCGAGAGGACCCACAGCACTGGTCCTTGCTCATGCACGTACCTACACTTCATCCGAGCAGCAGCCCTTGCTGCCCCCCTCCCGCCGGCTTTGCAGAAACAAGGCACATGCTTGTGGAGGGGGGGGGGACGCCTGAGAGCAATAAAATATTGGTTACATAAAATTGCGTGTGTTAGTTAAAATATTCATTTGTGGGAGGGAAACATAGGCGTAGAGTTACATGGGACCCCCCTAGCCCCTCATCTTCCCACCCCTAGTTTTAAGGTAAAGGGGGGGGGTGAAACGTAACAACATTAAACTTTTGTATTCCATTAAAATAAGACAATAGAGAGATCTTAAAATCCTTTAGCTGGGGAAAGAACGTTTGCAAAGATAAGTTTTCCTCTGTCACCCCCAACACTTTCATAAGATTGTTCAGTCTTTATTCGATTATTCAAGGACAGCGCAATGTTTTTCGCCACATCGGGAGACTATATTATTGACCTTGTGGAAACAGTTTTGGTTCTACTAGACCAGAAGGGCAATGCGGCTCTTCGTTAAGCAAGTGGCTCCCATTGAAAATTTAAATCCCCCCCACGAACCCTACTAAATTGACTGAGATGTGAATGAAGATCATTTTTGTGTACTATCTTAAGAACCAAATATTTAATAATCTTCCAGGAGTAAAAGAGTATAATTAATAAATCGAAGAAGAAACGTTAGACGAAAAAAAAATCTGAAAGAATTGGGGTTTTTTTTTTACGGCTCAAAGACTACAGTGGTCATGCTGCGCCGGGACCTACTGTTTTCCGAGGAATCCGAACCTCTTAAGGCCTAGGGAACCAAACCCCGGACTACAGTGAGCAGTGCGATCTTTATGAGATCTCTGAGTAAGCGTTCTTTTTGCACTGCTGGGAGTCGAACCCGGATTAGCGGCGCACTAGGAGAACGCGTTACCACACTGCGCCACCGCAGGGCCTGAAAGAATTGCAAACAGATTTAAAATATAGGTTTGAAGATTTTAGAACTTTGAAATCCACATTTGCATATTTTGTGAACTCATTTATTTGTGATATTATTGAAGATGAATTTTAATTTCTGAAGTAATATTTGTCGGAAAAGCGGCTGGGGAATTGGGAGTTATTAGATATAAAAGAGGATCAGGCATTGCAAATGCAGCACAAATCTACTTCTATAATTGAATGGAGGGGCGGGGAACGGGGGAACTAGTGCCAGAATTAAAATGTCTTTACTTGAAAAAAGCTGCTTGCCGTCTAATTTTAATTTTTGGTACAACATATTGATGTGAACCTTTGTATTCTACAATGAAATTCGTGAATTCGAAATATCTTTCACATTCACCTTGTACAATTGCTGCGGACGGCTTTGACAAATTTTTCACCAAATTTCAAAGGTTTGACCAAAGGCCTTCGTTAAATCATTCGTCACCCTTCAAACTCCGTAACTTGCTGAAATGTCGCCCTCTTTCGTCGTAGAGGCATAGTGACGTCTCATGTAACGTTTACCACTAGCAGATAGCCATACACGCCCCGCTACAGCCCTCTATTTATACGGATCCATCAGCAGTTCAGAGGGCGCTGCTCAGCCCACGCATGCGTGATGACTCTGAAATTCTAATCATTTGAATAGCATACCCTAATTTGCATTTCCTGAAAGTTTCAGGTCAATCAAGTGATTCCTTCATGGTGTTGCAATTTTTACAAACATAGGTTTACTATGTAACCACGATGCGGCTCTTTATAATCCATGAACTTGGCGCAGTATAGCCTAGATGCTCTTGCGCCATAAAAAATCCAAACAAACAATTCATGAAAACCCGGAATGCGGCTCCCATTGACCCAACCCGTGCCCACCCCTGTACTAGACGTTGTTTGATGTGCATAAGCGCTGTATTTGAATAAGAGAGCCGTGACCCCATTGAGTGGGGGCTACCGCATTCACTCAATGCGATTTTAATTGTTTTTTAAAACAGACGAATATCATTTAAAACATTAATTATCTGCAAGTTTGACGTTAGTAATAAACAGCAGTAAACTGGTTATGATAATAATTTATAAACTGCAGTTACACAGTAAAATTTTTAAAAATTTATCAATGAAATTGAATTCGTTATTTTGAAAAGGGGTTATGTCTTATTGTTTTCCTATTGAGTTGACCCCTTTCAAAATGACCGATTCAATTTAACAAAAGACAAATTTTCAGTTCTATTATACGTGTAATAACGTAGATAGTAGCACGTTGGGAACATGTAAAGGAGGGTGTCAAAAATACGTAGACAAAGCGAAAACACGCAAGTCCTTGCATCGAGGTTACAGAACAGACCCGCGAGAAAAAGAAATATGTCCCCCCCCCCCACACGCCTTACCTAACATTTGTCATATACGGGGGCCCATTATATACAGCCCGTTTACACGAGATCTGGAACATAAGTGGAGTGCGGGGATAGAAATGTTTATCTTTTTCACACCGTCTCCAACTCTCGTGTTGTTGTTGTTGTAAAAAGAAAGGAAGAAAGAGCAAGCAGATCGATTATTTCCATCCATTATTTGAAATATTGTCTTAAGAAATACCGTCGTCTCTCTCTCTCTCTCTCTCGGTGTTAGAGATGAGTTTGGCTGGGGCTCAATGTTTTATATAATTTTCGGGCTCGGGCTCTATAGCTCATTGCTCTTATGGCTTGGGCCATGCAACTAAGGCGAAAAACTTACTTTTTTATGTCGAAATTCTGTAAGGAATCGTGATTCGTTTTTAAGAATTGGCGAAATATGTGTACATAAAAATTCGAAGGCAATTAAATAGTGTAGTTTAACTTTTTTTTTTTTAAATCGTACGTCGGAGTTAAAGTTTAAGGCTCGGGCTCAAATTTCCACAAAGTATTTCGGGCTTTGGGCCTCGAAAAACGAGCCCAAACTCATCACTAGTGTGTATGTGATCAAGACATGCTACGACGGCGCGGCGCAATAGTAATGCGCTGACTTAACGTGCCTTTAATCGGACTCGGACTCAAAGGTTAATAAATAAATAACCCTACGCTTACAGACTAACTCCTCGCCGCAGTCCGTGGAATTGGTGGGAAGGGGCCAACCAATGGAGGGTGAGATTCCTCGAAAAACTATACGTCCCTCCCGACGCAGTATGTATGACCCGCAAAGCACAAACTTTGCCTACTATAAAAAATATATGCAAAATTGCGACAATCAAAACTAATAGAAAACGCTCGATAAAGATGCGCCCGCTTTTTTTAAATTTGGAAAGAATCCCCGAAACGGAGTGGCTCCGATCGCGTAATCAATCCGTGGAGGAGGGAGTCCTAGACATGTGGAAAACCACGTGAAACACGTCAACCCTACCGTGATCGCCGAGAGCGCCAACATCGGGAAAGCTCGCCAAAGAGAAGCCAGACATCTCATTGTCCTGGCGCAATTGACGCCAACAACATCCCGCGAATTGGCTACATGCCCGTTTAACCTAGGCACACGCACGAAACCTGCGTATACGTATTATTTTCGTGAATTCCACTCCTCCAACCACCCCGCGCTTCCTTATCAAGAGAGCCAAAAATCGTTATCCACACTGACTTCCATATCTTGTCACGATCTGACGCGGTTCCAAGTCCGGAGGTGCGCAAAATCGTCCACTGAACGGATCACTGAGCAATTCTGTCCATTAATTCAAGATCCGAAGCGAGAGTCGGTCCGAAGTGGCGCAATCGGCGTGCGAATGACTACGCACTCCGCACGCATCTTGCTCAAACCTGTAATATCTGACCCGTAGTTTGTTTTTTGGTTTTACGGCTCAAAGACTACAGTGGTCATGCTGCGCCGGGACCTACTGTTTTCCGAGGAATCCGAACCTCTTAAGGCCTGGGGAACCAAACCCCGGACTACAGTGAGCAGTGCGATCTTTTATGAGATCTCTGAGTAAGCGTTCTTTTTGCACTGCTGGGAGTCGAACCCGGATTAGCCGCGCAATAGGAGAACGCGTTACCACACTGCGCCACCGCAGGGCGACCCGTAGTAGCACTTTCATTTAAATAAATCCATTATTAATCCGTAGTATTCCATTATCAATTCGCAATTGTTCCATTAATTCATATTGATCCGCACCGTTTCATTATTAATTTGCATTAACCTGTATTTTATTCCACTACTGTTCTATTTATTATAAATTTCATTCCGTATTTTATTATATTTATTCACATTTCATTCCGTATTTTATTCTATTTATTCACATTTCATTCCGTATTTTATTCTATTTATTCACATTTCATTCCGTATTTTATTCTATTTATTCACATTTCATTCCATTTATTCACATTTCATTCTATTTATTCACATTTCATTCCATTATTAATCCGCAGTCGAAGTAGGTTCATTATAGTAAACGGGAGAAAAGCATAAGCGACGGTCAACTGCAAATTTTGCACCAGTATACAGTAACCAGCAACTTAAGTTACATATTTTGTCCCAATAGTATGCATCATTCGGGACGGGACAGACAGCTCAACGCGACATAAGAAACAGTTACGCCTACAACCAGGCTTGGCGGGAGTCGAACCCAGTACAGCTGGCCCGAGGGTGAAGTTTACAACTAGAATACCCTAGGGCCGTTGAAAAGATAACTGCACATGCGGATTATCGTCACAGAGATGGCTGAACGCGGTACCAAACTCCATGTCTGTCGCATACGCGTACGCAGAAATTTCGTAAGGGGGATGTTATAGGTTCAATGGGGAGGGGGGATTACAGAGCTGCAACTCGCATGTTCCTATGTTAAATATACAAAATTTCATCGCAATGGGAGTTACAACCCCCATCAACACCCACCTCCCTGCGCACGCCAATGGTCTGTTGGAAAAATACCGTTATTGACACATTTCCCTGCAGTTGCGTTCGACGGAGATTTGAATAGTCATTAACAACAGTGGCGCAGCTAGGGGCCGCGCCAGGCGCCACAATTCGAAGGGCGGCAATTAGCTTTTAAAAAACAACGACAGGCATAATAAGTATGGCAATGACAGTCACTCGCCCCGGGCGGCAAAATATCTAGCTACGGCACTGGTCATTAAACATCAAACAAGGTTCCTTTCCACTCGCCTTGGTGAAAAAAATTCCCGACTTTTCCAGGTTTTCCCCGGCAAAAAAATCCCTCAGCAATCAGAACCAAAACTTCCAACTGAATTTCGGTTGAGAGGAAAATGGCTTACTACAGTTCGTGGGAAACTTAGTTATTCAAAGTAGAAGTTAAGAAGAATTGTCCCCTCTGACTCTTCCAAGTTTGATCAAAAAATCTAGTTTCTCCCTTGCCCTTTAGGTTAGTTGATGTATTTTTGTGGCGCAAGGCCAGCAAGGGTTATTCTGCGTGACCTCTGGGGGGGTCAAATTCTCTGACAATTCCAGGTTCCATAGGCGCGCGGGAACCTTGTAAGATATCATTGCGAAGGACCTAAAATTTACCAAGGGGTCGGAACTTCTTCTCCAACAAAATCGAACCTCAAAATACAGGTCGGTAGAGGAAAAACTGTAGACATTCCTTACTAATGTTATTAAAGCGCCGATTTCCTGCACGGTGGACAAACAAACACATTACCTGTGCGTCACATAGATACCGATGAGGCTAGCCTCAGGGGTCCGAGAGTGGGGGCCCAACACCTCACACACAGTGCCGGATTAACGCATGGGTTTAGGGGGCTGCAGCCAGGAACCTCCGCCAGCTAAAGGGCCTGCAGAGATTTATTCTCTTGTAGACAATCCTTTTGAACTATTTTTTTGCTGTGGGCCTCACAACACCAGCAGGGGACTCAAAAACTTTAATCCGCCACTGCACACATGTGTGCGTGTTTCCATAAACACGCACACATGTGTGCAGTGGCGGAAGTGTGCGTGTTACCAAAAACAATCTGAGGCTAGGGCACTGTAACGGGTTAAGATGACCCAGCCCTTACCCATCCCTCTATGCACGAATCAGAAACTGGCTTACACCCCGGTTACAAATCACATTTCTTAGAAGGCCGTTCAAACGCTTTTTGGACCTTGGATGTCGAAACGCGACGACGCGAAGGCAAGCTCAAAAACGTTGCGAAACATCAGCTATTACGTAGCGACGTCACGACGTGACGTCGATTGTCACGTGTTTCGACGGGAAGAAACTGAATCTGCCTGCCTGCCCGTTCAGCTGACATGCGTTAAGTATTGGCTAGAACAAGTGGTTACATAAAAATCTTCGGATCCACTTACACCTTATAACGCGACACGTCATGCGGATTAGATGACACTCCACCCCGCCCACCTCGGTCCAAGGTCAGCGATAAGCCCGAGTCGACATACACCTTATTCGACGACACACACATTCAAACCGTTCACTAATACTCAGTAATGGACTATAGTTTACGAGCGAGGACAACAAAGCTAAATGTTACGCCGCTAATATGCATTTATTTAAACGACTTTTAAAGTGGGGGGGAGAGGGGTAATCCGGAACCGTTTCTTTTATTTGGAAGAGTAGGGAGACTGTAGTTGTTGCCAGTGGCGTATGGAAGGGGGGGGTAATGGGCTTAAGCCCCTCTCACTGACTATCAAGATGCATTATTCTCTTAAAGATTACATACATTTTTCTCTTCTCGCCAAATCACAAATATTTTTTTAAAGCTACTTCATTCCCCTCCCCACCACTACCTTTTGCATCGCTACGTCCCTGAGCAGCGCGTATGCTAATTCCGACCAGAAAGTGACTTTCTTCCCTTTCGCACCCTTGTAAATCAAACAGTGTTTTACTGGGGGGAAAAAAAAGTGAATACTACCATTGGCGGACTGGGCCGCTAGCCCGTCGGCCCACGGGCCGGTGCGCCCTCATGGCGATAGGACTTGCACCTTCAAATGAGCAAGGACTCGCGCCCTACGAAAATCCAAGGTGTGCGCCCCTTTGGGAATACCCAGTCCACCTCTGAATACCACTTGAAATAAATCCTCGCCTTAAACTCTCCAAAAGCTAATGTAAAAAACACTAGCTATTGAGAACGGAAGTCAAGAAGGTTTTTCCTGACTTTTCCAGATTTAACCAAAAAAAAAATCTGGTTTATCCCCAAATTTAGGGATAATTTCAAATACACTAGCAATTCTCGTTTCCCTAGGTGCATGGTAACCCTGTACTAGCATACGCGGTGGTGGTGGGGGGATGATGAGGTATCTGTTAGTAAATTGAGAACCACTCATGAAACTGATCGTGTTTGTTTTGTGTCGATGTAAGTGTTTGTTTCAATCTGACTTTCAATTAACTGCCAGTACAGCACAATAAAACTGATTCTTCCGTTTCCCTAACAACGATGGTGGCTATAATTCAGCCATAACTACGTTTTTTTGAACCATAGAGCACAATAAAACGCTTACAGTTTTTTTTTTTTTTTCCCTTGCTGCTCAGATACGGAGTAGGAGGGAAGTTTAGCGTTGTGGGGGAAATTTTTCCGATAAATTAATAATAAAATTCTAAAAGTTACTAAAACCCTGAAAATAACCATTTATTCTAGAAATTCATCTTTTCGATGCAATTATATGCACCGACTTGGAAAATTACGTTTGTATATAATGCTGTCTCCAGTCTCATCCATGTTAATGCCTTGACTCAAAAAAGTGTTTATTGTCAGTCAACTCCTTACTGAAAATCGGTTATGACGACGCCGATTATAATGACAACCCGCATATAACGACGGAATTTTTACAAAATGTTTGATTTCACCATTTTATTCCTTACTATATATATATTCGTTACAAGAATATCGCATATAACGACGAAATCTGTTACAACGACGGAAATTTTGTATATCGAATGTAGTAACGGATTTACAACCACTCATCGGAATCGGTAAAAAATGCAAACTCCATCACTTTTTATCCGCGAATTTTGATTCTTTAAAAAAAAAAAAGACACTGCTCTTTAAATCCGGGACCCAAAAAATATATTGTTCGTTAAAAGAGGTTAAATTGTATTATGTTTAATCATTACATTAAGCAAAATCCGCCCCCCCCTAATTTCAGTTGCATACTTCCTTCCTATAAGGTGGAGCCTTTACGCATTCTAAGTACAAGAGTTATCAGCAATTAGCAAAAAATCGCCAATAGCTCAGCACCAAATCTTGGCGTCTCTCGTTCACACTTTACATCTCAGAAGGTAACCTCATATGAACGCAGTTTTTACTAGTATACAACCCCCCAGTGGACCTCCAAATCCCGCCTGTAAATTCCAGACCAACATTTGGTACTCAATTTTCATATAAATTTTGAGGTTATTCGTTCGAGTTCTCAATTTACAAACTCGCAATGAGGAATCCCGGGAAAGTCCGAACGCGGCCCGTAACTCTTGAACGACAATAGCTCTTGCAACGGTAGTCAGGTATTGGTATAGTAAAATGACTATGCACTATCAGATGAGATGAACAGCAGCGCCCCTGGTGGCGAACTGAGGACGTTAAAAATTTTATATAGAAGGGTAATTCAAATAGGGGAATATTTTAAAATACATTTAGAAATTTTTTTCATCAAAATACCCCATTTTTACTACTGTTTTTCTACAAACTGTTCGATTTTTCATTTAACTCTTTCACTGTGCACTAGTAAGTGCACTAGTGAGTGCACTAGTAAGTGCTTTGGTCGAACTAAGTTCGACCAAAGCACTAACTAGCCGGGGTCACTAGCCGACACACTGTCTTATCTCCACTGCGAGCGAACACTTGTGGATCGTAACGTAGGCAGGGGCGCCGAGAGCCAACACGAGTCCCCATGACCCCTGAACACAGTGGCAGAGATATTTTTCTTTTCTGGGAGGGGTGGTTGAACCCCCAAATGGAAAAAAAGAAATATGAACTCCTTTTTTTTTTTACTTATTACTTAATTTACAAGATTACTGCTTAAAAAAAGTAACCAACGTAAGTTACTATTACTTTTTTCTCTCAATAATCGAGAAAGGCTAATGAAGAATAATTAAAAAACTGTACATTAAAAGTGTACAAAATCTTATTAATCTGGATTTAGAGAACAATTTTTCTGGCCTTCTGACTAGCAGGGGGGGTGGCAGGGCCCCCATAGATTAGGTCCTACCATGCACGTCCCCCCCCCCGGGCTGCAGACCCTATTGCACCACCCTCTTGTCGGCCCTGAAAATAGGGTGTAGTCCCTAAATATTACATCCCTTACAATGGCACCTCTAAAATCTAAAACACAGACATAAAAACTGAGGGGGGCGGGGAGGCAATTTTGTCATTCCAACAATATTCGGCAACGTCCTCTAACGTGATATAAAGGAAATAATAAAACCCAAGTTTTAAATTACCAATAACGCAACTTTTTTTTTATGAACTCGCGCTAGATACGACTCAACACTTTCGGAACATCCCTCTACTTCTTGTGATAGCTGTTTGACGTCTGCCAGTTTGACGTCTGCCACGTGTTTTTCGTATTGCCGAACAATGGAAAAAACCACAGAAATGCCATACAAAATGTCAAAGGGAGAGACGATGGGATTGCACATACGTTACGGAACTTCTGATTTCGGGAAGAAATCGACAAAAAAAAAAAGCATGGAGAATTTGTACACTTTCCGTAGTACGAAGGCGGCGTTACGGGAGGGGTCAAAAATCAAGGTCAAAGGGTTTCCGCCCCATATCCAACACACACACACATGGAGAACCGCTATTGGCGAGTTATCGCCGATGGAACGAAACCAGCAGTTCAAACTGGAGATGGGCAGCGTCGTTCATTCACGAAGCCAATGAACATCTCCGCCCATCTCTATGAGACTAGTAAAATGGTCACACTGATTCGGTTAGTGACCCATTTTGCACATCTTCAGTTCAATTTCTTCAGCTTTAGTAACTGCAACAGACATTATAATCACTGACGGATCGGGGGGGGGAGAAAATGAGGCGTATATCATGGAAAATGAAAGCACCGGACACTAGGCAAATCAAAAGGAATCGGACACGAAATGCATCCCCCACCCCGAAGATTTCTGGATCCGCCCTTGATTCTAATTCTTCTAATTTTTCGTGAACCTCAACATCGAAAAGAAAAATCAACAATAAATTTGCATAAATACAGCAAGCAGACCTCATTCTTAGAATGACGTCTCTTCATAGGTTTACGCAGAAAGTCCATCGAGAGGGGGTTATAGGCTTATAACTATAAGGAAGAATTGGTAGGAACTTAAGTCTTGCCCATACCGAACACTCACTTTTCCAGGTTTTCCCTGACCTTTTCCGCAACATTCCCTGACCAATCACAAAACTTTCGTCTAAATTTCGGTTGCGAGGGAAAATGACCCCACGTTCGTGGGAGATTTAGCTATTCAAAATAGAAAATAAGAAAGTTTTCCCCGACTTTCCAGGTTTCGACCAAAAAATCTTGTTTTTTCCCCCAATTTTCTCCCTGATCTTTTGGAACGATTTCAAATTCCCTGACAATTCCTGGTTGCGTGGGATTAATTGACTAATTTTTGGGGAAAGTGGCCGTCAAAAGCGATACTGTAATCCCAGGCAAGATGCTCAAACAGCAGCTAACTGCCGTTGGCGGGAGTTTCCGTGGAAATCCTTTCTACAGTATCCTCGAAATGGAATCTGGACGGACGATCGCGTTACTCATACTACTACGGCGCCACCGTGCGGCCTGTTGCTTAGAATCGAACTTAGGATCTCCTTCCTCAATAATACTTCTATAATGCCTACTACTACGACTACTACTACGAACCCGGACTAGTGGATGAAGTCAGGGGCGATGACTACAGCTTTTAGAATACTGAGACGTCCTATGGAATAGAGATGACTTCGGCCTCATTTTTCGAGGCCCGAGCCCGAAACTTCAAATATAACTATAAGCCCTTGACGTACGATTTAAGCAGTTTAAAGAAATTTGCTAAACTACCCTATTTAATTTCCCTCGAATTGCCGTACACACGCGGATTTCGACAATTCTCGAAAACCAATCACCTATATGTCTTCTTTGGAGAATTTCTACATAGAAAAGTCAGTTTTCGGCTTTAGTATCCGTCTGATGAGCCCAGGCCCGAAAACAACGTGAACTATAGAGCCCGGGCTCAGGCTGAACCTGTCTCATTTGTAATAAGGAAGAGGCGCCAACTTTCACATCAACTACAAGCAGCGCTCTAATGGCACGGCTACCACTCGCAAACTCACAATTCGAGTTCGATTTCAGCAATTAAGTCATGAACAAACGTTATCCAGGTCACGTTAAGCCAGACGTCCCGTCCTGAAGTTGTAGAACGTAAAAATACAAACAATTGCATCAGCAACATGAACTGATTAACAACGAAAATGTGTTAGTTCGTATGACGCAAGGACAATGAAGCACAAACAACACCGACTCCAACGAACACGGTCGTTTATTCTCTCTACTTTTTATTAAAAAAAATCAGAATAATTTAAAATTTACAGATTAAGTAACCCAAATGACCGCCTAGTTGGCGATACATAATTGGAAAATGGGCGCCAAGTAAGATAGCCCAAAGCACTTCCAGAAAAACTTCATTGTTTGCCAGAATTGGTCGCCAGGGAGACAAAAAGTCAAAGATTAATTTTTTTCCCCCAAGGGGAAAAAAAAAAGTAAAACTCCGACGAGCCTCGAAAATGATTTCGAAAAGCGTAAGTTACAAAATTGTGCGACGAAAATGGCGTATGCTTTGGTTTCAACAAGGTTCTCTCTCATTTGACGGTCGCGAGGGACGAGACGGAAGACAAAGCGCGACCTCCAAACCGAACCCGAACTTTCGCAAATACAAATTCGAAAAGGTTCTTCGCAGAAGAAGCAGCAGCAAATGAAAGACCAGGAACACGGCGATGTGCGGTTTTGGGGGAACCCTGTTCCCCTAAAAAATTCGTTTATTTGTGGTTTTACGGCTCAAGGACTACAATGGTCATGCTGCGCCAGGACCTACTGTTTTCCGGGAGATCCGAACCTCTGGACCAAAAATTTTCCGAGGAATCCAAACCTCTTAAGGCCTAGGGAACCAAACCCCTGGACTACAGTGAGCAGTGCGATCTTTATGAGATCTCTGAGTAAGCGTTCTTTGCATTGTTGGGAGTCGAACCCGAGTTAAAGGCGCACTAGGCGAACGCGTTACCGCAGAGCTCTCCTAAAAAATAAGCCTCTTGTCAAAACAGCTGTGAATCTTCCCAACTGGTTAAATTTTCATGGCACAAGGTCGACAGTCATTCTGCGCCAAATAATAATAAAGTTGCACATACAGTTGTTGAATCTCTCCGAACATCAAACCCGACTGACTTTAAATTAACCCCCCCGCCTACAGAGAGAGAGAGGGAGACAGATAGCTAGACCGATAAAAATTCAGAGGTTTACATTCCCAAGACTTCGTTCATAAGGGGCGACTTCAGATGTGACCGAAGATGCAACGCGACCACCACGATGGGCTTTCATATGACCAAACTCGCAGGAAATTGAACACATGCTCGATAATTTCAAAAATCGTGATTATAACCATAAGCGCAGGCAGAACGTTCGTAAAGTGGGGGGAGGTTATGGGCTCAATGGTGGGGGTTACAGAACTACGACTCATACACTCCTATGTTAAGTATACTAAATTTCATTGCGATGGGGGGTTACAACCCCCAAAACCACCTCCTGTCTACGCCTATGATTATAACCAACACGCCACAGAAGTGCATAGAATATCTTTTAAGTTCGAAGTCAAAGAAATCGAAAAAATAAAAGCTAGGACGGATGATTTTGTGATGCCACTACCCATCGGGTAGCGGTTTTATCTTACGGCGAGACGCCTTTCCCCAAAAAACGCTTGACACAAACAACTTACACCAAATACACTTGGAAAACAGGTGGGCCACAAAAGTAGTTGATCTGTCTACCTTCTAACTTTCGAAATCAAGAACAAAACATGAATATGAAATGAAGAGTACATTCCTCAAGAACGGAAACGCCATCTGGCACCTTTAAATTTTACAGGGAACGCTTTGGTCCTCAACACAAGGACTCGAACTCAGGAACTTCAGACTGTCAATATTATCTCCACTCACATCTATTTTGAAGAAGTTTAGCTGCATGGTACGTACTGCGGTTCAAAGGTCACATAGAGCTAGCTAGCTAGCTATCCGTCACGTCCTAGATTGTTTCTCAACCTTTATAAGGCCGCGGCCCGGCGATTTCTTTTTTTTCAAAACAAGGGCCCGTTAAATTCTCTTTTTATAAGACAAGGGTGCGTTAAATTCTCTTTTTATAAGATGAGGGCCCGGTCTCGACAAATTTACCTGTAAATACCTTCCATTTTGTTAAAGTTCATATGTTAAACTATGAGTACGAATAATTAATTATGGCATAAATATAAAAAGCACCAGTATACTCCTTTCTATTAATACAGACTTTTCTGGCACAATTCCCTGCTAACTGGTGGTCACTGGCATTTGCAACACACATGTTACTTTGTCCAGTTTTAAAAACAGAGGCCGCACCGCGCATTATTATAATCAGCTTGCAGGCACATTTTACGACAGGTCCTAATGGGCGGTATATCCTTTTTTTTAATGCTGAAAGATTTCAATGTCTCAAAACTTCCGATTATTCACATGTTTAAAAATGCAAGGCTTGATCATTGCCAGTTGCTGCACTATTTAGGCGTTCTGGGTCTGACCTTTCGACGCATTCGGGACTAGTATTCTCCTCGGAATATTTCCGCGATGAAATATTTATGAAAAGAGCTTATAAAACTAAAATAATAAATTCCACGAGAATCTCTCGTGGTCCGGTAAAATTGATGACAGGACACGGTGTTGGCGGTTGAAAAACACTGTCCTAGAACAGCGGTCGCCACTCGTTGGTCCGCAGAAAAATCTGGACATTATTTGCATTTTTAATGTTTTATTAATAATAAAAATAATATTCTAAGAAATTCTCATATTCTGAATGACAATTTTCACCTTCATATTGCACTACATTCACGAAATGTGGTCCGCAGGATTTAAAACTACGAATTCAGTGGTCCGCGAGGTCCAAAAGGTTGGCGACCACTGTCCTAGATGACCCGACGCTTAGTGTCAAGTAGAGAATCAAAACACATCGCTTCGCTTGCAAGTTGATTGTTTGGCTTTTTTATGGCGCAAGAGCATTTGGGCTATGCTTCGCTTGCAAGTAAAAGCTACACTGAAAAACATAGCAGAGCGAGCGTATGTTTTATACAGGTCAGATGTTTTTACACATTGTGTATATAATTTATAATGTTACGCTTTTTTATACGTTAGAATACAAATAAAAAAAAAAAAAATCGCAAAATCGTTCCTATCAACAGGGCCAACGAAGTGGAGCAGTAGAGGTTACAGCCTGGTGGGCCCACGCTGGCGCGAACCCCGATGCGGCCCTTTTTCTAAAATATTTTTAATACAATATACTTCCATTTTTCTTTAAAAATGAAAAAAGTAATAATGCCCCTACCCCAGAATTTTCCCTGCTACGGTCTTACGTGCCGGTACATGCAGGTATATATGCTGGAATACATTTTAAGGACTACTCCTTAGAATATATTTATGCTAAACCGTAGCGTGCATCGTTCAGCGATTAGAATCGTGTACAAAAACTCATGTCTCAAGCCGACGATTCCATTCAAATAATGTTCGTGAATATGCATAGCATGCATGGAAGTGAAAAGGGACCGTCCATTACTGATATAATAATAATAATAGCTTATTAGTTTCATTATTATAGTATAATAACATATAATATAGCACAATAATAATAATAATAATATAATACCAATATAGTATAATAACACAATAATAATATAATATAATAATAATAATAATATAATATAATAATAATAATAATAATATAATAATAATAATAATAATATAATATAATAATAGCTTACGTTAGTTTCTCTCTCATACGCTTGTTTGTTTGTTTGTTTGGCTTTTTTATGGCGCAAGAGCATCTGGGCTATACTGCGCCAAATCTCTCATACGCACGTTTTTAAATTTTTAAAAAGTACTGGCTTTTACTACAGTCTTTGATTTTACCATGTTTGGCGCAGTATAGCCCAGATGCTCTTGCGCCATAAAAAAGCCAAACAACCAACCAACCAACGTTAGTTTCTTTTTTCAGCAGTGATCTTGTAAAATAATTAATAAGTCAAAACAAAAAAAAAATGCGTTCTTATTTTCTGCTTTTTGTTCATTTGGGGATTCAACTGACCCCCCCCCCACACAAAAGAAAAAATATCCACGCCATTGTCCTAGGAAGGGGGGCTCTCGGCGCCCCTGCATATCAGTAGTGTGGAAGCAACGATCTTGCTGTATGTACACGTACGTGCTTGTTCACCGAAAAATAATTACCGAACTATCAACGATTACAAAAAAAAAAAGTACGATGACCTTTTAAACACTTTGAGTACCAGTACCAAAAACACAATAGCTGTTAATTGCGCTAACGAAAAACAAATACATCTATTTCTATTAAATTTCATTAACGATTAAATACATTAAACCTTTTAATTGCGTATTTAATCATAGACTTAATTAAATACAACAATTATGCATATTAAATATATTGCAAATACTTTAATTTGCAATATGGAAATTTAAATCTATGCGCGGCCCGCGGATCTTGCATATTCTTGCGACCCATACTTGATCTAAAACTTCGGACCATCGTGGCCTAGAAGGATGGCCGGCCCACGTTGCACCGACGCTTTCTCGAAAGGCCGAAGGCAGAAACGTTAACACACTTCACGTCTCAAGTAGTCCTCTACAGCCATAATGTCACCACCACCATCTATTTGATGATCGCGCGTGTTCCTAAACATGCAACACACGTTCTACAATCACTGATGTGCGAATGTACCCGGTCGCCAACTTCCCCATTCTGAAGATAATACATACGCGCTGGGCGGCATGGTCGATGGGCACGTCGTCCGGACAACCAGTTCCTCCTTATCATCATCTTGATTCGTCTTACGTAACTGCGGTGAAATCGTTCCCAACATCGGGAACGTCAATTCCACCCTTGAGCGGTCATTTTCACTTCAATGGTCACAACGTACACGCGTCCTGGAAACGATTATTTCTATAACTCAGTTCAACACAGGGCACAGATACGTTTACGTCATCAATTTCGTGTCTTCGGAATTGACGAAAGATGCCCGTTCCTGTATTCTCCCGTTTGTTTTGCGGAACCAAAGACGTGCCGTGCCGGGCACTACAGTTCTTAGATGAATTCCAACCTCTTAAGACATAGAGAACCAAACCCTGGACTACAACGAACAGTGTTATAAGCAACCTTCTATTTTGGCACGGTTGGGAGGCGAACTCCCACCGAGGTAACGAGCCGCTAGGCGAACGCGTTGCCACTACAAACACCCCTGAATAATCTCTTAATACTGACGCAAGTCGTGCTACATGTAGTTGCTTATTTGTTAACCTTCGTCCCCTGGGTTACCAAACCCCGAAATACGAATTGACAGAAAAAAAAATCCGCGCAGCTGTCAAAAGCCACCGTACGGACCTGCTTACGTTCACAACAATGCTGAATGAACGTACGGCAAAGGTCGAAAGCCCTGCCGTTTGTCCCAAACACTTTATTGCATGCTGGAAATGTTGGCCGCTACCGGCAGCATCGTATTCCCCGTTTCTAAGCAGTTTCGTTTCATATCTGCGTGAACCCAGCATAGCAATCACTCGGTATGAAGTGCAGCCAGCCACCTTACGGGCCGTTATTAGTATATGATGGTGTATCGTTTGTTTTCGCGTCAAAATCGCGTTGGTCTCTCGAGCGTCGATAGTGGTTCGTATTCGCGTTGAAGGAAAAAAAATTCCCAACTTTTCTGTCAAAATTCCCTGACTAAGCGTGGGAACGTAGTTGCGGAAACACGATTGTGGGGGATGTTTTCATGTTCGTACGAGATTTAGCTACTCAAAACAGAAGTTAAGAAATTTCCCTCGACTTCTCCAGATTCTGACTAAAAAATCCAGTGTTTCCTGACCTTTAGAAACGATTTCAAATTCCCTGACAATTCCAAGTTTTCCAGGTCGAATACTCTGACATAATAAACATAAGTTTTGACAATTGGAGGCTACTGCTTGGGTCGGGGCTGCCATTGGTCAACCTGGACAGCACTGTTTGAAATACAGGTTTATTGAATCAAAACATCTGTTTGTTGCATCTAAAGGCGCGAGCATACCAACGTATGGAATTTTTCATTCTTCGTGTGCCGCGACGCTATAAATTAAATAAATCCCAGACCTTTTTATAGAGCTGCGGCAACGCATATTACCTTCGGGCTAATTAATTCCTTCCCGATGTCGGAAATGAAGTAGAGGACTTCACGACTTCCAAGGATAGAGGATCAAGATGAAGCAACAAACCCGGTTACCTTGAAGCCCGACTACTACAGTATTTTACCGCAAAAAGACAAAAAACAAGTCGAGTTTATCGATAAATAGCAGCAAGAAGGGGGAATCAGAAATCAGACTTCAGATCGTTTTCCAGTCAATTCACTCCCGCGCAAATCGATACGTATGCTGCCAATTTCGACACACGAAATCATGTCTGCGAAAAATAAAATTCAGTAGGGCAGTGGTGTCCATTCCAATATTTTTTGACGGGGGGCTACTTTACCCGGGAGCACAAGCGTCGACAAATTTGAAACTCTAGCACAAGCCAGACATAAACTATACATCATAGAGCTTTGCGGGATATTTCGTCACGTCTGTTTATTAAAAACACTTAACGTTTCACTCCGTGCTATGCGGAGCATCCTCAGAAGTAATTACCGGCCAAGTTTCCCTCTGCAAAATGCAGGACTTTCACTTGGTTGCTCGGCGGAAAATGAGTGGTCAAAAAATATAAAAATATGAGACGTACTTATAGTACTATTTCTACGGCTAACCCCTGATTGGCTGATTCATTGGTTGCTGGATGAAGGTCGACGCTCATTGGCTCAGAAGGTGACGAGTTTAGATTGGTTGAAAGAGGTCCGAATTTTTTGTGAAATTTTAGGCAAGAATTCCAAATTGATGCAACGTTAATGGGGTCTTCTCCATGGAAATTATTAGGACAGTTTTTAATGGCCAAGACTTCCATGTATAAGCATGGCCACAATGATCTAGTTTTTGCGATAACCGAAGTGTCGTGAAAAAGAATTTGATGTTTATAATCAATGGCGTGTTGAGCGACCGCTGACTTATTTATTAGGTTGTTGCAAGCGAACATGGCGTTCATGTTCCGTAAGTCGAGTGCAAATTGAACGACCAGTTTGTCCAATGTAACTTTTACCGCATTGACAGGGAATTTTACAAACGCCGGTTGTTTCAAGAGGATCTCTGGGTTGTTTTGGATTTTTTAAAACATCACGGAGTTTATTGGTGGAAAGAAAGACTGGTCTAATACCCTGTTTGGCCAAAATGCGTCCAATTTTGTCTGTAGTATTTTTAACATAGGGCAAAAAAGCCACAAATTTAAATTCAGTTTTATTGGATACCACTGGTGCCAAGGTAGAGAAAATGGCGCCATTTAATTGATAGCACTTTTAGAGTAACCGTTCACTGTCGCCGTTAAAAACTGTCCTAATAATTCCAATAGAGAAGACTCTGTTAATGTTCCATCAATTTGGAATTCCTGCCTAAAAATTCAGGGCCTCTTTCAGCCAATCTAAACTCGCCATCCTCTGGGTCAATGAGAGACAACCTTCATCCAACAACCAATGAATCAGCCAATCAGGGGATAATCAGGGAAATAGTACTACAAATACGTCTCATATTTTTTACTCACTCATTTTCTGCCAAGCAACCAAGCGAAAGTCTTGCATTTTGCAGAGGGAAACTTGGCCGGCAATTACTTCTGAGAATGCTTAGCATAGCACGGAGAGAAACGTTAAGTGTTTTTAATAAACAAACGCGGCGGAATATCCAGAAAAACTCTATAATGTATATTAATAGACGCCGTGAAAGCCTTCGTGAATGTACAGACATAAACTGTCTCATTAAGCTTTAAACCGGCACACAAAGGAAGGGGATCTTTCTGTATATTACGAACTGGACATGGCAAAAGACCTTCCAAGGAAAGTTGGGAGTTCGCAATACTCAGTTAGTAGCATAGGCGTAGCTGGGGGAGGGGGGTTGTAACCCCCAGTGCAGTGAAATTTTGCACATTTGTTGTAGCTCTGTAACCCCCCTCCCCTTATGAACTTTTTGCGTACACCTATGGTATGAGGGTATGTTGGTAGAGCATTGAAGATGTATGTAATCGGAAAGTCCCGAGATCGTAGTTGGGTGATCTCGTAGTACTCTTTTCTCCTATATTTGTCATTTTCAAATTTCTATAATTTACACCTGCGAATTTCAGCCGCAATTTGCGAGAGTATGTGGTGTTATATTTATTTTTCTTTTGTCTTCATTAAAAAAAATAAATACATAAATAATAATAATACAAATTACACGTGGGAATTCCAGCTCCGTTTGCGCGGATTCCTTGATGCGATAATTAAATAATATTATTCACAGTGCTCTTTCCCTTCTTCCGTAAATGAAGTTACTTAATTATTTGAACATTATTCATATATAATTTGATATATAAATAAATTAAGGCGGCATTCAAGTATTACTTAAGCAATATTTTGGCCGTTTCAACTCCCCCCCCCCAGGTACTTACGTAATACTTGAAACTCCCGAATTCGGAATTCGAGAAACGCCATCTTTAAATCTATTTTATTCTAATACGGTTAAGTAAAAAACCACACGTTAACGAACACTGATCGGGCAGCAAAAACTGTCTGTAAAAAAAAAAAAGAAAGAAAGAGTATCATTGTGAATGAATTTCTTGCTCCGGGATTTACATACGACTGCATCTGAGAGGTGTCCGATAAGAGGATTTTCACTGTGTTTATGTTAAGTCGTCAGAAACTCCGATTTGTGGTCGGAACGAGGAGGAGGATTGTGCAAGGGTTTCATTGGGAAGGGTGGCCGCCGGAGGCGGCGCTGTAATCCCAGACAGGAGTGGTCAGAACGAGGGACCGCAAATCCTGCCAGCCTAGCCAATCCCACGAGGTAAAAAGCGCGCGAAATGTCAAGAAATCTCATTTGTCCTCACGCCAGATTGGGGGCAAAGGTGGACACAGGGGTCATGACCCCCAAATATATTTTTTCACTGTAAAAAATTCCAACTTTCATGATAAATGAAGGGTGTTATTCCAAGACCATGGCAAATTCTGTCCTTAACCCCCCAAAAACGAAAGTCTGTGTGCGCCCCTAACTGGGGGGGAGGGGGCTCGAAAAAGACGTTTTAGAAGAACACGTAGGTATCACCTGTACACGGCTGTAAATTCCTTTCTTAAACCACAAAAAAAAAAACTCACTCAAATCAAACCCTAACAAATCCACGTTTAAACGGCGTTAGATACGACAAATGTAACTATATGAATATATATTTAAGAAAAAAAAAATGGCCTCCATTACGGGGCAAGAGCGGGAAAAACTGACAAACACTTCCGCTCTGCATCGTTTTCGCTCATTGAAACCGGGTGATGGCCGATCTGGGGCAAAAATGAAGGAATGAGTGGGGGAGGACGAATGAGAAATTCACGCGTTCTGGCAACCCTGTCCAGTCAGTTGACCTGGCGCTTTGCCAAGCGTCGCCAACACATACCCCAAAGGTTGCCAAATCAACCGAGAGTGGCGCCCCACCCACCCCCACCTCGACTTACTCCATCGTCTTGTCAAAACAGGGAAAGGTGAACGACTACATGCGAGAATTTATGATCAAGGGAAAGAGAGAGAGAGAGAACGAAGGCGAAAAGAAGAAACAGAACAAACTATCGACGGATGACGTTGAAGACAAAGACAGGAAGAACCCATACGGTTGGTTGTCCCCCAATACTCCGTCAGCGAACAGAATTTCAGTTCGACGCAAAAAATATAAATGTTTTTTCGCTAGTTCGGCCAACTTTTCCAAATACTTCATTACGCAGGTACAAAAAATACAAAATTAATAAAAAAAAAATTTGATAGGTTGTTACGTAGGTATGCTTATTGTTTTTCCACAAATTTGAGAGGCCAATGCGATAATCTTGTCAAACTTGTGTTCGTGCATTTTTTTCCCCCCCAAGGTTACCTGTAGCTCTGAAGTGAGGGAAGTGGTACTTGCATCGGTACACGAATCAACGAATAGTTCATAGCCAGTGACGATTCTAGGCTAGGGCCGGGGGACCATGGCCCCCAAAATATAACGGCATTTTATTGTATTACTTATGTGCCCCCCCCCCTCATAATTTTGTCTAGAAGCACCACTACTCATGGCAATTGTGCTTTTACGGATACGTCAACTGTCATAGAGCGAGTATGCCCTGCTAATGTATAGTGCATTCACGCTCAGTTAACGCCTGATCCCGTTAGTAGACGGGTTGTTCCATTGCAGTTTAGGGAAGGGTGTCTTGCGTAACTTGTTTTTCCCACGCGACAAACCAGTTAGGGCAAGACGCCCTTCCCTAAACTGCAATGGGACAACCCGTCTGGTAACGGTGTTGGGTGTCAGGTCTGCGTGAACCAACTATACACTGAAGTGCCAGAAAAACCGGTACAGGCGTGCGTATGCAAATAACGGAGCTTTGCAACCAATCAGCGTAACGCGATGCTGTCGGCAGCGCCTATATAAGACAAGAGATGTCTGGCAAAGCTGTTAGATCGGTTCTTGCCGCTACAATGGCAGGTTATCAAGATTTAAGTGATTTTGAACGTGGCGTTATAGTCGGCACAAGAGAGATGGGACATAGCATCTCCGAGATAGCGACAAAATTTGGATTTTCGCGTACGACCATTTCACGGGTATACCGTGAATATCAGGAATCCGGTAAAACATCAAATCTCCGACAGCGGTGCGGCCGGAAAAAGACCTTGAAAGAACGGGACATTCGACGACTGACGAGAATCGTTAAACGAGATAGACGTGCAACACTTCTTCAAATTGCCGCGGATTTCAATGCTGGGGCATCAACAAGTGTCAGCGTGCGAACTGTTCAACGAACCATCATTGATATGGGCTTTCGGAACCGAAGGCCCGCCAACACCGCCATTGGACTGTTGATGACTGGAAACACGTTGCCTGGTCTGACGAGTCTCGTTTCCAATTGCATCAGGCGGATGGACGTGTACGGGTATGGAGACAACCTCATGAATCCATGGACCCTACATGTCAACAGGGGACTGTTCAAGCTGGTGGAGCTTCTGTGATGGTATGGGGCGTGTGCAGTTGGCGTGATATGGGACCCCTGATACGTCTAGAGACAACTCTGACAGGTGACAGGTACGTAAGCATCATGTCCGATCACCTACACCCATTCATGTCCATTGTGCATTCCGACGGACTTGGACAATTTCAGCATGATAATGCGACACCCCACACATCGAGAGTTGCTACCGAGTGGCTCCAGGAACACTCTTCTGACTTTAGACACTTCCATTGGCCACCTAAATCGCCAGACATGAACATTATCGAGCATATCTGGGATGCCTTGCAACGTGCTGTTCAGAAGAGATCTCCAACACCTCGCACTCCTATGGATTTGTGGACTGCCCTGCAGGATTCCTGGTGTGAATTGTCTCCAGGATACCTTCAGACATTAGTCGAGTCCATGCCACGTCGTGTTGCGGCACTTCTGCGTGCGTGGACGAGGAGGCTACACGATATTAGGTAGGTGTACCAATTTTTCTGGCACTTCAGTGTATTTCAGAGCAAGATTAAAGTACCTAGGATCTCAGGCAAAAATATTAATTTGGCAATCTGCATATCCCAAGCTTAGGGAGCATTCAAATATTGTTTTGCAAGTATTGTTTTGTAATATTTATAGTAAGCAATATTTTGGCCATTTCAATCCCCCCTCCCTCCGGGTAAGCAAAAATTAACATTGACCAACATAGGAAAGTAAACACAACGGTAACACCCCCCCCTACAGGTACTCAGGTAATACTTGAAAGCTTCATTTTTAAAATTTAAAATTTTTTAAGATTTAAAAAAAAAAAATTTGCTTCGACCCTCCAGGAAGTTGCCCTGTTAGACCGTGCCCTGCTGATCCGGTACTGGAGCAACTTACCCAAAAAATCTCATTTTTCCCGAACTTTCAGGAATAAATTTAAGTCCAGAGTTTTAAGATGTCCGGAAATTCTGCCCCCACGTCTTATTTTTGTGATAAATTTCTCGCCAAATCTCAAATACCGTGGGTTTTTTTTAAATACGTATGTAAAAAATGTTTAATTGTAAACGACTGTTTAAAATCCGAGGTGAACGGATCATAATATACTGATTTTTCTTTTTCGATACCGGAAGGCCACGAAATACTAGCAAGAAATCAAGGGGTCCGCAAAAACCTAGCAAGACGTTAAGAAGGGAGGGAGCGGGCGGTGTCGCAGCTCTCTCTCTCTCTGCCCACCTGATAACCACAATCATCATACGCGTAAGTAAGGGGTGGGTTACAGAGCTACAATTCACATATTCCTATGTTAAATATACAAAATTTCATTGCAATGAGGGGATTACAACCCCCATTAACACCCCTCTGTGACAATCATGCACTGATTCATTCATCCATTGAAGAACTCGCTGTTTGGTCAGTGCACGATGCTCTTATTGGTCGGTGAACAATTTTACGCACCTCTGTTGGAAATCGCTGAAATAGTATTTGTCCAAGAGGTCAGTCAACATGCACCAGGTCTCGTAAACCTGTATATTCACATAATGATTAAAAGTACTTACGTAGTCGTGAAATGCCTTAGCTTCACTAGAATGTTCACACGTGTCTCTCCTCTCCGGGGCCGCACAATACAAGTCCCAAAACACGCTAAAACAAATAATGAATAATAATTAGACTCGCATATAAAAACAGAAAATTTCCAACACAAGCAATACTGTCAAAGATATTGTGACAACACCTGGGTTTGAATATACATACATACATAGATAAATAAATGGCGTCAACTTAAACGCAGTTTTTCCAATCCAAAAATTCATTGACACTGCGCGAAAAGTGAAAGACCTTTCTAGTTTTGAGGAATAGTGGATGCAATTATTTTCTTTTTTTTTCTAGGGAGAAGCTGTTAGTTGACTTTCAACTTCGATGCACTTACTAATTTTTATTAATCATCTCTTTAAATGATTGTACACAACTCAACAGCGTGTCTGCTGTAAGTTAGGCACCAGCATTTCTGATTCCCTCTATCGTGTTTGCACGAGTTATTGGCACTTCCTGATAAACTTTAGCTTTCGGGAAACCCCAAAAAAGGAAATTAGGAGATGTGAGGTCTGGTGATCTGGAGGGCCAATTTGTAACAGATACACGTTTGAGTTATGTACAATGATTTGAAGCGAGGATTAATACATGCATCGAAGTTAAAGGTCAACATTTCCAGCACTTACAAGAATGATGAGAGCACCCGGATGGTGAGAGGCAAGGGACCGAATAGGAGGGCGACAATAACTTAGTCCCAGTTAGTTAATGAAGTCGTCTTTTCACCAACTATTCTTAATATTCAACTATATAACAGCTAATTCCCGACTTTTACTTTTTTTTCGCAATGGACGCAATGTCCAGAGGGGGGGCAAGATCTCGCGCCCCCACCCGGGGCCTGCGATTAGACATTGGAATAATGCGGCCTACGCGTCTTTTCCCACGAACGTTTCGCGCACCACAGATACGACGTTATAAAGGTTAGGTTCGATTTCATCGCGAAAGGAACGATTATGTTGTCATATCTCATGTGTCACAGACACGACGTACCTCGTGTCACAGACGTGGCACGATCAAAAGTCACTCCGTGCCACTTCTAATTACGATCGTTTTAGCGTAACAGAGGTCTCCGAAGGACAGGCACGAAGTGTGGCACTACTGGTGGTAAATTTAAAGCTGTCTGTTTAGCAATTATGCAGCGAAGGCAGTGTTCACCGACCTCGATAGTCACAGGTCACCTTTGTTATCGGCCGACCTTTTACCTGCGGTTATCAGTTTCTTCTCTCGGCTCTTTAAATAGGCAGGTTATTTAAAGCAAACTCAGAACATATAACGACCACAATAAAGAACAAAAAATGATACGTGTTGGAGCCATTTTGGGCAAGTGCTACACAACCAGGGATTCCACTCACCTTAGAGAAGAGTTGGGGAGGGATGCTGACTTTTCCTGGTTTTTCCCTTTTTTCCATAAAAATTCCCTAACTACATAGTAAACAGAACTTTGAATGGAGCTTCGGTTTCGGGGGCAAATAGCTTCACGTTCGCGTGAAATTGAACTATTGAGAACACATTAAAGATAAGCTATTCAGAACAGTTCAAAAGACTTTCCCTGACTTTGAAGGGCCATTTTATATTCCCTCACTAATTCCAGGTCCTTCAGGTGCGTGGAAACCTAGCACAACGATGCGTTTGATCGTGCGCCTTTTTTGTAGAGACGCAAACCGGCGTCTAAAACTCATAACGTGGATGGCAACACCAATGAGTTAAAATAAAAAAAAAAAAACACTGCTCAGGCGAAGGATTTTTTCTTTTTTCTTTTCGGACGGATGTCCCAAGACCGTTCAACACATCTTCTGAAGACTGGACAGGAAAAAGTATTCTCTAAAACCATAAGCGACTTACAACAGCGATTCGCAACGGCTCAGTTGCGGTTGGTTTTATGAATGAAAATTTTATGACGCAACAACGTTCATTTTACGCCAAACAAGATGTACATATGCAAGGCTGCATATACAGCGACAAGGCTGTGCATATCGCGCCATAAGTACACTAACAACGCGAATGATGGAAATAAAATCAGGAGAGAGAGAGAGAGAGAGAGAGAGAGTAAAAAATCGGGGAAAAAAAAACAAAAAAAAAACACCACCTTCCGGATAAAGAATCACGTAAAATGTCATTGAAGCACAGGCGTACGCAAGGGGTCGGTGAGGGGTTAACTCCCCCCGCGGCGAAACTTTGTATATATACCGTGCATTCGCGCTCATTTGGCCCGTGATACCGTTAGCAGATGGATTTAGTCCATTGCAGTTTAGGGAAGGCCGTCTTGGAGGAACTGGTTTTTCCCACACGAAAAACCAGTTTCGGCAAGATGCCCTTCCCTAAACTGCAATGGACTAACCTGTCTGCTAACGGTATCAGGCGTCAGGTCTGCGCGAACGCACAATACATATGAATATATGGAGTTGTAGCTCCGTAACCACCCCACCCCTCCCCACTTTACGAAAGTCGCGCGTATGCTTACGCACTGAGGTTAAAATCCTTTCGGCTAATGATCGACGTTGATTAACATTTTTACAATTAGATAAAACATGTAAAAAAAACTTCAGCCTCTTTTTCTCTTAACATGTAGATAATGTCCATTCACAAAACGAAGTCCGGTGGAAAAGTTAGAAATAACAGATGTGAACGTCAGTCACAAACCGGCCAGCCACTTACAACAATGTAGGACTCAAAGTTCTACACTCGTTTTTGGCGCCAACAAACGGTCGGTGAAAAACAAGTTCTAAAATTGGAGTCCTTTTCTGCTATAAGCGGCTAGCCCACTCGTAACGTCACCACCCTTTATTTCTAATAGTTTTAGCGGACTTCTTTTGGTAAACGGCCAGTACTAATGGGAGAAACGTATCTGACGTTTAGCTTAGACCTATTTTCTACGACCGTTTACGTTGCTAGACCGCCGCATTTCGGTCGGCGGGTTCGGTTTTACAGTTGATCTTCCGCTTTTGTTTTATATATTCCAAGACCATACTCGGCGAATCATCAGAATCTAAAAACTGTAACGTCCATTGGACAAACACTCCAGACCGAGTCCATGACACTTGACCCACATTATTTTGAATATAATTCAACATATGCGCAATTTTATTTTATAAAGTGTAGCAAAAACATGTGCGTCAATCATTACAACAAACTTGACAATTTCAAAACTGTGTTCTAGGACGCAAGAACAGCAAAGGTCATGCTACCCCAGGACCTATGATTTTTCGAGGAATCCGAACATCTAGCTAGGGAACCAATCTCTGAGCTATAGTAAACAGTTTGCAAGTAGTCCCGGTCCTAATGTTGGGAGTTCACCACAGAGCTGACAATTTAAAAAAAAAAAATCAACAAGACAAAATCATTTTCCGTATGCTTTTAATATAGCCCTGTATGCTTTTAACATAGTCCCGCATGCTTTTAATGCAGTCCCGTATGCTTTTAACATGTCCCGAACGGGTTCACCGTAGATATCTCTATCCAGTGGCGGATTTACCAATAGTCTAAGTCAGTGGTTCTTCAACTGTGGTCCGCAAACCCCTGGGGGGTCCGAGGGATCCTATCAGGGGGTCCGCAAGATCCTTCCAATTTTCCACAAAGGTTCGGAAAAATACTAAGACAAGAGCATTTACTCTTTAATGCTAAGAATAAATTATGAGGGAACGAAAAATTCCTTTCCTAAATGGCAGAAATCAGTGACGAAACACGAGAATTAAATATATATGATGCAAATTCCGGGCTTTAAACTTTGAGTTAATTCTTGGGGGTCCGCGAGGGCAACTGATCTCTGAAGGGGGTCCGCGGTCTAGGAAAGTTAAAGAACCGCTGGTTTAAGCAAGTTGAAGCCTACGGTACGGGCATTTTCGACGCAAAACTTCGCCTCCGAGAAGTTCGCAAAGGCGGGACTAAATATTTTGGCCAACTGAATTATGCTTTTCGAATTGTTATATTCAAATGTGTAACTAGCCATTAGCAAAGGGAGAGCAGACATGGGCGCCATCTCGAGAGAGGCTCAAAAAGCTTTATGAACTTTCTGAAGATACTAATGCCAAGACTCTACTCTTTACAATAGGCGTAAGCAGAACTTTTCTAACGGAGAGGTTATAATAGGTCAATTGGGGAGGGGTACAACTCACCGCTTTCCACTGCAGTAAACTTGTGGAAACCAATGATGGCCGTCTCTATTTGTTTAAAAAACATCACCGAACTTACTTGTTTATTTAAAAAAAAAAAAGGTTGAATACACAGATAAATTACAATTTCCCGTGAAATGCTGCTTTTTATAACATCATCATAATTGATTTTATATTTATCTATGTTATTAAGCCGCATACCTAATTTATCACATATTTTAAAAATACATCATACATTAATAAAAAGGTATTTTACAAACAAACATATTTAATGTAGAAAATTTGACAAATTTTATCCATTTTAATACTAAGAAGTCAGTTTAAGAAAAAAAGAAAAAATAATAAATAGCCTTAAAAGCCGGCTACTACTGACCAAAGAATGGTGTTACAGTTTTCAAATAACAACAAAATTATTTTATAGCATAAATTATCACTTAGAAATATGACAAGTATTAAACAACGACCAAAAAACAAATGGAAAACAAAAAACGGCACAAAACGAACTATTTCTGGGTTAAACAGAAAACTTGGGAACAAGCAATGCTGGCCAACATGAAAACGTTCGTCCCTTTCCACAATTGTTGTTTATGGTAGGCCAGGGGTTGGGGGGTGGGGGAACCTGAGGCCTTTTGGGGGCCCCAAGTGGGGCTTCTCGGATGAATCCGAATTTTACAAGCCATATCCTCTTATTTTTATTAACATGGTTTTACCCATCTTATTTTTTACTTATTTTATTTTTATCATCTTAAATAAACGTATTTAAAGGATAAAACAAGTATAGTAAGGAAAATCTAAAAATTAAATTTTTAGAATAAAGGGAGATTTCAAGTAATACGTAGGCACCTTTGGAAGGTGGGTGGGAGTGATGGACAAAATATTGCTTACGTAATACCTGAACTCTCCCAAAGGTGTAAAGAAATTAAAATATTTACCACGTTTAATTATTACACAACTATATTCATAGTAAAGTAAGTCGTAAAGTATATGTATGATTTAATTAAGATATCACCCATTTTGCAAGTAGTCCGGTATCTTTGTTTATACTCTATATATATATACATTTAATTTATACTCTATATATATACATTTAATGAAAAGATATAGATTATTTTTCATTTTTAATAACAATAATAACAAAACGCATCACTATTCCAATATGTTAATTTTAAAGAAAGGATAATTTTTATCGAAATGTATTATAATATTTACCAGTAAAGACGGAAAAACATATAAAACCTTCAGAGGAGTTTGCGAAGTGTATATACTTATAAAATACGTATCTTTTTACATGGCCAATGCCTACCATTTGGTATTGGTTTTTCTGTTCTCCTATGCGAAAAGTTTGGTTTTCTCAGAAAACTATTGGTATTTGTCCTTTAAAAAAAAATAAATAATAAAAAAAAAAACACAGGTGTGTTCTGTTGATTGTGCACATGGAAAACTAGGAAGTGTCAACCACAACTGCCACCGGCTGTATTCTCAGAAAAGTGTGTTTACCCCTTCATCGACAGAAGGGCTGCATGTCTCACGATTATGATGCAACACCCTTCGTCACGTGATTGGGCATTAATTAAGATGTCATCAAAAGGCGTGTCCACGATTTCTGACGTGTCACCTCAATAAACGATCATTCCAAATGACGTCGCTGACAAATTGATCAATCAAATTCGTTTACTGCAAGTTGCCGTGACACCCCCCGCCACTCAGAAGCGACGAAATCGACAGAAACTACCTCAAACCCGGTGGAGATCAAAAAGGATCCAAATGTATCCAAAAAGATCCGGGATCCAAATCGAAATAATGCCAAGGAGAATTTATAAATACGATGTTGATTCTGCGAATAAGTGCAAGTTTCCTTTTATCCCCCAAGTGTTAGTATTGGCTTACATCCAATACCGCGGCTAAATTTCTAAATCCAGGTGGCGCCACGTCAAAATATTTTAAATAAAACGGTAAAAAACAATAAATTAATACGCCAGGAAAAATGACGTACAACAGATGGGATAAAAATAATAAAAATATATATACATTATGACTATATTATTCACTAGTTACAGATTAGTAGTTGTCTTTTTCCACAGAAAGGAAAAAAGAAAAAAAAACCTCAAGAGAGGCGTCACTTACACGCAAAACTGGCACTGACCAACGTCATGTTTAATTGGGTTCTCGTTGGCGGAAATCTAACAAGGCAGTGGCATAGGAAAAAAAAGGGGGGGGGGGTCTACTCCCAGCGATATCAAAACGTTTTCTCTTAAGATCGCATCACATGACCTTTAAAAACCACTTGATCCCTTTAATTTTTTGAATGACTACTACACTGTGACGCGGTGGTATAAACTAGCTCAATGGTTGGTTGTATTTTTATGGCGCAAGGACAAGGAGGGACACTCTGCGCTAAATAAGGTGGGGCAACACATACGAAGAATAACTTAATTATTTAACTATTCAAAGACATTTGTGATCAGTCAATAGCTTAACAATTGTCTCAGTCTAAAAGGCAAATTTAGAAGGTTTTGAAGGCTACTTGCATATATGCAATAAAACCTCTGAATAGCGGATACCTCGAGAATCTGTCCACTGCTCAGGATTGCTAGAGGATAACAAGCATTGGGACTGAGAATTGTAAAAGTGCCCATTAAATAGGTGTCCGCTACTCGAGAGTGCCCCTTCTGAAGGTTTTGCTGTATCACTGTCATATTCAAACGCTGTCTCTTCACTGGATGGATCCGAACCTCTCACTTCCAGTGCTATCCTTTACGATTCGTTTCCATATTTCATAGAGTCTGAAGACATTTCCAAAGTCTTCGATAGTCTTCTGCAATCCAGTTGATGATTTCAATTGCCGATCATTCGCCAATTCTTCTTGCGATATGACCAGCCCATATACTGCCATCTCAACTTTTTTTCTTTTTTTTTAAATAATAATGGTATTCTCAAATCCTTGTTTGTTCTCTTAATTACTCCAAGCAAGCGCCTCTCCATGCTCCTTAGGGTTGTTTGCAATTTTTGTATTCGTTAGTCTCCACGTCTCTGGATCCACAAGAGCGAACTAGCATCAATACGCATTGTCGAAAAGATAAATCTTTTCTTTAGACACAAAGGCAATTTCTTCTCCAAGATAAAAAATGTTCCTTCCAGATTAAGTTTAATAGGTCTGAGGCTTTCTTACATAATGTCGCCTCGCACTGATATCAGTTGGTCAAGGTTAATTGCAAATTGGGAGCTTCCATGTCGGTGTCGTCCGTCTGTACTTTTGTTTTCTAGATGAAATCGTTGAACATTATATTAACCTTTGGTGAGCTCATTTTAAAAGGACAACTTCTATGTTTCCAATTGAGCGATATGTCACATTCCGAAGGTTGTTACATTGGAATAATACTGTCATCAGCAAAATGTAGATGATTTAAATATTCCCCACTTAATCTTTATTCTTCGGCTATTCCAGTTTATCGGCTGCCAGATCTTCTGCAAGGCTGAGGTAAATGGGTTTTGGAGATAACGATATCTGGCGGCTTCACTTCTTCACCAATTCTGATATCTTTGGTATCCTTATACAGCAGAAATTTGGCACTTGCATTTTTACACAAACATATAATCGTATCAATGGACGCATCACCTCCACACCCCATATTTGTCGATTTTAAAGAGCTGATGACTGCTAATGATTGGACAGAATCGAAGTCCTTTTCGCAATCAATAAATACTCATACACAATGGAGGAATTCATGTTCACGTATTGGTGTCGTGACGGATGCAACCCTTTCAATGCTTTTTTTTTTTCCCCCAAAATAAAAACTTAATAAAATTAAACAAAATAATTTGCCAAGTTTGCGTGTTTTGTCCCGGTGGCAACAATCGCCAAATTAGAAATGCACTTGCCAAGCTGGTAACGCACTAACCGATTGAAATAACGAGCGGGTTTCCTGATATTTTATATAATACGGACGAAGCGAATTCTCGGCCATAGTGTTATACACTACGTATTCTATTCCAACCGATTTATAAGTATTTTTCTTTATGTATCATATATATATATATATGGCCTGCAAAAGGGTTGCTGGTATCTAACTGGAAGGAGACCCACACGCTGAACGTATGTGACGATGTGTGGAACCGGCCAGGCCAGTAACCTAGTGTCCTACCCCGCCTTCAAGTGGTGCAGGCTGAGCTTTCTATTTATGTGGCAAATTAATATTTGCTGCACGGATAGAAAGGCGGAAGGGGAGGGCTAATTCACCAACCCGTCTAGCCAGCGTGGTGAAATTATGGCTAATTCCTCCATTATGTTGACACACCAGAAACCATGGCCCCTAGTCTCCAGGTGCTGGAGTGCTCCTGATCAAGGCAGCGGTCAGTGTGGCATGAAAGCAGGGGGTGCTAAGAATCACTGGAATGGCCCAGGCTGCCGTTTGTTATTGACCTTGGCAACGTATAATGGACGATCCCTTGCTTCTGAAGCAAAACTTCAGGAATTGGAAGAGGAACTAGACAAGATCAAATGGGACATTGTAGGACTCAGTGAAGTTAGAAGAAAAGGTGAAGAGTTGGTGGAACTTAAAAGTGGACATTTGTTTTATTATAGAGGAACGGAAACTGGAAGAACAAGTGGTGTTGGCTTCTTAATCAACAAAAGAATTAAAGACTGTCTTCTGGAAGTTGAAAGTACATCAGATCGAGCAGCGAGGCTCGTTGTTCAACTAACCCAGCGATACCAACTTCAAATAGTACAGGTATATGCACCAACATCAAGCCATACCGACGAAGAGGTTGAAGAATTTTATGAAGAAATCAAACAGCTACATACCAAGGGGAAACAACATATCAAGCTCATCATGGGGGATTTCAATGCAAGAATTGGACAACAGGAACAAGGAGAGACATCGGTTGGTAAATACGGATATGGGGAAAGGAATGAACGTGGCGATCAACTCATCGAATTTGCAGAAGCTGAAAACCTTAGCATCATGAATTCATTTTTTAAGAAGAAACCGCAAAGAAAATGGACATGGAAACACCCAAATGGGGGAACTAGTGAAATTGACTATATCCTGGCAAACAAGAAATCAATTATTGAAGATTGCAGCGTACTGAACAGATTTAATACTTGATTGATTGATTGTTTGGCTTTTTTATGGCGCAAGAGCATCTGGGCTATACTGCGCCAAACACGGTAAACTGGATTTAATACTGGAAGTGATCATCGAATGGTGAGATGTAAAATGCACTTAAATACTAAATTAGAACGACAGAAGCTCATTAGGAAACAAGTATGTAAGAGGGTGGATTTAAAGAAATTAAAAGAAAATACCGAGGCATTCAAGTTGGAATTAATTCCTTTTTTTAATTAGTTTTGGAATAATTTGGATAAAATTCTGAACTGGATTCCAAGAGACCACCGAAGACCTAGAAAACGTCCTCAAACTAGATGGGTGGATGGAATAAGAAAACACTTTGGGGTGACGTGGAAACGAATGACCCAGGATAGATTTGTGTGGAAAGCATTTGGAGAGACCTTCATCCAGCAGTGGATAGATAATGGTTGATGATAATTATATATATACATGGTAAACATACAATACATTTACTGTACTTCAATAAAGTTGTACCATTTTTTTATTTTTTTGTTTTTGTTTTCAATTTTTCCTGGTTTTCCGATTTTCTATTTATTTTTAATTGATATTCTATTATCCGGATGTCTCTGGTCCCAATCAATCCGGATAATCGAATCCAGCTTCTATTGTATTTGAAAGAAATGACAGCCTGTTTGCTGCTATTGCATGCATGCCAAACCTCTCTTGCCTAACGTCGCGCCTTCTCTACTTTACTTGCGTCGATCATTCCCCATGTGTAGCAACAACGAAGTGGCGGAAGTCCTTTCTTCCTTTCATCGCATTTAAAAAAACTTAATTATTTGAAAATTTCGCCAATAAACAAGTCTTTTTAAAATGTCTATTTCTTAGGCTGCGATTTTCCAAACCCGACCTACTGAAAGGAATGTCCAGAGTGAATGGGGAAAGCAGAGGTTTCGTTGATGCAGAGGATAATTATAACATTACGTAATAAAATTTGAACCCGTCTGAAAAAAGTTTGATTCGATTTGAGGTTTCAGGGAGATCGGAAGTATAGTTGACGCCCGTTACCGTTACCAGGTGGGTTGTTCCATTGCAGTTTAGTTAGGGAAGGGCGTCTTGCCCGCACTGTTTTTTTGCGCGGGAAAAACCAGTTACGGCAAGACGCCCTTCCCTCTACTGCAATGGAACAACCCGTCTGGTAACGGTATCAGGCGTCAGGTCTGCGCGAACGGACTATGTGTTTTATGGCGCAAGAACAGCGGGAACCATGTTGCGTCCGGACGTAGAATTTTCCGAGGAGTCCAACATGTATTAGCGGCAGGTTAGGCGAATGCGTTACAAGGGAAGCCATCCCATGCCCAGTTTCAGGAGGCTGCAATTCAAAAAGGGAGAGGGGGGATAGTGGTATTGATAAAGGATTCCATCTTTCCGCTGCAACACCTCTAATACGATTAAATACAAATGCACATCAACGTTGAGTTTCAAAGTTATTGCGGGGTTTGGCCCATATAGCTTACCGCCTATGCAAATGCATCTTCGTTTTCCAGCGAATCATATTCCGGCGGACAAGAACGGCAACATTACAAAGACTGTAGCCAGGATTTAATTTCGGTTAGGAGGGGGGGGGGTCAAAAATTTTTAAGAGAGAGAGCATGTATCGATACAATCACAGCATGCAAGGCCGTAGCCAAGTCCCATTAAAAATTTAGTTTCGGGGGCCGGTCCCTAAGACACCCCCCACTCTGGATACGAGCATGGTCTTCGCCCGCCCCAAAATGAAAAACCTAGCAGCAACAGATTTTTTACTCGCCAACTGCAAAAAATCTCGTCACCAGTGGCGACCAGATTTGTAGAGCTCTGGTTATTCAAGGAACACCAAACTTCAGAAGCTGAGTTTCAACAACTGATCATATTCAGTCTCTATACTTAACGGTACAGATACAGGGTTTATCCATCACATGCGTGTATCCAAGTGGGGAGGATCTTAGGGACCTCCCACCCCCCCAAAAAAATAAAATTTTAATGGGACTTGGCTAAGGCCTTGCATGCAGTGACTGTATCGATACATGTCGTACAAATTTTTGATCCCCCCCCCCCACCTCGAAATTAAGTCCTGGCTACGGCCTTCATGCAAAACTGCGTTGTTGTTATTATTTCCGGTAATTTATGTGCTTACTAAAGAGGAGACGGGTTTATGAAACGGATACAATTGAAGCCGAAAACTGACTTTTCAATATCGAAATTCTCCAAGGAATACAATTATATGATTCGTTTTCGAGGATTGTAGAAATCTGCGTGTATATGAAAATTCGAAGGAACTTAAATGTTGTGGTTCAGCAATTTTTTTTTTTTTTAATTTAAATCGTATGTCAAGGGGTTAAAGTTCTATTTGAAGTTTCGAGCTTAAATTTCCACGAAGTATTTCGGACTCGGGCGAGTTCAAATTGCAAACATTCGGGCCCGGGCCTCGAAAAATAAGCAAGAACTCATCTCTACTCGCCATCTCATTCACTCATCTGAGTGGAGTTAGCATATATATAGCTGATGTCCACAACTCAATACGTATAAATAAGAGTACAGTGCGTTCGCGCTCAGTTGTCGCCCGATACCGTTACCAGACGGGTTGTTCCATTGCAGTTTAGGGAAGGGCGTCTTGCCCGAACTGCTTTTTCGCGCGGGAAAAACCAGTTACGGCAAAGCGCCCTTCCTTAAACTACTATGGAACAATCTGTCCGGTAACGGTATTGGGCGTCAGGTCTGTGCGAACGGACTATAACACGTAAGCTCATTACATGTAAATAAATACAATGTCACCTTCCAATAACAGGGTGTCTACTAAAATTAAGAAACCCAATTCCTCGACTTTTCCTTGACTATTTTTGTACATTCCTTGACCTTGAAAAAAGTTTCTCTCCCTGTTTTTTACAACTGATAAAATAGCCATATAAAAAATAGCTAAAAATCCATAAACATTGTCAAAATATGATGCAACATAGCTGGAAATAAATAAAAATTGCCAAGCTATGACAAAAATACGTAAAAATAACTAAACCAGTAAAAACTCATTAAAATATCGTACAAAAATTACAATTCAATGATTGCATAAAATTTAAAAAATGGGCAAAACTGTGACCCATGACATCAATTTAGTGCCCTTTTCTTGACTTCCATGACCTGGTAGACACACCGAATGACGGACACCCGCGGAACCAAACAATCTTTCCCTTAAATAGAGGTGTCCTTTCTTCGGAGGTGCGTGTATCTGTATTCACAAGGGTTAAAAACCAGAGGAATCGTCCCTTAAATAGAGGTGTCCCTTACGTTAAGTAAAAGTGCATGTTGAAAATACTTATTATTTACACATGTTCTTTCTTTCACGCGCTTTTTCTTCTAGTATTAGACCTCTGAACATTTCCTCTCGCCCCCCCCCCATCAACCGGAATGCTTCTGATTGTGTGAAGTAACCGCGGTTTTCGGAACTTCCCATACGCTCGGGTACAATAGAAAACAACATTCTGGAAATGTACAGCCAGCTCCGGCGGTAAAAGAAAGGGTGCTTTGAAACTAATAGACAACAAGGCAGGGGTCCCCCCACCCCACCGGAACACTTCTTTCGTGTCCAAGGGGAGGGGTGCCAAAAACTTTTCACACACCGCTAATTGTAATTAAACATACAAATTAAGAATTAGTGTAGCAGTGTAATATCCACATAAAAGCGACAATTAGGAAACACGACCTCCCCTCCCCACCCAAAACATGAATGAGGTAAGTCGCCAATAAAGGCCAAGTCATGAGGAGGAGGGGGTAACCGATGGTTCCTCTCGACAATCTGGTTTAAATATATGGCATTTCTTAACAAACAAAACACCATGAAAGGGGAAATTAAAGGAAAAATAGGTTCAAAGTCGAAGTGATAAGCACGTGGGCGGGCTCATTATTCTCCGCGAGGGAGGGGCAGGATTGTTGACCGGTTCCGACGGATAAACAACAATGAGTGCGGAGAGGGGAGGCGGGAGGGGAAGAGCGAGGTTACAGGAAGCAACCGCTTTGGGCCAGTAAGGTCGCAGCTGCCCTAAATGGTTGGCGAAGGCTGTAGTTTCAAAATCGCCAAAAGTCTCGCCAAACGGATGTGCAAACCACTAGGCTAGAATGAAGTGTCGATTGCAGTAGGAAGAATTTTCAAATAATGCTCCTTACCCCCCTCCTACAATGAGAACATAAATTCGGTCCTGTATAGAAAATTGCCCCCCCCCGCCCCTTCAAGTGCCGAGGAAAGTAGCGTAGCTGGGGGTTGTAACCCCAATCGCAATGAAATTTTGTATAGATAACATAGGAATGCATGAGTTGTAGCTCTGTAACTCCTACCTTACGAACTTTCTGCCTATGCCACTGGCCGAGGATATTCCCCATTTTACGAGAAAGTTACTAAACAAGACCGTAGAGAATTTAATTAGACCAGAACTTAATTTCGGGAGGAGGGGGGGTTCAAATAATTTTACAACGTGTATCGATACAATCACAGCACGCAAGGCCGTAGCCAAGCTCCATTAAAATTTTGTTTTGAGGGGAGGGGCCGGTTCCAGAGACCCCCCTTGGATACGAGCACGTCACTACACCAATAACACTCTCCAGCCATTAACGATAATTAGAGCGAAATACTCACTTTTTTTATCAGGAACATTTGGGGGCTTCTTCACTGGCGAATTCAAGCGGATAGGTGATCACCCCTCTTCGGGTCAGGACTATATATATATCATGAAAATGAAATGAGAAGAACCGGACACTTGGCTAAAATAAGAATCGGAAACAAATCGACCCCACCTGAAAGGTATCTGGATCAGCCCTTGGGGGCTCGTACACTAATTTCGTTCAGGCAAACGACCTTCTTTTCGATCTTTGAATGACTAATTGCGTTAGTTTTAGACCGGATCAGCGAACGTATCCCATTTCCAGAAATACATGCTTTCCTTATTAAAACCGTTAAGTTACCGCTTTTGGATCTGGAATGCACTTTTTAGACGATCTCGCCCCCAATCCAAATAAAAACCTTTCATAAATTAAAATTAATAAGATATTTATTCACAGGCGTAGTGTTATATGGGCCCGAACCACCCAATAATCTGAAAAAAATTGCGATTTTATATATACTATAATGTATAAACGTGCATAAAATATATCTGCCCCCCCCAATTATATTGAGAATTCTACATTGATAACTACTTATTGTACAGTTCTTGTTTTATCAACCTTCTAAATCTGCGCGGACCTCACTTTATCCCAACGACGACGCCAACTTCAAGATAAAGCGCCAAACCTGGAAGCTTCCGGTGCACCCACAGAGCAATAAGAATAGTTGGAACGGTTTAAAAGAGGGCAAGAGGGGGTTCCAACGGTTTCCCGAACCCCTCATACCTTCCCCACGAGTGTTTAACACTAACCTTCCCCCCCACCCCACTTCCAAAAATCGGCGAAGGGGAGCACAAAGATAACTTTTTTTGGCGGGGCCAGCAAGGCAGGCCACGTGCATAATAGTATATTTAACTGTTTACCCTCGATTTTCACACTCCCCGCAAGGGGGAGCAACGGGGAACTTATACTCTGCGTAAATCCACGCCAAAATTCCTACTCTTCCAGAGAGAGAAGAGAGAAAAAAAAAAGTTAATAAAACTGAAGAATCAATTTTCACGTAACTATGCCGTTACAAAGGGATATCTTTAAACTAAACGAGGGACTATATGAAAAAGTTCACCCCCTATTAAAGGAGTACCCACACAGTACACCCCTTCGCGGTAAATTAAGAATGGACCTACCCACCCTTACTTAAAGTATGCAGTTACGAAAAAATCCACTCAATTATTTAGAATGAATTTTTCCAATTAAGAGGTGGGGAGGGATCACACTCAAAACGAACAAACGACCACCAATGTGCTACGCCATCGTTGTCCTTATATCGAGATTCTTAATACAACCAGGGGCGCCGACAGCCAACGCGGGCCCCCATGACTTCTTCCCGGGGCAGTGGAATAGATATTTTTTTCAGGGCTGGGTCCCCCACAGCATAGATTCTTGCCCGCGCGGGCCCCCAGGGCTGCAGCCCTCCTCCCCTGGTCGGCTCTGGGCAGAACCCGTACATAACGAGAAGATAAGAAGAGACTTACGAAAATGCACGCTATAATAAATAAATACCCAGTCACTCGCTAAAACCGTACTGGAATTTAAAACTCCAAACTTTGAAAAGAACATCTGTATAGGTAGCAGGGAAGTGAACGAATGCATACAAGTGTGTGCAAAGTGCAACATGCATGCAAGAATATTCAGCTTTGAATTGGATTAAAATTTAACGAACAAATCACTTGAATTCCATCCAGTACAATAGACTAAATGCAAGGCTGTGTACAGAAGAAAGGATTTTGGGGGTTACCCCCTCCCCCCCACCCAAACACCGAAAAAACGTTACCTTCCAACACTACTTTTCGTTTTGTAAATTATTTTTGGCGCAGTATAGCCCAGATGCTCTTGCGCCATAAAAAAAAAAATCCAAACAAACTTTTGTCTTTATAATAATAAATAAAATAGTGTATTCATAAAGAATTGAAAATAGTTTAAAAATAACATGTAGCTTTGAGAGTTCACATTTCAGAAATTTCTATTATTTGAAACAACTGTTAAAATTTAAATTCAGTTGAGGGTGTTTTCAACAGCTTTCGAATTTTTATTGCGAAAATGCCAAAATAGCGTTCATTGCGCCAAAGCGGGAAACCTTTATCACCAAGGTACACGAAACCGGAATTGTACACCAAAATGGCGGCTGATACGTCGGTCTACTGTTCTCTGGGCGTTAACAAGATCACGTGCGTAACAAAGACTCCGTACCTAACCGAGAAACCGTATTACTCGTTTGTATATTTACGGCGCAAGGATAACAAACCTTTTAGTTGTGTGGCGCAAGGGCAAATATTGTGTCCTTGTGCCATAAGGGCAAAGGTGATGCTGTGCCAGGACCCACAGTTTCCTGAGGAATCCGAACATCTTACGGCTACGGCCTAGGGAACCAAACCCCCACATAGCAAATGTCATCGGAAGCAAGAACCTACAGTCTTCCCCGGGGAATCCGAACCCGCTGCGACAGAGAGAACCAGACCCCGGTGGGCAGAAAAAAAACGGGTTGACTCCCAATGACTTTTACGAAGCCATATTGGGAGTCAAACTCGGGTTAACGGGACGACGGACAAATGCGTTACCACTACGACGCAGTAGGAGGCAGTGCATCTATATTTTCCTCAGGGATTCGAACCTCATAAGGCCTAGAAAACCTCCGGACTACAATGACCAGTCAGTCGGTAAGCGATAGAAACTGTCTCGTATTTTACGCCTCAAGACGGTAAGACAGAACCGAATTGCTTAAAGTGACCTCCAACTAGAGTTGTAAAAAAACCCGGGCATTTATTCAGCTTTCCCGGGTTTTATACAGCTCTACCTCCAACTAGAATTGAAGCGAGGCGTAAAACCGGAATTGATCTCAGCTTCAATATAAATGCGCTGAAAAACACAAGTACAGTGACATCTGGTAAAGTGACCACTTTTTATGAGAGAACTGGTAGGGGACTTAGTCATGCCTATACGAAAGTCCGTGATGTATAGTGGCCACCTGTCTGTGGTGACCATTGAAATCCAGTTCCAAAGATTGTCACTTTAGGGACGTTCTACTGTACATCAGGAGCTGATACAGGCTTTCCCTTTGGGGGTGGGATCGAGGACAGAATTTGCCATGGTATAACCCCTTCATTTATCATGACGATGGTTTGAATTACGTTGCACCCCATGTCCGTGTATTTAAACTGGTTTACAAACAACAGCGTTTTGTCAGTGTAGATTGGATATCGGCGTGGACTGATATGACGCAGTGATATTACGCACTGGTGATACGCGACGATGTTCGCCCCGTAACATCATCACGTAACACGGGATGTTACGCGACGATCTTCTGTTACGAACGAATAACCGGGGATGGGATTCCACGCAACAACACGTGGCCATTACAGAAATCACACCGTCTTACGGGGAACTGCAAATACTGTCGAAAGAACGGTCACAGCTGCGCGGAAAACGTTTTTTTGTTTTGTTTTTGTTTTTTGACAGAGATCGACACATTTACAATTCAGATTAAATTTAATTTTGCGTCAGACGACCTTCCGAAGCAGGAAAAATAGAGGTGTTTGATTGTGAAGCAGGTGTAACCCATTAAAATCATGGTTTTATTCCAAATTCAGGCGACATCTGAGCTAACAGCAAACGTTTGTTGGTAGAGACACCTCCACAATGGACGCCTGTCGTAAAGTCATATTTTGAAAGCAACTTCATAGAAGCTCGCTCTAAACGCTTTTGTTTTATGGGGGAGGCGACACCTGAAGTCACGTGGAAAGCCAAGAAAGGGGCGGTTGAAGTATTACGTCACATATTTCTGGCCATTTTATAGCCCCCTTTGTAAGAAAAATTAAGCAACGCTCTGATCCCCGCCTTCATGAGGTAAGATTTTGGTTATCTATATTTATAAATATACACTACTGGCCATTAAAATTGCTACACCAGGAAGGAATACAAATAACAGAATGATATTTATTTGACATATATATTATAGTGGAAAGAGCAAGTGATTAAATTTACAGGAAATTAGGATGGTTAGATCCTGAGAAATCAGTACCCAGAGCAACCACCTTTGGCAGAAATAACAGCATTTATCCGCATGGGCATGGAGTCAAACAGAGATTGTATGGCATGTATGGGTACAGCAGCCCATGCAGCTTCAACACTATGCTACAGTTCATCGACAGTAGTGAATGGTGAGTGGTGGTGTGCCAGTCGCTCAGCAACCATTGACCACACGTTTTCAATTGGTGAGAGATCAGGAGAACGAGCTTGCCAGAATCGAAACATTTTCTGTATCAAGGAAGGTCAGGACAGTACGGGCAACATGCGGTCGTGTATTGTCTTGCTGAAACATATCGTTCAGGAGGCCTTGAAGGCAGGACAAAGCCACAGGCCTTAACACATTAGAAATGTAACGATTGCTGTTCGAAGTGTCGGGAATGCGAACAAGAGGTGATCGAGACATATATCCAATGGCACCCCATACCATCACTCCAGGTGATGGGCCAGTATGAAGATGTCGAATGCAAGCTGGCAATGTGCGTTCTTCACGATGCCGCCAAATACAGATGCAGCCATCATGATGTTGTATACAGAACCGGGATTCGTCTGAAAAGATAACGTGACGCAATTCCTGCGTCCAGGTTCGTCGTTGATCACACCATTGGAGGCATTCCTGTCTGTGACGCAGCATCAAGAGTAGCCGAAGCCATGGTCACCGTGCTGACAGTCCATGCTGCTGCAAATGTCGTCGAACAGTTCAAGCAGAAATTTGTTATCTTGCAAACGATTTCATTTCCGAACTCAAGGTTCGTGACGTGGCTGTACGATCCCTTGTGGCTATGCGGATAAGATGTCTATCTTCTAGACTGTTAATGATGGGGGGTCACTAAGATCCTGTACGACTTCCCGTATGACTGTCCTGAACCCATCGATTCCATACTCTGCGGACAGTCATGGGATCTCGACCAATATGAGCAGCAATACTGCGGTACGATAAACCGCAATCCCGGTAGGCTACAATTCTTCCTCGATCGAAGTCAGACACCTGCTGATAGGCATTTCTCCTCCTTACACGAAGCATTACAAACCTTCTTGGCCAAAAACAAACGTTCAAATGCAATTCGAGTATGAGAAAACTGCTGTCAAATCTCTGCTTTTATAAAAATGTAGGTGTCGCCGCCTGCTTTGCATGAATGCGCTGAAAATCTAATCCTTTGCATATCACAGATATTCTATCTGTCATGCAAATTTCACATGTGTGGCGTGCCGCCTTCCTGGTGTAGCAATTTTAATGGCCAGTAGTGTATGTATGTATATATATATTAGTAAACTATATATATTGTATATACATTAGTAAAAAAACTATATATATATTATTAAACTACATATATTATACATATTAAACTATAAAGGATAACAATATATTTATATATAATATAATATTTTATTATAAAGAATTTTGTCATGTTTTTATTACATATTAATATTAATATTTCTTATGTCGTAAGCCAACAGTGGATAAATAAGAAGTTGATCTGATAAAATGCATTTAAAAATAATACGTTCGTTTTAATTTAAAAATATCGGAGGACCCACGGGGAGTCTGGTAGAGGTGGCCCCTGAGAGAAAAAAGGTGGACAGTCGGTCATTTATATAAATCGAACACTACGCAGATTAAATCAAACAACATTTTTTTTTTAATAAACTTTTTTAATTGTTGTTTACTTTAATCTGCGTAGTGTTCGATTTATATAAATACATATGCTGCAACGGGCTTTTCGATCAATTTAATACCAGTTTCTTTGCAATTTGGTTTAAATAGTAGTCGATGTACTACACCATTCTGCGAAATAACCGGCTTCGGCAAATAAATCTTTGAATACGTTCGTAAGGGATTAGATGTTGTCTTTCGTAGCTCAGTGGGTAGAGCCTCCGCCCGGCAAGTGGAAGGTCGTGGGTTCAGGTCCCACCGAAGGCAGAAATATTTATTTTCTTTCGAACGTTTCACCATCTAATCACGCCATACCATCGGCGTTGGTATCACTACGCCAATAAACGTTGATTGATTGACATTGTTGTTTAATTTAATCTGCGTAGTGTTCGATTTATATAAATTATACCAAAATACTTGATATAATTGATGTGACGTGAAATGAACTATAATATTGTGACGATTTACGGCAAAATTTGTATTCTGAACAACGTTGCGTGTGGCGGAAGAGTTGTATTCATGTAAATAAGACAGAGAGAAGTGAATTTTTTATCTGACTGCATCTAAGAGGTGACCGTTATACAGGTGCTTCACTTTTTGTATTTTACTCCCAAAATAATTTAATAGCGCAGCGAAGATGATTGGCGCCAGGAATACATACCCCCACACGCACCACTTAGATTAATGAACTCCACTCCTAGCGTTTTGCTCTTCCAGATGGGGAGGTAGCCATAACCACACACTATGCGTTTGCGTACATTAAAGCTGGAATTTTAAAAATGGAAGGAGCTTCTATAAGGGGCGTTGGGATTATCGAGGGGAGGGGCCCTGTGGGTGAGAGGGAGATAAGGGAAGTGACACCTTTTGCTAGATCAGTGGTTCCCAACTGGTGGTCCACGAGACGGGTCAGAATTTAAAAAAATAATTAAAACAAACACAAAAATCATTAAATATTAAAATTAAATATAAAAATGAAATTGATAGTACATTTGTAGTATTTTACAATCTGACGGAACTTCAGAAAACGGTTCGTATTAAAGTTTTTCGTCTTAATGAGGTTCGACTGCATTATCATTAGATTTTTGTCACCAAAGAGCGATTTTACAAACACATTTCCCCCAAAAAAAGACTAGGCTCCCTTTTTTTTATCATAGTCTTAAAGCCAACTCTTGAGAATTTTTCAAAGTGGTCCGCGAGTCCAATTGAAGTGGAAAAATGGTCCGCGGCTTAAACTGAGTTGGGAACCACTGCGCTAGAAGCTTTTTTCTACAGCAGGGGAAATGGAAAAGAATTAATAAAATTGGGGGGGCATAGACCGAGGGGTTAAAGTTTAAAAACTACCGTATCAGAGGATGCTTAACCACTCCCCCACCTGTATGATCACGACATTTAAGCAATTAACCGGCAGGGACAGGCAGTGGCGTAGGCAGAAAGTTAATAAGGGAGGGGTTACAGAGCTACAACTCATATATTCCTATGTTAAATATACAAAATTTCATTATGATAGAGGGATTACCGACCCCAAACCCGCCCCCTGAATATGCCCATGGGGAGAGGGGAGGAATTCCTCTACAGTTGGTAGCTGAATTTTTACACTGCACAAGCGACTCTAGTATGCTAACATTACATTACTGTGCTCTACATTTATAAAACACATGCCCATTTTAGCATTCAACGCAAACGTAAGCCCCCACCTCCCTTTGAATAGAGATTTAATAGTTAGTAATAGGGCCACCGTCACAGATTTGGGGGCCCTGAGTTTGATAATCTTTTGAGGCCTTTTTCTTTCCCCTCACTTTCAAATTTCGAAATGCAATAAGAAATATATAATACGGTGAAATACGTAAATAGCGATCCCAGCAAGTTTCCTATATAACATATCTATGACGATAATTTATTTTACGTGAAGCTATATACAACCACAATGTATTGTGCTTTTTGAACTTTAGCCACATGTGGTGTCTGAGAGTTTTTACGGTAATATGGATATTTTTTTAAACGTTGAAATTTAAACAATGCGGAAAATGTTTCTTAACTTTTAACTAAATGTGCGTAT
>QLNU02003225.1:50327016-50338949 GCA_006491805.2 Dysdera silvatica | reverse complement strand
TATTAAATATAAAATACATGTAATCGCAGTTAAAATATTAAACCAGTGACTCTCAACTGTTTTTCAGTCTAGGTGGGGGGTCTCCTTGCTGGGCTCTCATGTGGCTCTCCTGACATTTTGAAATTTTCATGAATATAATATTTTTTAATAAATGTATTTTATCAAATCCATTTCTTATATATTACACACTATTTGCTTACAACATAGGAAACATTAACAATAAAAATATAACAAAATACTTTATAATGGCACCAAAATAGCTATTAACGGTGTATTAAATTTTTTTAAATGCGGTAACTTTTTGCGATTTCTCTCTATAAATAAGCATTTCATATTCTAGCAAATTCATAAGTAAGTGCCCAGTGTTACAATAAAAACGTAAGAATACAATACAAAGTTACAATAAAAACGTAATAAGAACGCAATGTATGATACAAATTCTAATGCTCATTTGAGCATTAGAATTTGTATCATACATTGCATTCTTATTTTAAAAATATTTGAGAATTGAAATCTTACATAAGCATGAGTAAAACAGGGGTCCAAATTAACTTTTTAAATCAGGTGCACAAGTGCACCAAAGTCTTGTAACTTAGGTGCATTAAATACTAGTTAAGTGTACAAGTAACGAACGGAATAGAAAGTAAACCTCAACATTAAAAATGGGTAAAATGTAAGTGTAGCAACTATATTTAAGCATGTAAACTACAACAAAATGCAACTTTTCAAAATAATTGAACATTCATTTGTAATAAAAAAAAATTCAAAGCAAATGCAGATACATTGAGAAAATTATATAAAATTATTCCATAGGTCACTGTTCTTGAAACATAAGCATAAGTAGCCATAGTTTGGAATAGTTAGGTGCACTGCGTGCACCCAAATTAAAAATTTACGCGCATGGGTAAAATTTCATATGTAGAGTGCCCCCGTTAATTTCGAACTTTGACGTAAAACTTAATAATAGATCAATTTGTGCTGTTTCCTATAGGAGAACTTTTATTTTTTTTGTAATTGTATATGCGGTAAAACTTGCCTAAATTGATCATTTTTGGGACTGGACTACAATGGTCACCAATGGATAGTTGGTTAATATACACAACAAACTTTCATATAGGCATGACTTAAGTCCTTGCCAGTTCCTTCTTATAAAAACTGGTCACTTTATTCAGGTGGTTATTTACCAGCTTCCACCGTATATATATACTATAGATTATTTTTATATATGTACCTTTCTAGCTGACTTTCCTGAATGGCCGTTCTTACGATGACTTGCAAATGTGATTTTGTTTAAATATATTTCTTTTTTCTTTTAAGATACGGTGGGAAAAAAACATAACGTTAGGCGAGCCTCCTGGGTTTCTTCACTCGTGGTGGTGGTAAGTGATTAGCATATCATATATTATTATTATTATTATTATTGTTGGAAGGTGACAATGGATTTTAACATGTCTAGGCATGCTTTTTTGTATGTAATGTGTGTACAGTTACAAGCGAAACATACACTCACTTCCAAAAGTTAAGCACAGAACTGTAAAATGCGAAAAAAAATGGACAAGTACTGCTTACTGCTTTGATTGACAAGAAATGCAGCAGGAAAGTAGCATAAATGTTTATGCATGAAACGAAACAAAGAATTACATACAGAGATTGAAACAATATTGAATTTTCATAAATTATAAGATGACATCATATTGGAGTCATTAACAAAATCAGGTTTAAAGTCAAAACAAACAACAAAAACCGACATTAATAGGGTATTTGAGCACCCCTTATTTGCTTACAAATTTTACAGTGTGACCATGCTTTTGATGAGGTGATCATCAACCACCGCAGAATCAAGTAATCGCCATTCCTCCTATAGAGCAGTTTCCAAAGCTGTGAGAGTGGCTGGGGGTGGGAAACGCATATACACAGCATGACTGTGGGCGAGTACGCTGGTCACTCCATACACATAATCCCCTCACTCTCCAGGTGGTTGTCGACGATGGCAGCTCTATGGGGATGCGCATTATCGTCCATGAAAATGAAAGCAGAACTAATTGTTGCAGTTTACAATCTCACAGTGGGGTCTAGGACTTCAACCCGATACCGTACAACTGTCACAGAACCCTGTCTGTAGATGTGGAGGTCGGTGCGATGTCCTAACGAAATCCATGCCCAGACCATGATTCTGCTTCTACCTTAGAATGCACAATGTTCGGTGATGTTCTGGGGCTGATTGCGTGAACCTTTTTCTCTCCACACCCTTACACGCTTGTCTTCGGGTTGCAGGGCGAATCTTGACTTATCCGTGAACATAACGTTGCACCAATCAGCAGTCCAATTGGCATGTTGGCGACACCACTTTTAATCGTGCCCCTCTGGGTTGGACGGATAGAGAGGAACACACACTCGTGGTACCTGGGTTTACAGTCCATTCATGTATAGCCTTCGGCGCACAGTAGTGGCATGTATCGTCTTACCAATGGCTGCTGCAATCATAGATGTCACACCTGTGGAGGTCGCTCTTCGATTCTGCTTGGCTACAACAGCAATATATCGATCTTCCTTGGGGCTGGTAACCTTTGGACGATCGGCCACAGGTCGTCAGACAACTGCTTGGCTGGTTCGGAATTGTTTCCATAATCGTGACACGACGGAATGATGAACGCCGAAGAAAACAGCAACATCTGTGATTGATTGTCCTGCTTCAATGCCTCCGACATCACGCCAGCGCTCAGAATCTTCCATTCATCTTCTGGAAGCCATAGAAACACGTCTGTTTTGAAAACAAATCGTACGAAAGTTCTAAACGCCTTTTATCAGCGCTTACATGCAACTTCTGTAACCCTTCACAATACTGGCTTCTTATACGACTGCCTTTTTTGCATATTTCTCTACACGAACCCGTGATTGGCTGTTACCTAACATATTTGCATGCTTCCATCTATCTACTTCTGCAGTGAATTGCAGCCTCTCCAATTTATATTGGCTTCTGGAAATTCACATTTTCCTCTGCATGCTTAACCTTTGGAAGTGAGTGTATATCCAACAGGCTGAATGTGGTCCACAGGCTGCATATTCTCCAACCTGCCTTGTACACACACGCACGGGCACATTGTACATGTATCACATGGTGTAAAACATTGCTGTCCAGTGGTGGCAGAATAAAATGGTTTTTTTCATGGAGGTCAGTTGCCGTTATGGAAATGTCAGTTTATTGCGAAAATTTCTGGCTGCTGTTCAGAGGTGGTCTTTAATGAAGTTTGTAACTACATACGGTGTACGACCAAAAAAAAGTTGGTAATTATAAAACCGTTGTAATGGAATTACGGCGTTCTTCTTGGCGACGATATTTTGCAATTCGCAGTAAATACTCATCAGGGATTCCACGCCTCTGGAGAACCTGGAGTTGTCCGGGAATTTGAAATCGACCTTAAAGGTGAGGGAAAAATGAAACTTTTTGGTCAGACCTGGATATGTCAGGGAAACCGTATCAACTTCTGTTTTAAATTGCCAGATTTCCCGTGAACCCGAAGCCACATTTCCCGCAAACTGAAGTTCAAATGAAAGTTGCTTGTGATTGGTCAGGGAATTGTGCCAGAAAAATAGGGAAAAATCTGGAAAAACCAGGGAATTTTCTTTCTCCATTATGAGTGAGAACTCTGCTTCAGAGGAGGCTTTAGGGTAAGGCGAGGCAGGGGACAGCCCAGGGCCTTGCGGCATCTGGGGCGCAGTACGCCATTATTTGCATTGGTATTTTTAAACTTGAAAAACTTTATACGAATATTCAAACATACTAAAAACTGAATGAAAAATAACTTTACCAGTTTTATTTCAAATAGTATAAACTTTCTCTATTTAAAAGAAAGCGGGGAATTACTTCAAAATATTACGCCTCTGCAACAAAGACGAATTTTAATTTATAGCCGGCAAAGGGTAGGGAGTCTGATAGTTTACCTGGAAAGGGGAGAAAAAATTGTAAAAAGGTGGGCATGTGGTTGAAAAGGAGACAATATTTTAGGGAATAGTTTCCATACTGTCAATATAATGAGTCTTAGCAGTTATAAGAAGTTTGATTAATTATTTTTTAATTTCGAAATAACTTCATCGGATGGGGGCGGGGAAGTTATATAATAAATACTACTTATTCCATTATTAAGACCTACGTGTAAACGTAATTTATTTGGAGGCCTCGTTAATCCATCGATCGCATCCCAAATTACCTAACGCGCTATAGACGCATAAAGTAAGTAAACAGTATGGAATATTTGCGAACAATTTTAGGTATGAATAAGCTTATGTCGAATGAGAATATTGTGATTTGAGCAATAATTTAGGTGTGAAGCCCCAGCAAGCCTGCAGAACTAAGTCACATGGTAATCTAATTAAATATTAATGTATTCAGTTACAAACACTCGGGTCATTGATTAAATATGATTAGTGTTTAAATATATGATCAGTGTGTAATGTATTTTCTTTTAATAATTTGCTTCTCCCCCTTTCGTCCTCTCCTCTCAGTCAAAGACATTTAGAAAAGCTATGAAATGCAATGGGACCCACTTATAGCGAGCACGCATTTAGCGATTTTTCTTACATATCCAGGAAAATGTAAATTTTGTTTGATATAAGGATTAAGTACAATAGAATTCAATTGTTTTTCATGTCCAAGATTTTTGCGGGTCGGATATAGCGAACATTTTTTTTGGTCTCAAGCTTCTCGTTATATGAGGTTTTTCTCGTATAGGGCTTTGCGCGGTACACCCAACCGTGAGGCTCGCTAACTCTAGGGCCGTCTCTTCTGTTTCGTAAAATGACGTATATTTCAATTAATGTCGTTTTTCGTTTAGTTACATTTTTTCTTCGTCCCTCGAAAGTCGTTAATCGCAGAAATTATTGTCAAAAACAGGGGGTGGCTATATTTGCCTTTTAGTGAAGGCTATTGTCCCCACACACACACATCCACTTGCCTCTTCTCTTGTGGGATATAGTCAGTCCCGCTTGTCTGTGCGAGCTCGCTTCTCTTCAGGAAATAATGCTCTGAAGAAAAGAGTGATTATGGCAGAAAACGCTGAAATTGTCATAGTCATCTGGCGCAGCGTGACCTTTCCCCCTCTCTTGCGCCATAAAACCCAATCGAGTCGTGGTCATCGCAGTAACTGTAGTTAGATTTGTTTGTTTGGATTTTTATGACGTAATAGCATCTGGGCTAGTTATTAGATTTACAAGCACAGAAGACACCTCAGCCATTGGCGTACGCAGGGGGTGTTGTTTGGATGTTTTATGGCGCAAGAGCATCTGGGCTATACTGCGCCAAACATGGTGCAGGGGTGTTGTAATCCCCACTGCGACGAAATTTTATATATTTAACGTAGAAATATGAGATCTGCAGCTCTGTAACCTCCTCCCCCATTGAGCCTATAACCCCACTTTCGAACTTTCTGGGTACGCCTATAACCTTAGCAATGGAACGTTTCGACCACTCTGTGGAACATTTGAAACATGTACTTCCCCCACGTTGTGGTGTCCCAAAAGGTCCGATTGTAAGCTATTTGTGAATTTTCTTCTTTTCGCTTGGCAGTTCGGCATTTATGAGGTAATGAACAAGGGCGGACTGTTCCTCCGGGCCGGTGTTCCCTCCAATAATTCAAGGTATGCGCCTTTTGAGAAGACCAAGTCCGCCCCTGATCCACGGATCTCCAGGGGTTCGCGGGATCTTATCAGAGGATCCGCGAGATCCTTCCCGTGCTCCACAAAGGTTCAGCAAAATACTAAAGAAAGAGCATTTGCTCTTTAATGCTAAGAATAAATTATGAGGGGACGAAAAATTCTTTCCTTAAATAGTGAAAATTAGTGATGAAACACTAGAAATAAATATGTATGATGCAAATTCCGGGCTTTAAACTTTGAGTTAATTCTTGGCGTAGGCGCTACTAGCATAAGAACATTGGATGGGGGTGGGGGGAGTCTCCCCCTCAATCGTAAAAATCAAACTCCAAGTTGGGAAAATCCTAGGTGGATTTTACTCTTCGGCTTTGAACCAAGTGGAAAATTTTTTGACGATGGCAAAATTGAGAGTTACTTAGAAAAAAGTCCAACTTTTTTCTTTCGTCCGGAAATTTGGATTATAACTAACTGCCCACGTAAACGGTTATTTCCGTTCTCACGTCTATTGCATATTGTGTAGCCGATAGGGGACTAGAACCACACATTTGGGGATTTCGCCTCTCCCCCTTCTCATTTAACCCTCATTTTAAATGTTGGGGGAGGGGGGGGGGACGTTTTCTCTGGTGTTCCTTATATTGAATCCAATTTGCAACTGACCACAGTGTTGGGCTCTCAAACTTGCTGTGTAGCTGAAGGGTCCGTCTGCAGCTATACCTGTACAGCAGGCAGGCAGAAGTTTCAAATAGTTCTTCTCGAATCGTAAAACGCTAAATGCTTTCAATGTCTGTTGCTATGGATTTTGTTGTTTATTTAACAGTAAATGTTATCTTTAAATATATATATAGTAAAACCTCTCTAAGGCGAACACCGTCGGTGGCGCGAAAAAGCCGTCGCTCAGTGAGGTGGTCTCTGTATAGAGGTAAATTTAGCGCTGGGTCTGTGGGGAGAGTAAAAAATCCGTTTCCAGAAAAAATGGTCGCTAAGGGAGGTTTACTATATATTATAACGTTATATCTTTTTCAACGCTTTTGGGCAGTTGGAAAATTTTGCTTCTCCCTCCCAACGGAGGTATGTTCGCGCCGCCCCTGGGGGGGGGACAGTATACCAGTGAAAGGCAGCTTGTTGTTAATGAGGGCCGTAGCCAGCGGGTGGCCCCAAGGGCCCTTCCCCCCAAACTTCCAAAATGTTTTTGCTACCAATACGTACCAATTAGTGAGGCTGTAAAAATTTTTTGCCTCCCCCGAAAAAATGTATGGTTAAGGCCTTGTTGTTAACAACTCTTTACAGGGATAACAGACATCAACAAAGCAGTGTTCAATTTAAATCTGCTTCTGCTTGATGACGTTCATTGTACCATAAAATTAATATTCTAGTTACATTTCCAGTTTCATTTTCACATACAATACACCAGGGGCGGACTGGGAAACCGGCCCCCCGGGCCGTTGCGCCCTCTGAAAATCCAAGGTATTCTCCCTTTGAGAGAATCTAGTTCGACTGTATTAGTTTTTGTAAGTATTTTTAAGCAATTTAAGAATTGCGTTGTCCGTCCTATTTACAAAAATTACGTCCTAATTACAAAATTATTTTGTAATTTGTAAATTAAAAACATCATTTGTAATTTGAATTTTATATAAATATGATTTTTTTTTTTTTTTTTTTAGAATTTTTAAAAATTAGTTATAAATGACAGTAAATTGTTTTTGTGATTAGTCGGTAAACATTTTCACTTTGAAAAGATGGAATTTTTTTTTGCATAACTGCTTTTAACTTAAGACTGGAAATTTTTCTCATCACAGCCGATGAGGTTCTAATTAATATTAGATGATAAATTGTTTTTTATATATGCGATATTATTACTCTTCACAGTGTCAGCACAGTTGCCGACCATTTGACAGTTATGCTAACCCTGTGAAGGACAATAATCTCATACTGTAAAAAACAATTTATCATCTAATATTGCTTTTAACTTTTTGAAAACTGTTAATAAATGAAAACTATGCAGATAATTGTTTTAGAAGCGTTTTAGGGTTAGCGTCATGCTTTATAATCTATAAACACGTTACTCTCAAACCAGAAATATAATTTTTTGCTTTAATTTTGTATTTAATCATTTAATAAAATAATTTGTTTGAACTTCCTCAGCAAACCTGTCAAGGCAAGTGACATGCACTAGCTTTGGATAAAAACATTTGTTTCCCCATCTTAATATGTCCGCTGTAGCATCCATTAAGAAAGGTAAAATGTTGTCATGTTCCACTCCGTTTGGCCATAAAAGATTAAAAGATTTCTCAAATAGCTGATAGACGGTTGAATGATTAACCGTTTCAAGTACCTTGAAATTCAATAAAAATACTTAATATCAGTGTGTCCAGTTGGGAAAGGTGATCGCGAAGATAATCTAAATAAAACAAGGAAAAATCGCATAAAATGCCCTAAAAACAGAAAAAAAGCCTCCCCCCCCCAAAAAAAAATTCATCAATATCTGGGCCCTAGTAATAAATGTCTTAAAATGCTGGAGGACTAAAATAACACACGGTCTTCCCTCAATCGTGTTTTACTTTAATTTTCTTGCGTATATCGATATTAAAGATAGTTTTATTGATTTGCAGTGCAACAGTGATTTTAAAATAAAATTCAACTTACGACTCACTGAATTTTATTCTAAATAAATCGATAAGAACATCTTCCCAACCATCCGACTGCATGCTCTGTAAACGATATCACTGTTCGGGAGCGTTTTTTTCAAGAATAAAATTAGTAAAATCAAAAATTAAGACCAGAATGACCGACGTCCATCTTAAAAACACTCTTAGGGTTGCGACGTTAAAAATAAGACCTGACAAGGTTGTTAAAAATAAACAGTGCTAAAAATCTCACTAAAAGGTTTGATTTCGCTTTATATATTAACAACTAAAAGTATTGTAAATTTTTTTTTTTTGCTTCAATGTGTATTTTACGTTGTAATATATGCATATTCAGTTACAGCGGTGGATCTAGAAAATATTTTCGTGGGGACCAAATATAGAGATGAAAAAGACAACTAAACGAATCCAAGGGAATCACCCTCATGCACCCCCAAGATCTGCCTTTGTTTATCTTTTACTATTGCAGGTAATACCAGTGCCGCCCCCGGCCAACAACAAAAATAAGCAAAATTGTCTCTTGGAATGAAAAAGGTTGAAGACCCCTCTGCTTTACATCGTATGTGGACTTTACCGCCCTTCTGATTTCGTCCCCCAATCAGTGGTAGGAACATAAAAATTGTTACATTCAATATACGCCCAAAACTTTTATATTGACAATAAATATTTAAAAAACAAACTCATAAATTGAAACATAAACATTAAACAATATTAACTTATATTGAAGTATTATTTCTTTTTGGTATATAATAAATCAAATTCAATTTTATTGAAATAAATTTTAATTTTAGCAAAAAATAAAAGTCTATTGAACACTGGTATTTAAATGGAAAGCATGACGTCTAGCTTTCTTCTTTACAAAATAGTACTTCCCATTTTTAGTTATTTCTCGGCATCGGTAAAATGTCAAAAATTGATGAACGAAAACCGTATAACTCAAAATAGTACATCACTGAAATCTTGGAAGAATCTCATAAACCCTTATAACTCAAAAAGTCGTAATAACAAGGGGTTTGGTTTAATAACTGAAGCAAATTTTGCCTCGGCTGATGTTTCCAGAAACTGATCTTAGGATTGAAGTTATTAGATGATTTAAAAATCCCTCAATTCAGCCAGAAACGGTTTTTGTGTTTCCTGAAAATTGGGATTTTTTAGTTCTAACACTTTCGTCGCAAGGATATGTGTATTGTCTCGCGTTTTTTTTAAAATTCTACCGAAGTGTACAGTGGAACTTGGTAAAGTGCCCATCTGAATAGAGTTCCCATTTTTTATAACAGAAAACTTGTAGGCACTTAGTCTTGCCTAAAGTGACCACCTGTCTATAGGGATCATTGCAGTCCACTCCCAAAAATGGTGACTTCAGCTAGGTTCCACTGTATATAGTATTAAAAATTAACTCCATATATTCATATGTATATATGCAAAATTTCATCGCGGATGGGGGGGTTACGACCCCTTTTAACCCCCCTTGTGTAAGCCTATGGGGCTCATGAAACTTCAATCCGGCACTGATTCGCGTTCTCTGAAAGTCCAAGGTACGAGCCTTTTGAGAAAGACCCAAGTCCGCCCCTACAATCCACCCTACTAAATTTCGTATTCATTACGCTGATGGTGATGCTATAGACAGCCCTTTTAATTTATGTCGTTAATAATGAGCTTACTGGATGGTGTTCCTTGAGCTTGCGAAATTAAAATAGAGAAACTATAGTTGTAACGTTATTAAAAACGTTCCGTTTGAAAGTTGAAATAATAACACGTCACACACACAGAAGAAAAGCGCTATATAATACGATCTAGCGGAAGGTACAATTACATCAAACAAATGATAAAGTGCATTTTTTTTATTTATTTCGCACTTAAATACACTACGCCGAAAAATATAACCACACTCCTTAGATTAAAAAAAAAAGAAAAGAAAGAGAAAATATTTTAAATTTTGAAAGACGTTACCTATTATAAAATTTTTGTTTGAAATTGGGGGGGCATAAAATACCAACATTGAGGGGAGGGGACTGGTCCCCTGTCCCCCCCGCTAACGGCGCCCGTAATTATTGGGGGTGAGGGCGAGTGTTCCTAGGGGACCGCGGTCTAAGAAAGTTAAAGAATCTCTGGAATAGGGGATAAGTTTCCGAGTGTGGGGCATCTGGTTCGAATAGCAAATCCAACACCATCTTTCGGTCACGTGATTCGGCCATGTGCCGAAAACCACTTTTTTTTTCGTGGCGCGAGACCATTGTAACTACACGTTTGAACCCTGGAACACTTTAGCATCAGGTCGATAACTTGTGGACGACCCCTGCCACGTGGGAAAGGGGGTGGGGATGACCGTATCAAGGCCACACGCTTGGCGCCCAATCCTGGCGTTGTCTTGGCCACCATTTTCTGCCCCCCCCTTCCCTCCGGTATTTTTTCCCCGCCCCACCCCCTAGCAACCCGAGGGGACCAGAGAGAAATGAATGAAGATGGCAATAGTAAGAGTCAATGGACGTAGTGGTACCCTATTCCCTATCCCATAATGCATTTGGTTTCCCGCACTTTTAGACCTCCCCCCACCACGAACACCATTTCGAAACAGATCTAAAGGAGGAGGAAGGTTTAAATTTTTAATAGTTTTGTAAGTTTTTTTTAAAAATGGCTTTTCTGATCACACTTATGGACACTCGACTTCGCAACATTGTGAAATGGGGAAGAGCATGAATTATTTCCCAGGTCGCTGATTGTGAAATTCTGCTAACGTTTAAACTCCTAAATTGCGGACACCTGAAGGAGACATGTTTTGCACCCCGCTTCAGTGAAAAGTGTCCGCAAGAAGGAAGGTAATCTTTAATAACTATTGAATTTTTCGTTTTGGATATTTTTGCTCTATTGTCTTAACGCCGTAGAGCAGTTTGTTTGTTTGTTTGTTTGGCTTTTTTTATGGCGCAAGAGCATCTGGGCTATACTGCGCCAACCGTAGAGCAGTGGGTTCTCAATTAGTTTTCATCGTACCGTGAACTACTTTGGATCTTTTTTTTTTGGTCGGCGGGCAAGAAGATATGAAAACGAAATTATCTTACACGCCATAAAGACATTGGCGTAATTAGGGGCTCTTGATCTCCCCAGACATATTTTCTTATTCAGTGATTTCAATAGTATTGAGGCAAGAGCTTTTAAGCCTTCCTTTGGGGGAAAAAAAAAAATTCAGTTTCTTATTTATTCTTTCCTTTTTTCTGTAGCCGGGCCAGTTTTTTTGGTTCGCGGGCCGCCTATTGAAAATCACTGCCGTAGAGCGTTGTGCGGGTGCGCTGGGGGGTATGGGGTAGCACGTTTACCTACCGCGTGAAAAATCCGAGTTTGACTTTCGCTGCTGCTGTGAGCGTGCACTTCTTATTCTACCGGCCCTTATTCCGAGGTTTGAGTCCGTAGGCGACGGAGCTCCAAATAACCGGGGGAGTTGATAATCCGAAATCCGCATAATCCTGAGTGACCTTGTGCCCTAAAACATTACGGTTTTTGTTTCGAGGGTGTTAGGTTCGAATCCCTGTCAACTTGGAAGGGTCCTAACTTTTCACCGAAGTACCCGTTACGCTGTCCGACCCCTTCGAGACGTAAGTAGGGTTCCCGCGCACCTGCAGAACTTGAAGTTGTCAGGGAATTTGAAAT
>QLNU02003225.1:50310352-50326916 GCA_006491805.2 Dysdera silvatica | reverse complement strand
AAAACCAAACCGAATAAAAAAAGTGAGGTCATTTATTACATTTTAAAATACAAACATAAAAACTTGGCATTGGGAATTGTTACTTTAGCGAAGTTTGATTCTTAAACTGTCTCAGATCTGATGCAAATAACACCTGAAAAAAAAAAAGTTTCTTTTTACACACATAGTAAAATGACTGTTTCAAAATGGATATAATCAGCGAATTATAGAGTCTGAATTATTACATAAATCAGGTATTTCAGGAATATTAGACTTTGGATGATGACAATGACTTTCGTGTCAGGTGTTATTGACCAATGTTTGATGACTTTTTTTTACTTGATGAAAATTTTATACAAGGTGATTTGAATATATCTGTAAATAATTAAATAGAAGATAGGGACACTAAAATAAACCTTTTTACTTCATTCTTACGTGCATGAAGCCACTGACGAGCAAACTGCCAATTGGATTATTTTTTTTCCAATCATCATCATCATGCGTTAACCACATCTTGTACTGCCTAGCACTCATGAGGAAACCCTCCAACGTGCCCGATGGGGATTGGAACCAAAGTAGGCGAGTTCAAATGGTCTCAAAAAGTTGTTAGACCCATGTCCAAGCTTTTTTCAGGATGGCCCTATATTTCGGAGATATGGTTCACCAAAATCCGGAAACAGCCATATTACAGACCTTGATATCTCATGATTCCATGGATGGATTTTAATGATCTGCGGCTTTTTTAAACAGGTTATAGAAAATCACTTGATATGTGTTTCAGCAATTTTCCAGTAAAACTAAAAATTTTGAAATATTAACCTTCAAATCTTTCGACAAAACGGAAAAATAATCAACCCCTGTTTGGTGGTTTTTCAGCAAAACCCCTCATTGAAAATATAAGCTTCAACGTAGTTGGTTCGAAATCGAGATAGGTTCACTTGCTAGATATAGATTGGTCAAGATATTACCATTGGAGGCAATATTGTCAGAAGGGTGCAGTGTCACCGCTTCCTTGGTGTGACGTTTGACCGGCGGCTAAATTTGTCCAAGCAAGTCTCCGAACTTCTCGGTCATTCCTCTCGTCGCCTTGGAATGCTCAAATGCCTGGCTGGTCAGAATTGGGGAGCTTCTCCGAGGAGACTGTTGCAGTTCTACAGGGCCTTTGTTCTGTCAAAGGTATTATATGGCGGAGCAGCAACTGTCTCCCTTCGCTCCGATCTTAGGGTACAGCTTGATAGGTTCCAGTCCCGCGCCTTAAGGCTCTGCCTTGGGGCCCCGCAGTGCGCCAATCCGGCAGCCATGCGGGCGGAAACCGCCAGTCCTCCTATCATCAAGGAAATGGAGAGCCGACTGGAAAAGGTCCTCTGCAAGATGCTGTTCCTGGCTCCTGAGCACCGCATCCACCAACGTCTGCACAGCAGGGCTGATGGTTCGGTGATCGCCCGCCATTATAGGAATTCCATCCTATTACACGTCGCGCCGCAGGTGCAGCGGGACCCTGTTGCTGTCCCATGGCTTCTTGCACTTCCGACAGTGCACCCCTCCCTCCATGGAGTGCCGAGCAGGGAGTCAGTGGACGCCGGAGTCCTGCGCGACCTGGTACGTGATTCCATCGCCAACCTGGACTTGCCCCACTTCCAAATATTTACGGATGGGTCCTTCTGTGCAGTCTCCAGGAAGGGGGGCGCCTCGCTTGCGATCCCGAAAATCGGTTTGGCCCTATGCTTCCACTTACCGCTGTGCTCCTCCTCCACGGAAGCGGAGCTAGTCGGTCTGTGGGAAGCCACCAACTGGGTCCTTCACCACGGTAGCTCCGATGCTACCGTCTTCTATGACTCTCAGGCTGCTTTGCTTGGCCTCCAGGCCGATCCTGCTGTTTGGCCGGTCTGCCCCATTGTCCAGGACATTGTGGTCGCGGCGGCTAGATGTGCGGATGAGGGGAGGTCTGTGACGTACTGTTGGTTTCCTGGCCACACCGGTAATCGTGGTAACGAAATTGCGGACACTTGGGCGCGTCGAGCCCTAGAGGACGTAAACGGTTCCTGCAGTAACAGACCCTCCCCGCACAACCCCTCCCTTTCCTGCCGTATCAGGAGTCTGAAGGACACCTATCGAAGTGACATGGTGAACCTCTTGATAAGAGACATTACAGGGCACTTCTGATCAAAGTTCGAGGTGCGAAAGTCGCCATACTTTCTTTCCGATTGTCTCCCAGGTGGGGGCACAGACCAGGCTGCATCGTTTCAGAATTGGCTGTGCATTCACCAACAAGTACCTCCACCGCATTAGGCAACTCCCGTCGCCTGTGTGTCTCCAGTGTCAGGAAGGTGCTGACGAAACACTGGAACACATTCTTTTGCGGTGTCCGGCCTACGGCTACCTCAGGGAGGAGCTCCTTCTCGCCCGCCGCCGTTTAGGCCTCGCCTCGCCACCAGGTCTGTCCGACCTCCTGGATCCCACCGGATCCCCCCGCCTTCGCGCTGCCTCCGTGGCTGTGCTAAACACCTTCCTTTCCGGTCTTGGCCGGTTCCTGTAGGTTACTCGGCTGGCCCATGGGGGTGTCTCCGGTCCTGCTGCCTGGGCCGTGGCCGTTCCCCGTGGCGGCCACCTTCGGCGGCCACCAGTCCCCTTGCAAAGAGACAAGATTAGTGTTGCCATAGCAAAAATTCTTCGACGGGCAGGATTCCGAGTTATGTTCTGTCCTGTCAATAAACTTCGTCCATCTTTAAAAACCCCATTCATACGCTTCATCGTTAGGGAATTTATCGGGTTTTTTGCCAATGTGGAATGTCCTACATCGGTCAAACGAAGAGAGCTTTGTTCCACCGTCTCAGAGAACACCGAAGATATATTGAACGCGCAGTGTTAAAAAAATCTTCCATCGCGGTGCATTGCCATGAATTCAGCCACAAATTCCTCTTCAACGATGCTAGCATCATCTTTAAACTTCGCTCACCTTTGGAATTGGACTGCGCAGAAGCCTATTTTATTCACAAGTTCAGGAATTCCCTAGTCTTCCACCATCTTGGATCCACCCCTGGCTTCAGTGGTGCTTGGAACTCTCTTCTCCAGCTTACACCTTCTTCGTTTTCTTCACCAGACCCTCCTCTTGATTTGGATTCGCCTCCGCAATTATACTGCCTCTTCTTTTACCATAAAGAAAAGTTGGCCTCCACGCTTCTCATAAGAAAAAAGTTGGCCTTCACACAGCTCTCTTTAACACTTTACGATTAATCGTTTCTATATTTGTTAATTTTTGTGGCAACTTAACAAGCCCGAAATCGGCAACACGCCCTTGCTGTTATTCGACATTTTTACTATCCTAGAAGAAGGACGACCATTAATCGTCCGAAACTATCGTCGATTTTATAAATTTTTAGTTACATTATGCTAAAAAACGTTGTTAAATGAACCTTTTACTATCTGTGCACAATGATTGTCATTTCTTCGTCTATAGTTACTGTGATTGAATATTACGATTTATTATCAAATCTCTCAAGCTTTTAGACATTAGTGATATATATATATATATATATATATTTAGCTCTGGACAGAAAGGCTAAAGGCATCTGCCATAAATTTCACTGGGAGTAAACCTAGTAAATGAAAAAAAAAAAAGAAGAAGAAGAAGAAAGGAGAACTTCAAAAATAAATTAAAGGAGTAAGGAAAATAGGGGAAGAAATTATTCAATTCGCGAAAAATTCAAGTGGGGATCTTTTAATAAAGTTTTATTTTTCCAGGGTTAACGGGAAAAATATTTCCACTAAAACCATTTTTTAAATTCAAAAGTAGAGTTTACAAAGTATTTTTTCTTTTTCTTTATTAATAAGATTATACTTTAAATGCACTATATATTATTAGCAAAGAGGTAGCGTGGCCGAGCGGTCTAAGGCGCTGGTTTAAGGCACCAGTCTCCTCGGAGGCGTGGGTTCGAATCCCACCGCTGCCAACAATGTTTTTTTTTTTTCCACAAAATTTTCAAAACTGTGTTTTCTTCATTCCTACAAACTTTCATTTTCATAAGTTTTGCCATGGTATTAATTACAATTCTTAACGATCGATTACGATTATTCGAGGAGAGATTAAAACAAATTATACATACAGTCTAACTTCGATTTAACGATTGTTTTATGGGTCCGGTTTGACTTATATTGAGTCCAGTGTTATATTTTCCTCGATTTAACGATTGTTTTATGGGTCTAGATTGAGTTACATCGAGTCCAGTGTTATATTTTCCTCGTATTTAACGTTTGCTATCCTCGATTTAACAATAAGCTTTCGTCATGAGACTGTAGCTGCAAGTAGAATTTCAGTTAGAAAATCAGTTATCATCAGAAAATCAACTTCAATTGACTTCACTCACTTGAAGCGAATGCTGATTTACAGTGTGTAAAGAAGTATTTACTGAGTTTTGACGCCAATAATAATCTTTTCGACGCATTTTAAAAAACCGAAAAGACGATGTAAACTTTTGGCGCAATATAGCCCAGATGCTCTTGCGCCATAAAAAATCCAAACAAACAAGCGATGTAATCTGCAAACTCCCAAGAAAAACCCAAACAAACGTTAATCAAAGATTTCTTTTCGAAGCAGTAATTAAGCACATACTTGTGTTTTATGTTTATTAAAATTAACATGTATTCTTCAGAATGCTGGTAAGCATTTTTATTGTTCTCCTTTTCGATAATTTCTTATTTCAGTTCCAATTAATAGCACATCCACGATTTTTGCTCGGAGAGTGCCGAAAATGTAAAAAAATAGTGTTATTATCTTTAATGCAGTAGTTACTATTTTTAACATATTAAATTAACATATTTTACATTTTAATTTTCAGTCCCAGGAAGGGAACGAGACCCTCCGCGGGTTCGTCATTGGTCTCAATAGATCTGTTCCCTCTCTCCCCACCTCCCGATTTAATGAATTCTTCGAATTTAATGGCGCTTTTCATTAGTCCCGTAAAAAACCGCTGACTCGAGGTTAGACTGTAGTGGTTGTGGTTGTTTTGATTTTTTATGGCGCAATAGCATCTGGGCTATATATACTGCGCCAAGATTAGACTGTACTTTTATTGCTATTTATTGTTACAGATTACTATATCCCTTTCACGCTTTTTATAAAGGTTTAATTTTTATCTATTTACTTACTTTTTTTTATCTTCTATTTTTTTGTAGATGTCACGTGGAAAGACGTAACCAAGCATTGTCAAAGGAGAGGGTCTGTTGGCGCCTCCTCGAGAGCGGTCCAAAAGGCGCTAAATTCGCAAATACTTGTGAAAAGACGAAGTTGGAATAATTATGCGCGCCAGGGTTTCAAATTTAGAGAATTTGACAAAAGCGCCAAAATCTCAGAAACGTCGCTAATTGTGTTAGATGTTAGATATTTGATGTTAGATGAGACTACAAAATATGTCTGCCCACAGTGGGCGAAATCATAAATCCTCCTTTACCCATACAAAGCCTTCCTAATCCGCTACTGTGTGAAAGAATTTATATAGAGTGTATATAAAAATATAAATATTTAAAATTATTTTTTTTCCCATTTCAGTATTTATCCCGAAAGATTATATTTGTTATTTTTTATTAAGGCTGATTAAGTTTTTTTTTTGTGGCCCCAAGCAATTTTTTTTTCGGGTGCCGCTTGTAGAATAAATTAAGCCTGTGTGATTGCTATTTTTTGGGTCAATAAAAAGAAAACCTTTCTTACAGGGCCGGGATAGGGGATCAGGAAAGATGCCCTCCAGAATTTTGTCCCTGGAAATCGCGCCCCTGTAGATAATGAGTTGGCTATATAAATATGTTAATAATACACACACGATTTTTTTTTTTTACAGAATTCCGTTGATCCGAACTTCGCTTAACCGAAATGACCGCTTGTTTTTCATGGACACTGTTCAATATTTTTGAAACGTTCATAGTGGAAATCGTTTATAACGAACCCCTGTTATCCGAACCTCGTTTAACCGAAATCACCTTTTTTGCTATTTTTTTATTTATTGATTTTTAAGTGGACACGTTATAAAAAAATAGTATGGAAGCTTATATCGGTTAAGCCAGGTTCGGATAACAGGGGTTCGTTATAAACGATTTCCGCTGTGTGAGCGTTTTTGCCAAAAAAAAAAAAACAACAACATATATCATCATCATCATATTCAACCATTATCTATCCACTGCTGGATGAAGGTCTCTCCAAATGCTTTCCACACAAGTCTATCCTGGGCCATTCGTTTCCACGTCACCCCAACCTGTTTTCTTATTTCATCCACCCATCTAGTTTGAGGACGTTTTCTAGGTCTTCGGTGGTCTCTTGGAATCCAGTTCAGAATTTCTGTTGTCCATCGTTGATCAGTTCTTCTTGCAATATGCCCAGCCCATCGCCATTTCAGTCCTTTTACTTTAACAATGATGTCCTCTGTAATGATCACATGGCGTTAGCATGGGAAAGTGAGACTTGTAGGTCTTCTTTGTGAAAAGGGTCGAGAGGAAACAGTCCGGATGTGGGCGGATAAAATTGCAATAACTCTGGTCTGCAAGGTCCAGATTGACATTACAGAATATTTATGGGAAACATGTATGGAACGGGGAGAAGGGTCACATCGGCCAATCAGGTGTGACCACGGTCTTAAGACTGACCAATTATATCATAGTGGAGAAAGAGTTGGTTGCGTACAGTGGGTAAGAGAGGGCAGATCGAATGAGGCAGAGGAGTAGGACGGACACACATGTGTGCGATTTCCGTGCCTCATCAATACGTTGGAACTTAGGGGGTGTGCCTATAGTTGCCTTGTCTGTGATGTCAAGGTATATACTAATCACCTTCAATAAATAGTCTTAGATTGTTTCTTCATTCTTGATATCTACCTCACTCTTCATCATCGACCTTCTAGTTTTCTACCTAGCCAAAAGGACAAGGAACCCGCCTCACGAAGAGACGTAGATTGCTCAGTTACGAGCCGAGCTGGTAGCAGCACAACGACTACCTGCACACACGCTAAGTGTGATCGCACATATACATATCTGCCCCTGACATCCTCTACTCTAGTTTGCTCTCTCACCCAAGTGTTTCTTTTTCGATCTCTCCTAGTTATTCCAAGCATGCACCTCTCCATGCTCCTTTGCGTTGTCTGTAACTTTCGTATTGCTCCAACTGTTAGACTCCATGTCTCTGATCCATAAGAGAGGACTGGCAATACACACTGGTTGAAGACCTTTCTTTTTAGACACAAAGGCAATTTCCCCTTCAGGATAAAACTGTTTCTTCCAAATGCACTCCAGCCAAGTTTAATACGTCTGTTGAGTTCTTTCATAATGTTGCCATCCATTGAAATCAGCTGGCCAAGGTAAATATATGAATCAGCAATTTCTAGCTCAATGTTGTCAACTTGTATTTTTGTTTCCTCTACGAAATTATTGAACATGATCTTAGTTTTTTGTAGGTTCATCTTGAGTCCAACTTCTTTACTTCTAGTTGAGAGCTCCTGTACCATGTCTTGGAGTTCTAATGGGTTCGTTGAAAAAATAACAATGTCATCAGCAAACCGCAAATGATTTAAATATTCACCATTTATTTTTATTCCCTTGTTATTCCAATTTATCTGCTGAAAAATCATCTGTAAAGCTGAAGTAAAAAGTTTTGGAGAAATGGTATCTCCCTGCCTCACACCTTTACCAATTTTGATAGTTTTGGTATCTTTATGTAACCGAAATTTTGCACTTGCATTTTTATACACACGTTTCACCATGTCAATGTACACATCCTCAATGTCTGTTGATCTTAAAGAGTTGATGACTGCTGATGTTTTAATAGAGTCAAAGGCCTTCTCATAGTCAATAAATGCCACACACAATGGAAGTTCATATTCATGTGTTCTTTCAATTAATTCTCTTAATACTTGAATATGGTCCACTGTACTGAATCCACTTCGAAATCCAGCTTGTTCTCTTGGTTGAGCTGCATCTAATTTTTTCTGCAGGCGATGTGTTAGCACTTTTGTGAAGATTTTATAAATAGCAGGTAACAAGCTAATTGGTCGGTAATTTTTCAAATCCTCTTTATCACCTTTTTTATGCAAAAGAATTACTGTTGCAGAATCCCATTGGTTTGGTATGTTACCGCTGTTAAGACATTTGGTAAAGAATTTTGCAAGTATGTCTTCTACATATTCTCCAGCTTCTTTTAGGATATCTAATGTAATACCATCATCACCAGGGGCTCTTCCTTTCTTCATACTTTTTATTGCAAATGAAACTTCTTCTTTTAAGATTTTAGGAGCTGTTCCTTCGACTATTTCAATGTCTTCGTTTAATCCACTGTTACTTTCGTATAGATTTTTGTAGAATTCTTCAACTCTTCTAAGTATTTCTTCCCTATTTCTTGTTACGGTGCCATCCTCTCCTTTTAATGCAATGATGTGTTTCTTCCCAACAGATAAACTTCCTTTAACAACCCTAAGGCTCTTGTTATTTTCAATGGATTAAAAAAAAAAAAAAAAAAAAAAAAAAAATATATATATATATATATATATATATATATATATATATATATATATATATATATATATATATATATATTGAACAAGTTTCCACTTAAATAAAACAATAATTAAAAAACAAATTGTATAGAAAGTCAATTCGGTTAAACGAAGTTCGTATGACCGGGTTTCTACTGTTAAAACATTGGGTGTATTATTTATATAACTAACTCATTATATATAGGGCAGTTGTAACATTCTCGAATAGTTAATGATTAAAGATCACTTGGATTTATCATAGCAGCCATCAGAGTAATGACTCTCCTGAGACATTACTCCTGATGAAGGACTGCTGCTGATGCGTCCGAAAGCTTGAGTGATCTTTTTCATTGCTATTTTACCAGTGTTTAACCTTTTTATGTAATTTCCTCCCTGGTACCCTGTATTTTATTTCTATAACTCTTTATATCCACGGGGGGCGAGATGTTGGGGGTCCACTTTTTAGTAAATCATATGTAGGTGCGTTTAACTACTAATCTTGGTAGGTATTCACGTATTAGAATTAAAAATATATAAATATATAATTAATAATTTAAAATATCAAGCGTTCAAAGCTAATATTTTGTGGGAGAGGCGCCATTTTAAATCTTTGCCCCAGGTTTGAAAATTTCTTGACACGGCCCTACTTAGAGCAACTTTTCGTTCGTATAATGAGGCTGGACCATGAGCGTACTCAGAAAGTCTATAAGGGGAGTATAGGCTTAATGGGATGGGTTACAGAGCTACAGCTCATATATTCCTATGTTAATTATACAAAATTTCATTGAAATGGGGAGGGGGTTACCACCCCCATCGATACACCCCTGCGTACGGCAATTGGCTGGAAAACATCATTTTGACTGGCTTAAGAAATTTCGTAAGTAATTTTTGTTCGCTCAAACACTGAACTTGAAGAAGCGTTTGGGCTTCACATCACCGCCCCCCTTAAAAAAAGTAGGTCCTAGGTATTTGCCTTTTTTTGCCCATGTTATAATCCAGCCCTACTCTTCATTAATCAGAACATCGAGTTTTATTAATCATGGCAATTTAAAAATGATTCTTAAATTTGTTTGATGTGTAAATTTAAAAACGGAATATTAATTAAAAATTATTTTACGTTGGAAAATATTTTATAGTTATATCATTAAATGTTGAATAACTAAAAAAAAATATATATATACAAGCCTATTTTATATAAATTAATAATTAAAAATACATTACTAATTTAATGGAGATTAGCTTTAAGTAGTCTTATTACGATCCAGTTTGCATCGGTAGCGTGGCCGAGCGGTCTAAGGCGCTGGTTTAAGGCACCAGTCTCTTCGGAGGCGTGGGTTCGAATCCCACCGCTGCCAGAGTTATTTTTTTTTTTTTCCCAACAAAAGCTCTTTTCTTTATTCCTACGAACTTCCATTTTCACAAAATAAGTCTTGCCATGGTATTTATTAAAATTGATAAAGATCGATTACGTAGTTGAGTGATTAAAAAAGATATATATATATATATACAGTCTAACTTCGATTTATCGAACGATATTATCAATTTAACTATTGTTACATTGGTCTGGATTGTGTTACATTGAATCCAGTGTTATAGTTTCTTTCATTTAACGTTTGATTTCCTCGATTTAACGATAACCTCTCGTCATTAGTAGAGTTCTAGTGGGATTTTTTTTTTTGTTATTTTAAGGGGGCGGGGAGGGGTCCGGTACCGCTTTTCAAAAAAGTTTTATTTTTGAAGATACGCTTTCCATTTTTTTTTCTATAGCAATTACAGCATAATCTTAAACGTAATGTAAATACAATCAAAATATTATAAATATAATCAAAACTATTTTTTTTTAATTTGTTTGTTTTAATTCAAAACATGTGAAAAAACTCGAAACACCGATGTCCAGCATTTTTGATATAACTCAAGATATTATTTGATTTTTTCCAAGACCACGGCAAATTCTGTCCTTGATCCTCCCCACACCCACTACCCAAAATGAAAGTCTGTGTCCGCCCTTGGTCCTAGACTAAAAGAGATAAAATAAAAGAGATAAATAATTAAAAGAGATAAATAAAAGAGGCCCTAAAGAACGTGGACACCACGATATTCATTCAATAAATCAAAAGCTTTCATTTGTAATTCATTTTCATCAATATTCAGGTTCATCAAAAGTGAAAAATTCTCGGACGTTTTTAAATAAACAATATTCATTCTATCTATCTATCTATCTACAGTGAAAACTGTCTTAGGCGGAACCTACATAAAGCGGAAACTTGCTCAACACGGAATTTTTTTACGGTCCCTTCAAAAGTCAATGGTAGTTAACATTATCTAACACAGAAACTGTCTAACGCGGAAACGGAAAGCACTATTTAGTCCCGTTAAAGAGAAAAACCTGCATAAAGCGGAAAATCGTTAGTAGGAAAAAAATTTTCTCAGCAGAAAAAGGAAAGAGGGTTGTAATACAATGCAAATAGCAAAGTGGGGGATGACGAATAAAAGGCATTTTACAGATATAGAATGCCCTTGTCCGCATAGGCGTAGCCACGGGGTGGTTTTGGGGGTTGTAACCCCCCATTGCAATGAAATTTTGTATATTTAACATAGGAATATATGCTAGGTTATGTTATAGCCCTGTAACACCCCCTTATGAACTTTCTGCCTACGCACATGCTTGTCCGACCACCATTTTGCACACCACCCACCCACCATAGCATACCCAGAAAGTTCATAAGGAGAGGGTTACAGGCTTACAATGGGGGGGGGAGGGGTTACAGAGCTACAACTCCATTGTATTTACATGTATACTATAAACAATTTCATCGCATGGGGGGTTACATCATCCATAATCGATACCCCTTGCGTATGCCACTGCCACCCGCTTCTTAAATAAAAACGTTCATTATTAACCAGAACGAAAAGTCACTCATATCGACTTTATCAATTCATGGATAAACCCACCGCAAGTGTGAGTACCTTTATACAAAGGAATCATTATCTTTACAAGGGAGGTAATTTATCGTTACAATTTAAGCTTACGTAAGACTTTTTGTATGGTATAAGCATGTATAGTTAGAATGAAATTTTGCATCATAATAACGGTAATTACCAAAAGCAGTGCAAAAATTAAAATTAATAAAAATAAAATGCAGTGATAAAATAAATATTTTTATCAAAAGGAAAATAAATTTAGTCTTAAAGTTCGCAAGATAAGACAAATAAAAACAATTAGCATATCCAGTCATCTCTTACCACTGAATTTAACTATGTATGTATTTGTTTTGCATGTAACCTCCATAAGGCGGAAACCTGCATACTACGGAATTTTTTTCCGGTCCCGTGAGTTTCCGCCTTAGACAGATTTCACTGTATATATAGCCTATTAATAGGCCTATATATAGCCTGTTAATAACACTTAAACTAAAATATCCAAAAGGCCATAAAACCGCAGTGCTTTAGACTCGGCCTATTTGGCCTAAACGTAAATCCGGCACTCAGAAAGATATTATAATCAGGGCAGTGGCGGATTTATAAAATTGCCGCCCTTAGGCACAGCCTGTACTGCCGCCCCCTCCCTCCTTTACAAAGAAAGGAATATTTGTTTAAAAAAAACGCATATCATACTCTTAACATTTGATATGTAAAGGAGATATTTCATATAATTATTCAAACTAATAAGATACAACTCGAAATTATTACTACCATAGTCTCCGACTTCCTGGATTTGAGACATTTTTTGAATCCACATTAGTTTTAGTTTGGAATCCTGGAACTTCTGATGTTTTTGCGTGTATTTAGCGTATTTGGGAAATATACACGTACGCATCCTTGCATGAATTTTTTCGTTATCAGTTCAAATTTTTTATTATTCATTCTTCTACTATTAGTATATATAACAAACGTGTTAAGCCTGGATTTATAAATGGGTACGCTGGGCAAATGACCAGGGCCCAAAATTTTTAGGGCTCTTTGTCTTTCGATTCTGCAGTTTGCATTTGCAGGCAAGTTAAAGTAGTCGCTTATATGTCATCGCTATTGGGGAAACAGGGCAATAATTAAAAGAAACATTTTTTCAACATTGTTGAGTTTGGACAATTTTATGTTTAAGCACTTTGATGCCGCCCCCCGATAAGTGTCGCCCCTAGGCCTGTGCCTTGTATGCCTACTTAGAAATTCGCCCCTGAATCAGGGCCGAATTAACCATTAAGCAAAATATTCCCATGCTCGGGGAAAATTGCATCATGGGAAAAGAGGGGCAGCACACTAGAATTTTTCCATTGCTGGATTTATCATACATTTAATTTAATTAATTTATCGTACGTTAAATACAAAATTAAACATCATTTTCTATTTTACGAAGTTTTGTTTCATTTCAAAACCTGAAACTGTTACCAAATTTTATTTTATAATTTATTAATGTTTATTTTGAATTATATATATATATATAGTCCCCGCCCACTAAAACCTCTTAGGGCCCCTTAAAGATCCCGATTTCGTCAAACTTGTAATGATTATATACAGGGGCGGACCGGGCCCCGGGCCGTTGTGCCCTCACGAGCGACAGGATTCGCGCCTCCGAAGAGACAAGGATTTCCGCCCTCCGATAATCCAAGGTATGTGCCCTTTGGGCGGACCCAGTCCGCCCCTGATTATATACTTTCCAAAACAATTAATACAAATTTTCAAGGCATATTTCCTATCTCGCACATAACCAAAACTTTAAAACAATCTTTAGTCTTGAGAAAATCAAGAATAAATAAAAGTTCATGAATTAAAAATCAGAGTTCGTTTTTGTGTAAAAATGTGGCTAGCCATGAACTACTTTCTGGCAAATTGTCGAATAATGCTTAAAGCAAGAGTTCAGGAATCGTTACCTTCGAAGATTAGTTATCGTTAGTTCCGTGAAGGTCTGCGTTTTATTTATGATGAAAATTAGATTGTTTTTAATGGGCGATTAGTTATGTTTCCATTTGTAATGAATTTTCATGTAACTTTACCTTGACTAGGGGCGCCAACTTGCAGATATTGGGAGGGGGGTCCCCGAAGGGAAGAACCCGCAAGTGCGGCCACGGAAGTCAAGCAGATCCACTTTGAATACAATAATTAATGTATTTTAAATACATTGATATTCATTAAAGTCAATAGTAATTTTGTTTGTTTGTTTAGGTGTTTTATGGCGCAAGAGCATCTGGGCTATACTGCGCCAAACATACAATAGTAATTAATGTTAAGCAGTAATATGTTAAGTAATTAATGTTAATGTAATTAATGTAAATATATTAATAACCAGGGCTGTCCCCAAAGGATACTCGCTGTGTGCGCCACGTATTCTCAAGGCCTCAAGAAAGTTTTTGTATTTGCTAGTTTTTGGGCAACTTTCAACAAAGTTCAGCGCTTCTTTTTTTTTTTAATTTTTAATTTACATTTTTTTTAAAGGCATTTACAAACTTGAATGGGAACAATTGAGGAAAACTCCCTGAATCTCATAAGCCTCAAAATAATATGCTGCGTACGACCAGAAGAGGAATGAAAAACTGATGGAAGGGGCATGTGCCACCTTGGGCTTGGATAGACGATAGACGACCAGTCAAATGACAGTCAGCTCGGCGCTGTGAGGTCACCAAGTCCAGAGTTACCCCGCAATTTCAATACTCTTTAATTAAGACAACACTGCATACTCTCAACAATTTTCTTCAGGACAGTCCCGTTAATTACAATTAATTATATTAATATATACGTATATTAATACATTGATATTTATTAAAGTCAAAGAATTATTTGACTTTAATAAATATTAATGTTAATTTACCCAGCGCTTGCTTCTTCGTCCCTCTGGTTTAAAAACCACGCCAACCACTGTCCCATTAATCGCGAACTTGTGCATAGCGAAGCTTTGTATTCGCTCATGGAGGGAAGTTTGATCATTTTTAGCTTGTAGGGAAAGAGCATTTGATCGGTGATCGAAAGGTTTTGGGTTTAATCAGGTGCCATGAAATCATTCTTTTTTTTCGTGAGTCGTTTAACAATTAACACAGTCTAATTTCGATTTAACGATCACTTTTCATCATTGCCTGTAGCTGCAAGTAGAATTTCAGTTACAAAATCAACTGTTATCAAAAAATTAACTTCAATTGATTTATTTTATATAAATCGAACACTACGCAGATTAAATCAAACAACAATGTCAATCAATTAGTTGTAGTAGCTATGGGGGTGGGGGCTCAGGTGCCTTTAAAGAAGATTTTGTGATGCGGACTATGAGAAAATGATGTGTTTTGATATCGAAAGGGGGGGTTCGAGCCTCCCCCGATTCCCTCCCTTTCCCACGTTACTGGTTGATGGGAATTCAAGAAACTGTTTGTGTTAAAAGTAATTCAAGTTCGTGTTAACGAGGTTGGACTGCTTTTGATTATTTGAAGATTGTAAAAGCTGTTTACCTATGAGCAGATGCACTACCTTCGGAAAAGGTCTTTCTTCTTCTTTTTGCAAGGGTTTCATTGGGAAGGGTGGCCGCCGGGGGCGGCGCTGTAATCCCAGACAGGACGCTTGAACAGCGTAATCAGCCGCCGAGGCGGCTGAGGGGGAGATGGATTGCCGATCAACACGGCATTCATAGATGCACGTTCACGTAAAGTCGTCATTAAAGTCGCCACTACCCTCAGAAAAAAGGGGATACCTTTACGGTACCCCCTTTTTCTGAGGAGGGTAGTGGCCACTGGCGTACGCAGGGGGTGTTGATGGGGGTTGTAACCCCCATTGCAATGAAATTTTGTATATTTAACATATAAACATGCGAGTTGCAGCTCTGTAACCCCCATTGAGCCTATAACCTCCACTTATGAGCTTTCTGCGTACGCCTATGGTAGTGATAGATGCCCCCCCCCACCTGCATCCAATCAGGGCCGTTCTTGGCGGTGTTGTAAAAGATATCTTCACAGAGGCGGATTTACGATTTCGCTGCCTGCAGGTTGATATAATTTGCCGCCTAATTTTACCAAACGTAACCAGGGGTATAAACAAAAATTTTGACGCCTTTGTCAAATTTTTAATTTGACGCCCCTAACGATTATTTCAAATTCGTCTTTTCACAAGTATTAGCGAATTTGGCGCCTTTCGAGCTTCACTCAAGGCAGCGCCATGGCAGCTCTGCTTTTGCTAATGCCTCTGAACATAATTTAAAATTAATAATTTAATTAATAATTAATAATTTAAAACATTTTCAGCCGTCGCACAGTGGGGCCATTGCACCGAAAAGTTGGGAAAAATTAATAACCTTCGAAAGCCTCAATATATTTGAGCAAAATCAACTTTATTTGTTACCGAGTGAAGCGTACTTGATTTTGCGATAAAAAAATTATGAGCGCCCTTAAAAACTGGGCGCTGGCGCCAGGGTGCTCGACAACTTTCAATTAGAATATACATCATGTTTGATATCATTTTAAAGAGGCTTTTTTTCTGAAAACAATGATGTCGCAATTTTGAAAACAATCCGATTTTATCGAAAGTTACAAGCGATCAAATTATTGAACTTTTGGCTCTTAACGAAATTTTATCAAGACCGGATAACTTATTTTATCGCCACTCTGTATAATCTTTTCTTCACAAAATCGCTTGCATATGGTCTAGCTAAGCTATTTGCCAAATTTGGAGACATTTGCAATGTTAGATTAAGCTACAGTTGACCCTGAATACGAAGACTTAAATTATGGACACCCTGTATAAAATGGAATATTTCCAAATGGGGCAAACATGGGCAAGGTTTTTTTATGTTTCAGCCAGATCAACTTATAAGGAAACATATATGTTAAAATTACGGACATGTTATGGTATAAACTATATTTGATGTAGTTTATATCATATAGGATATGATATAAACTAAATTTCCCCAAATGAACATTGAACCATCAAAACTTAACTTTTTTTTAATGCGTCAATATTAAATGAGCTTTATAAAATACTATTAATCATAGCACAACAAACATAATTAAAGATGATGGACTAATCTGCGGGGAAGGGACGCCATGTTAAAAGTAGTTCAATATCAGTAAGTGCGAAACTGTACTTCGAACGAACACGCTATTATATCG
>QLNU02003225.1:50293149-50304439 GCA_006491805.2 Dysdera silvatica | reverse complement strand
TTCCTTCCATGAGATCTTATACTATATCAGTGGCGTACGCAGGGGAAGGGGTTGATGGGGTCATGACCCCTCATCGCGATGAAATTTTGTATACAGTAAAACCTCTCTTAACGACCATCTCTTTTAATGACCACTTTTTCTGGAAACAGATTTTCTCAGACCTACAGACCCAATGTAGATTTACCTCCATTCAGATGCCACCTCTCCAAGCGACCGGTTTTTTTCACGGAACGGACAATGGTCGCCTTACGGAGGTTTTACTGTATATATACAGTGAAACCTGGTAAAGCGGCCACTTCGGTAAAGTGACCACCTGAATAAAGTGACCAATCACTTTTTATAAGAGAAAACTGATGGGACTTAGTCATTGCCTATATCAAAGTGTGTCGCGCATAGTGACCACCTGTCTGTGATGACTATTGCAGTCCAGTCCCAAAAGTGGTCACTTTAGACAGGTTCTACTGTATATAAATGTATGCAGCAGGGCTTGATTTCATTTTTTAAAATCACTAGCAGAATTTGATAGTGCTAAAAAATGCTAGTAGCAAAACCAGGGTCCATACTAGCATTTTTTAAAGCTGTGTCGCATTGCATTTTGCGATGCAGAAAATGCAACAAAATTATGACGTGACAAATTGCAATGTAAAGTAGTTACTAAATGGTTAATGTAAAATACTTATACTTGTTTGCTACACAAATAATAATTTGCATAGTAATTGGTTATGCAAATAAGGAAAAGTATAAGACTGGTTCATACTATTTTTATGCTATAAGAGTAAGATACACACACACACACAAATATATATATATATTTTTTTTTTTTCATCATATGAAAGTTTTGACAAGATTAAGAACATTTTTTAAGGACTCGCCCATTCGAAGAAAACTTAATTTTCCACCTCATCTAAATTACGTTTGCCATATGGCTTTCTCTCTAGATTTCTTGCCTTTTCATCGTACCATCTCAGAACTGCGGATCGTGGATTAAAGATGTCTTCTTTCAGACCTCCAAGCTCAATTGTCGTCAAATAATTCAAAGCCTCTAGTCTTAAACTATTCCTCCAATCACCTTGAATTCTTTTCAGATAACTGAACCCAACTTCGCAACATAAGGCGCTCAGTGGAAATATCGCACAAATCTCTACTATACTTAGAATGTTCTTATATGAGTCGTACTTTTCCATGAACATTCTTTTCCGAAACTTTTTTGAACCCATTTTAATGTCAATTTGATGGCTCTTAAACGCATCTGCTTCCAATTCCACAAACTCACCCACAATACGCAACACTTCAACGTTAGAGTTTTGCAATGGTATTTTAAAGTGCGGTATTAAGGCTGAAATTGAGCTTTTCCATACTCTTTTAAATCCTCGAAGTCTGTTGGCCAATCACTTTCATCGAAAATTGTCCAACATTTACGAATTGCTTCTACCGTCATTGAAGCAAATCTAATATGAATGGTTTGCAAAACATCATCAATAATTTCATTTTTGTTTAAAGAACTCAAATTTTTATTTGCTTTTAAAGTCTGATCTTTGAATGTACGAAAGTCAGTGTTTTTTTGTACTTTCATATTGCTCTTGAAGTTCTGTAAATAGATTCCGTCATTTACTTTCATATCATTTAAGATTTCTTGAACACTGCCCAGTCGATGAATGACTTGGTGTAAACTTGCATCATAATTCTGGATGCATAGAGAAATACGAGATATTTCTCCTAAAACACCCGTAAAGAAATACAAATCATGTACAAATTCATAGATCATGCAATGTTTCCAAATGCCTATGACCAATGACTTTTCATCAGAAGAGCCAGAAGAAGTAAGGTCTTCCAAATGAATGGCAATTACTTGCCAATTCTTCATGAATCCTTCTTGGCATTATAATGGTTGAAGATCCACCGAGTATAATCTAACCTCTGTGGTGTAACCACATGTTCATCACACATCGTTGCAATATCTTTTAGAACGTTCATTCTCTTCGGTGAACGAGAATAAAAACTATGTGCAAGTCTCATAACCATTTCCACAGTATCCATATAAGTTTTGAAAAGGCAGAACTTCACAGCCAATTCCCGGCGGTGAGCCATACAGCGAATAGTTGCCAACCATGGACAGATAGCTTCCAAGCTTGCCCGAACCCCCGATTTTCTGCCAGTCTTAACAGCTGCGCCATCAGTCCCAAGACCGATCATTTTTTCCTTCCATTGAGGACAGTTTAAGTTGCAGGTGAACTCTGCATTAATTGCATTAAGGATACACATGAAGTTGCCGTTTTCAAGTTCGTTAATTTTATGAAATGAGTTGAAGCATCATCCTCTTCATTAACAAGTCTAACAAACAGAACTAGTTTTGTTGTATTATTATATGTGGACTCATCAATAATCAGTGAGAAAAAGTGAGAATTCCTCAATTTTTCACACAAAAACGAACAAAGATCTTTTCCTATAAAATGAGTAAAAACACTACACGATTTGTCATTATAATAGGTAACATCTAAATCTAATTTACCTTCACTAATTCTTGTATGACAAGAAATAAAGTTTTAAATTTCACTTCAGATTTTGCCATTGCGTATGCAATGCGCGGGTGGCACAATAACGTCATGTTTGAATGCAGGAGGGTGTACTGAACCTGTGATATTGACCATAATCAGCAACGGGTCGCGTGTAGTATACTGCCGTGACGAAGTTAGCACGTACCAATACGTGACAATTTCCAGAGAATCACCCAATTTCTTAATTTCCGTGAAATATATTAATCACGGAAATACGTTTTCGTGTTTTACTCACATTTTCATTACGAAAATAGACCTTTCATAAAAATATATAAATTTCTATAAAGAAATGCATTTCGACCTCGATGTTTTTCATAAAAAAATACATGACAGCTTCATACACACACACAAAAAAACCCACGCTTTTGTTGAATTTTATTAATTTTTTGTTTTTAAATACTTCTAACACAAACATATTTTTGCGAATGAAGCTGCATAAATTATGTATTTTTATGTAAAATAGCCATAAAATAGCACTGCCGCTGATACGCTTTTACGGAAATGAAAGGAGAGCAGATGCAACAAATAAAAAGATACGACAAGAGTGAAGTTCGCTTGGTTCATCCCCATGCCACTAGGGGCGCTGTGATAGCCAACAATTACCATTAGTTCCTATGGAGGTGTCCCATCTATACGAAGTTACTTGATCTGTGGCACGTGCATCTATATCCTGACATGAATCCCAGGAAAATGATGCATTGCGCATGCCCACGGACTTGCTGTCGATGCTCCTGAGCCTTACCTAAGGGGGTGGTATAAGAATTGAAGAAATATTGTACTTCGACAAATACATTACGACTGTAATCGTAAACAGAGAAGAATAGTAAATTAGTGTTGACGTTTTATCCTGCTTTGGATCCCAATATGTTAGGTATTTTCCTTCTTTTTTTTTTTTTTTAAATGAGTGTTACGATGTGACTGAATTTGTAAATGCATTCCATTGAATACGTACCTTAGGATATTGGCGTAATCTGGTAGAAGCTCCTGCCCCCAACCCCGTTTTTTTTAGAAAAGAGGCAAAATCGTATTTATGCTGGGAGGTGGGGGGATTGTGCAAGGGTTTCATTGGGAAGGGTGGCCGCCGGATCGTATTTATGCTATATTTAACTCTTAGTTGTAAACATCACGGGAATCTACTTACGTTTTCAGTCACATCATAATCACACAATAACTTTCACACTAGCACTCCTTAGCAAAAAGTGTTACGTTGGGATCCATAGCAAGAGTTAAACGTCATCACTAATTTACGAGTCTTTCTCTGTTTACGATTATAGTCGTAGCGCATTTGTCGAAGTCTGACGTTTCCGCAATTCTTGTACCACCCCCTAGGGAAAGGCCCAGAAGCATCGACAATGAAGTCCGTGGGCATGCACAATGCATCATTTTCGTGGGATTAATGTCTGGATATAGATGTTAGTCGTGCATACTAGTTTTCCCCAGTTTTGAAAATTCTAGCGTATACTCTATCTAGAGCATACGCGAGAATAATCTAGAGTCTAGATTATCGGAAGACACACGATCACGGCACGATACGCGACCGCGCAACTTTGAAAAAAAAAAGATTTTTTTTTTCAAAGGTAAACAAACCGTAAAAGTTACTAGCAATTTTTACTACTGCGTTTTTCTTTAACTAGCATTTGATTTATTTTTTTTAACAGCAATTTGCTAGTTGCTAGTCGAGCGCCCTAGAAATCGCGCCCTGGTATGCAGTTATGGCTCCGTGACTCCCACTTACGAACTTTCTGAGTGCGCTAATGCCTTACATTTATTTAGATGAAAATTATATAATTGTCCGTTATATTGTGAAAATGTTGTTCCATATGCATTATCACCTCTTCATCTTTTATTTTTATCCACAAATATTTTTTTTAATCTTTATTTGAAAGAGTCTATGTGTTGCACGTAAATTCGTTGACTCTATATTTTGAGCTTTATATAAATAATCTAAATGACGCTTGCCACCTTACCTAATGGGTCAACTGGGCCCGGGCTTCAATCCAACAAGGGGCCCCAAATTAACAACGCTTGTTTCAGGGGCGGATACAGACTTTCATTTTGAGGGGTTCAAGGGCAGAATTTGCCATGGTCTTGGAATAACACCCTTCATTTTTCATAAAAGTTGGAATTTTTTACAGTGAAAAAATATATTTTCGGGGTGAGTCATGACCCCTGTGACCTCCCCCTTGTGTCCACTCTGGGCTTGTTTATTATATGCTATATTCTTCTTATAAATAGTAAAATTTTCTCACTGGCCAACGTGCGGAAAAACTTAGAAAGAAATAAAGTAGAGAAATAAGAAGACAAAAAAATTGAAGTTAAAGAAAGGAAGGAATAGAAAAAATTGTGAAAATTAAGGAAGTAAAGGAAAAGAAAAGAAATGCTAAATAAAAGAAAAATGAAATAGAAAGTGACAGTAAAAATAAAAGTAAAACTTCTTTTATTTTTTCCTCACTTTCAATTGCATAAAGAAAAATTTAACGACGTCTCGAAAATCACTATTCCCTTCATCAAGCGAAGTGTCGAGAAAGTGAAAATGTCCCATATTTATACATTCAGTTCGGAGTTTTCATAGAGAAGTCCCCCCACGCGGATTTCCCTACGCTTTTATCCCTGTTTCCCTCTCATCTCTTCTTCTCTTCTCTTCTTAGAAAAATTCTTCTTATTGAAAAGATTTAGAAATTTAAATTAGTTTAAATGGTGCCCAAGGCCCCCCCCCCACTAGATGCGTTAAGACTGTCCTTGGTGGCGGGGATGTCCGATCGTAAAAAATTTTGTTACAAAAATGATGTCCGCTAAATGATGTAATTATCCTATACAGTCAAACCTCGTTAAGACGAACACGCTTAAGACGAATTACTCGTCCAAATTGTTGCTTCAAACCTTATGGTCAACCGGTCGACTTGGGTCGTGCAAGTAAAACGAATTACTTTTAATACGAACAGTTTTCTGAAGTTCCGTCAGATTGTATAGCATACTACCCTTTCCGGATAAGACGAATTACTGTTAATAGGAACAGATTTTTTGTTCCCTTTGGTGTTCGTCTTAACGAGGTTCGACTGTATTTTCATTTATTTTTTCACTGTGCAAAATCGTCGATTGAAAATTTACTGTAGGGATAAAGGGAAAAATTGGAGGAAATGGCATCACTTTTTAAAAAGCGTGGGATTAAAAAAATACCTACGCTCTACCTTTCAAAGAGTCTTTGCAAATAAATTAAACTTTTAACGTATCGTCTGGCCAAGCTCATTTTCACGGCCTTTGTATTCAAACAGCCTTGGAATCTTTTTTTTCCTCGGTTTTTGTAAACAATCCATTGCCAGATTTTCCTTATTAAGTCATTTACGAACTCAATCACGGTGGAGAAACCTTACCTATCTCTGTTGTAAACAGTATTTTTTCCCCCTCGTTAGCAGGTGGAAAAGGATAGCCAACAATAATTATAAACGTATCTATTTTCATTTTTCGGTTAATAAGCAGAATAAATTAGCTGGCTTAATATTTCCTAGTTCCGTTCGAGGGATCGTCTGCTGGGAGTCACAGTGTTGCCATTATGAAGCCATTAGCAACAGCTACGGTATAGCTAGAAATCGTTTTTTCTCCCTCTTTTGTAGCTGTAATGCTTTCGTTACGGAGTTAGAACTATTAGTTGCAAATTATGTAGGCTTTCTCCAAGCGAGTCGGTTGGAATAATGTGGGGAGAAGCAGCTCAAGACAGTCATGCACGTAGACAATCTAGAGGTATTTTCATACACAAATAGATAGGTCAAGGGCTTTAAAATTTCTTGACCTATAGCTCCCTTACTCTTAACAAAATGTTGTAGGATTCCAAATACATAAATCACGCGTTCGAAATGTTTTTTCATAACCTGCTGTGTAAAAAGGCATTCAACGTCTTGTCGCAGAGTTTGGAAACCTCTACTGTCCTGAACAAAAAGGGATTTCCATTATTAATTTTTTCCCCTTCTTTCAATGTGTCGCTTCATTTTGTAGGGCCGAACTACATTTTTAAGGGAAAGAAGGACGAAAAAAAACACTGGACGTATTCTCAAGTCAGGTGTCAAAGTCTGTGCAGGAATGAAAAAGCATATTTCTCGTTAACGGTCATTAAAACGCCTGTTATTAACCTTTATCCCCCCCTCTCCCCTTCTTCTAATGTATCGTTTCATTTTGAAGAGGTACCTTAGTTTCTCTTAAAAAAAACAGAGATACTTTCCAAAGTCTAGTATCGAACTCATGACCGTATGCCGCTAAAAAAAAAAACAATTTAAGCTATCAGCCCGCGTAAAATCTTAGTCAAAGTCACGATACCCCCAAGACGACGAACAGTTTGAACTCTCCCCCTGACATTTGAATGGAATGATGACGAAGACAGTGATATATTAAGGGGAGGGGCTCAAGCCCCATTGAATATCAAGGCACGTTTTTCTTTTTATCGATGAAGCACGAGATTTTTTTTAAAAACTACTCGTTCCTCCTTCCTCACCGCGATTTTTGAATTGCTGCTCCTCTGCATGACGATAATGTAATTTATTACAAATATAGCTACCTCAACAAATGGTTTTTACTATAAAAAAAAAGTATTTATACAGTGGAACCTGGTAAAGTGATCACCTTGGTAAATTGACCACCTGCATAAAGTGACCAGTTTTTTATAAGAGAGAACTGGTAGGACTTAGTCGTGTCTTAGGACTTAGTCATGTCAATACTAAAGTCTGTCGTATATAGTGACCACCTGTCTATGGTGACCATTGCAGTCCAGTCCCAAAGGTGGTCACTTTAGTGAGGTTCTACTCTATTTATTATCGACATATAGTTAGCGACGTAACTGAAGACGTGTTTAATCAGACTTACAAATATTTAACCTTGGTCGCTTAGGAGGAGTGAACTCCTGTTTGTACACTATATATATATATATATATATAAACAAAATGCCGTTTTCCCTCCCTTGAGGGACACCTCCGAAGAAGAGACACCTCTATTTAAGGGACAGAATGTCCCGTTTTGTGGGTAACCCTTATTGGGAGGTGACACTTATTTTGCGCCTGAAATAAAGTGTGATTTGTTATTTATTAAAATGATTAGATTTAAATTTTTATATAAATGAACAATTTTGCGTTTAAACATATCTGACAGTGGTTCTCAAAACCTTCTCCGGTTCATGGCGTACTTAACGTATCAACATGCTTTCCACGGCGTCCTCAACACAAAGGACTCCGCTAATCGAAATGGCCGGATGTACGTTTTATTATTATTCGTTTATTATTTATCTACATTATATATATATATTAATCAAAGATGTAGCTAGGGAGGGGAAAAGGGGGGCTCTAGCCCCCTCCTCCAAGAAAATTTTTAGAGACTAGTTTAAAATGTATTTAGCCCCGGTTTTGTGAAACTAAATCAGTGAATTTTTGCAGCCCCTCCAACTAAGACCCCTGGCTGCGCCCTTAATTCCAACGGAGCCACATACTGTACGAAGTTACGTAAAACGCGAGGAGTGTCCATTTGAAACTCCAAATACCAGATAATTAGGACCACATGCCCGTATCCAGAGAAGGGGGATCTTAGGGACCGGTGCCCCCGAAATTAAAACCTAGTTACAGTCTTGTAAGACCATGTGCTAAATGTATATCCGCCTACACACTGGCAGACGAAAGGGGGTTGATGGTGGTTGTGACCCACTAATACGATACAATTTTGTTTGTTTGGATTTTTTATGGCGCAAGAGCATCTGGGCTATACTGCGCCAAACATGGTAAGCTACAATTTTGTATATATGCATATAAATATGTGAAGTTATTGCTCTGTAACCCACCTCCCCATGAACTTCCGGCGTAAAATAAGGCACCGACTTGGAAAAAAATTGCAAGCAGCATTTTTCCAATGCGTCTGACCGTTTAGACGAGAAACTATGGTATTTTTTTTTTCCCCCCCTCCAACGAGTCCCTGTAAATGTAGGACTCCTCCCACAGAAAGGCAATGAAGGCAATCGTTGGCGCCCTTTGGCGAAAAATGGTTGCCACACTTTTCACTACTTTCTCAGAATAATGAAATTCACAATCCCTTCCTTCAGGTTCAGGTTTGCAGTGTGTGTGTGTATAGACGTACACAGGAAGTTCATAAGGGGGGAGGTTATAGGCCCAATGAGGTGGGGTTACAGAGCTACAACTCACATATTCCTATGTTAAATATACAAAATTTCATTGCAAAAAGGGGGGGTTACAACCCCATCAACACCCCCCTGCGTACGCTAGTGTGTGTGTGTGTATTCCGTAATTTTCAAGAATATTAAATCGTGGTTGTTTTAGAGAGGGCCATCAGGGCAGTCTTCTGATGCAATAACCTGAAACAGTGGTTCCTAACGGGAGTCCTGGGGCCCCCTAGGGGGCCCCAGGATAATCTGAGAGGGCCCATAAGAAAATATGAGTAAAGTGGGGGGGCATATAAAATACACAGTAATAATTTTTTAAATAAAATATATTTTAATTCTAAATGTTTTTATTTATTTTGAAATATCCTTTAAAATTTAATGTTTATTATTCTCGTATATATGTATTCATCGAAATCAATAATGTAATAGGACTTATTTTAGCCGTATACGGTTATATGATTTTAGGCCGTATATGATTTTAGCCGTATACGGTTCACCCTACCGGAAACAGCGCCCCGCTACGGTCCGTATTTTCCGTCGGCGCTAGAAAGTGTCCCAGTTTGGTGAACAACTCTTCTTCCCAGGAGCAGCAGAACATTTGTTTACAGAGACCTGAAGACATTCAAAACCTGATCGAAATATTCATCGTTTCGTAATTAAACTTATACGCAAATACAACGTTGAAAGTGTTTTTATTAATAGTTTCAAATCATTTAAAAACACTATTTTTTGACAATTATGAAACGTTATCAGAAATTAGTATTTTTTATTTTTTTAAAGATGAAAATTAATGATACAAACGTGCTGTGAACAAATTTGTATTATTTTATTTATTTATTTTTTTTTTTAAATTTGAAATTAGGGTAACGATGGCTACTCCAACAAAAGAAAAATTCTGACAGTATTTCGTTGAATATCTTTCATATGGTTTTATCCCATTAGTGCAAGATAATACAATTCCATTGTGTTTAATATATCAGAATACTTTAAAAAATGATGGCATGAGACTATCGAAGTTACTACGTCACTTAGAAAAGAAACATCCTAATAAAAAAGATAAATCATTGGGTTCTTTCAAAAAGCTATGTGATGATTTGCAGAAGGTGTCAATGATAAACTAAATATTTATTGAAAAAGCAAATAAAATCAACAAAAGTTTAGTAGCGTCCTACGAAATATCAAAGTTGATTGCAATCACAGGAAAGCCCCACACAATAGAATAAACTTCAATTACTCCTGCTGTTCCGATTGTGCTTTCCATCATAGGCCATCATGGCCATCATAGGCCAAAGTGCTCATGAAATTATGCAAAAAGTTACATTAAATAATTCATCGGTATCAAGGCGTATCGACTATATGGTGACTAACATGGAGGGACAATTAATTGCTAACCTAAAAGTTAAGAAGTTTGGTCTTCAAATAGATGAATCGACTTATAAGGGGCAATGAACACTGCTGTTGGCTTTGTTAGACTTATAGGCGATCATCACCTCATCGAAGAAATGCGTTTGTTGAAAACAAACACTGAAGGTGAATCAATTTTCGCGGAAGTAAGTAATTACTTCACGGAAAAGAATATTCCATTAGGAAATATTATTGTTCATGCTACAGATGGTACTTCTGCCATGACAGGAAAATACGAAAGATTTATTGTTATTTTAAAAAACTTGTGCCTACAGTTTTCTGTATACACTGTGTTATTCACAGAGAACATTTGCTTGCTAAAAACTTAGAAGATAGATTGCATAATGCGCTATCCATTGTGATAAAAACTGTTAATCGAAGTAAATCAAGTGCTCTTCCAGATCATTTGTTCCAATAGTTTTGTGAAGAAAATGATGAAGATTTCAAACTTCTGCTTTTACACACAGAAGTCCGATGGCTATCAAAAGGTAATTGTCTTTGATGTTTCGTAATTCTTCGGGACAGTATTACTTCATTCATTGAGGATGGCAAATTTCGAGAACAATTTATACTTTTCAAAAATGATACATTTTACCTATCAGATATTTTTGATGAATAAAAGGTTCTTAACAAACAACTCTAAGGAAAAAATAGTAACTTCATAACAGCAAAAGGAATTATTCAATCATTTATGAGTAAACCGAAAGTGTTTTGGGTGAATATTGAACGTCGAAAATTTTCTGTTTCAGTCACTTGAATCTCCAAAGGCAGAAATAAATGATGATGACATTATTATATATATGTATCACCTTAAGAAATTATGAAGTGACATGGAATCTCGATTTGACGACATTTTGAATATGGAAGTTCCAGAATGGGTAATAGATCCATTTGGAATTGGTTCAATTGGCACGGAGATAACGTTCCAAGAAAATACAATTGAGCTACAAAATGATACTACAACTCAAGTTAAATTTGAAAATAACCAAGACGGCTTTTGAATAAATTGCGAAATTTCAAACCGCTATCGTCAACTTTGGGAAAAAGCACAATTAGTTATTGTAGCATTTCCAACATCCCAGCATTTCCAACATCCCATTTAGTTGAATGTGGATTTAGTCGAATACCCTTTCTTTTAACCAAAAACGTAATTGTCTAGATATTGTGCAGAGATATGATCTCA
>QLNU02003225.1:50273701-50293049 GCA_006491805.2 Dysdera silvatica | reverse complement strand
CTATAGTTATGTCTACTTGTTGTTGGATAGTTATGTGTAGGTTGCTGTAAATCAACTGGAATAGACTAGTATTTTTAATTTTTTTAAACATTCATAACAAAATTTTATAATTTAAAAGTTGATTAAAAGTTAATAAATTGAATCTTTGCGGAACCTCACGGATCGACATTGGTTGTGGTAATTTATGGTTAATAATATTGAAGAATTTATTTTGTAATGACTAAATTCTACTTTGGTTAGCCTGTGAAGTGTATCCCCAGACCGATAAACAATAAAAAAGATGAGAAAAAATAAAAGAATAATATAGATTGATCAAAAATTTTATAGGTATATAAATACTAATGTTGCGCAATATTCCCAAAAATCTACCAATTTTTAAGCACAATAGGTTAATGTGTGTATCCCATTTTAAATTGGCTTGAATAGTAACTCCAAGGAATTTCGTCTCCTGCGATAACGGAACTATATCGTTATCTATTTTTATGGTATTACATAAGTAGTTGCTTTTGTTATGTTTATTTGAAAACAGAATACATTTGGTTTTTTTTGTATTAAGTGAGAGATAATTATCTCTAAAGTATTTTATATATATATCAATATCATTATTTACAAGTGAAAACAGCACATCAAGATTCCTTTCCCTATAAAAGATGCTTGTGTCGTCGGCAAAGCATAGAACTCTAGATCGAGTTGGCAGAAAAAAAAGATCATTAATATAAAAAATAAAAAGCAAAGGTCCCAATGTCGACCCCTGAGGAACCCCACATAGAGGTGATCTGGCGATAGATTGATTTTCATTTGTTTGCTATGGTGTTATCGTATATAACGAACCCCGATATAACGAACTAAAAATTCGGTCCCTTGAGGTTCGCTATAGCGGGGTTTGACTGTACTAATGTACTGTATATGAAGCCCTCACATCCTCTAATTGAATGTTTAACGCAATGGCAGTATACCCTCGAGAAATTTCAAATGTTTTTCAGAATAAAATTTTATCGTTTTTTTTTATTTAATTTGTAAATTTCATTGTTATCTATCAACGTTATAAGAAGTATGAGACAGGGCCATACCCATTCAAAAATTATAGGGGAGGGGGAGAGCTCAAATAACTTTAAGAAAGATCATGTGTGTCATTCGGTGTCAGATTAGATTAGAGTGTACATGATTTTAATGGGAAGGATGGCCGCCGAAAGGCAGCACTGTAATCCCGGACAGGGACTTTAACGTCAAGAGATCTTAACAGCCAAGGAGAGATTTTCGATCCCTACTGACATACAGGAACCCACTCCTCGGTGTCATCACTTAACGTCAACCGAAAACCAATCCACAATCAATCCGCTCCGGAGAGCAGATGAAATAGATGGATGGCACGGAAGAACACATCGGGCCGGACGAGGCCTCTACGGGAGCCCACCGGACACCGTTAAACGGCTGCAGAGCAGCAGGGAGCAGGCACCAGTCGGCCATGCAACCAGAGCCCACAAAACGCCATCCATTCCATCTAGGCGTCTAGTCGGTGTCCCACACGCGGACATACAAAAGCTTCTTCAAGGGTATCAACGCCGCGCACGGGGTGGGGGAGACTGTGGCCGAACAGCCCGGAGCAGAACAAAGGACGGCAACACGACCCCGGAGATAAAGACCGGTTAGCGAGGAAAAGCGGTGTCCGGTCCCACAATAGCGGGCACTAACATCGATCCACCGCAATCCGACGTCCTGACCAATGTCCCATTCACTCCGACAATGTCAAGCCCCATCACAAGCGGCATGGTAGCGCGAGCAGGAATCAAGGCCCGCCAGACCCGGACCCTAGCAAAAAGACGTCCGCACGCCACCAGAGCTGAAACCGAATCGTTATTCGATGTTGGAGGAATTGTGCAAGGATTTCATTGGGAAGGGTGGCCGCTGGAGGCGGCGCTGTAATGCCAGCGTTATTCGGTGTCAAGAGGAAAATGCGCCTTGATGTCCAATGAGAGGGTCTCGACCTCCCTGCCCCCCCCCACCCTTTCCTACGCCAATGGACTGAAAGTATACATATACAGTCGGAGCCACTTATAGCGAGTAAGCATGTATCGAGTTCCGGATTTAACGAGGAAGACCTGTATTTTGTTTGGTATAATATTAAAGTGCAATATACAATTTAATCGCTTTTAGCGATTTACAATTTAGCCGCTTTTAGCGAGAAAGACTTTTGCTCTCCCCGGATTTAACGAGGAAAATTGGCCAATCAACTTGATCTCCAAAAGAAAACATTGGTCCGCTTCTGGAACAAAAAATTATGACAATTTTTAAGACTATTAAAAACAATCGAAAAGATGACCTCATGTACAGAAGAACTTTTACGGTGTATAAACAATTGGTCTTGCCTAAACGCGAAATACCGTTAACTAGCTTCCTTTTGAGAACTGTAAGGAGGAGATATAAATACCCACAACCCGTTAATAATGATAGGTCATTCATTAAATTTTCAACAAATTTAAAGACGAATATTATTGTATGCACGTTACATGCGCATATGCTACTTATACTACAGACCTTATTTTGTTTGTTTGTTTGTTTGTTTGTTTAGGTGTTTTATGGCGCAAGAGCATCTGGGCTATACTGCGCCAGACCTTATTTTCAAAATTCGAAATTTAAAATTCCAAAAAAGGATTTAGAGAGGGCCGGATATAGTAAGTATTTTCGTCCCGTTATATAAGAATCGTACTGTATATAAATAAACATATTTAAATAGACAAGAATATATATATATATATATATAATATACGCATAATAAGTTATAAAATAAATAAACACCTGCATGTAAATAAATTAACAAGAATTTGTCTGCACCGAAATGCACTGAATGAATTTAACAGTCCGTTTGAAAATAAAATTACTTCTTGCATCTTGTACAAGACCCCCATGGGCTGTTCTCAGAAACCAGTTGATCAAGGAGATTTGGCCCCCTCCCACCTCCCATTTTTATTTTAGTTTTTGGCGCTCCCGCCAGGTCCAAACCTCTTGCTCCGCTATTCCTTTCATTCTTCCCCACCCCCCCACGGGCGAAACCCTTTTTTTTTATTCTTTTCTTTCGAAGAGAAAAAAAAATCCATAAACTTTGGGGAGAATATAAAGATAAAAAAAAACTTCCTTCTTCTCTCTTTCTGTTCTGAAAAAAAAAAAAAAAATCTGAGAAGAGTGTAAAAAATAAAAATGGCAGAAAATGAGCCCAATGGTAAGCGAGGGAATTTTAACTAATAAAATAGGGATTTACCCTTGGTTTTTCCCTTCCCTCTTTGTTGATTTATACGGGAAAAAAAAAGTTTTTCCCCTCTAAAGATCCCTTTTCAATATTAAAATATCTCTCATTGATGCATTCATTAAACAACTGAAGTTCAAAAATTTAATTTAAATTAAATGATTCAGATTAAAACATTGTTCCTGTCCTCATCTTAAAAGTAGACGCCACCTTGTCGTTGTTTAATCCGACGTTTTAAATTCAAATGAAATTTTGATGAATCTTTCGACGTTTACATTTCTTGGAAATTTTGCAATTCTGGATTTTGTTAAAAGAGAAATTTAAAAATAAATAAATAAATTTGGGTTTGCGTAATTTGTAGAGGAAATTATGGCAGAACGTTGGCTATATGTGACAGAAAGCGGCAACTATGCATATATAAAAGTGGCAACAGCCAAGCATTATCAAAAGGGGAGGAGTGACGACTGATGAAACAGCCTTGGATGGTGACGTCATAGATGACGTCAAGGACGAATGAGCCAATCAACTGTTACCTCCCGCGCATGTATTTATTATATTGGTAACCCTAGAGTTAAATAAAAATTATGATCACAAGCTTTTGTTCAAAATGTTGCTTTACTACGTAAAACCTCGGAAACTAGTCTTCTGTATTTTCCTTGCACTTATATAATTCAATTAAAAAAACACTATATTTCCCATGGGTTATAATATTACCAAATTATAAATGTAAATTTATTTTCCCAGATCAGCGTTTCTGAACCCATGGCCCTGGCATGAATTATACGGGGCAGAGGGAGATTTTCTTAGAATTTATCATTGATTTAGCTTTCTAAACACTTTTCATGAATAAATATTGCATCGTGAAAATATACTGAAGGGGAAAAAATATATATATATATATTTTTCGTACGCGATATATTCTTTTATAGACTGAGCTGGTGTTTTAATAGATTTTTCCTTGATGTACTTGAATCCTTTGATATTTTCAGAGCACAATTTTCTTTTAGTTTCTTGTAAATGAGCAACCATATTATTGCCTCTGATGAATAATGATGATGAATAGCTCAGTGAGTTCACTGAATAAATAGGTGGACTATATTGAATAGCTTTATTTAAGAATAACATTATCAACTTCAAGGTTCCGGTATAACAAACCAATAAACTCATTGATGAATAAAGAATAACATTCGAATTTAAGCGGAATAGAAAAACTACGTGCGTACCCGTCAAAACTTGAATGAATACTAATAAACAAAGAGAGAAAAAGCGCCCTCTGGCATTTCGTGCCTTTCGGGTTACCATGACAACTAAAATTGAAAAGTGAGAATTAAACACAATTGACATTTCTTCATGTACCTATTATTCATTCCACCAGAATATAATGACAACAAACATTTTCCATTAGTTTTAACATAAATAATTATATTGTAGGGTTACCAATTGCGGTTTCTACATTTATAGATTTGGTTATCGTTCTATGACGGATTGAAGAACGATGGAGCGGTGATAGGCTCCATAATATCACCGATAGATTATAAGTTATATCAGAAGGGTTTTAGCTCGTGCGTCAACTCACGTGGATTGTTACCCTGGAACCTTATCGAAATTGAGTCAGAAATACCAAGATACAGATGAACCATGTAGACAGCATGTCTCTACGTTACACAAATTATTTACAATCACATAGCAAAATAACTTAAATTGTTACGATTAAGAATTGACATTATTATTGTAAGACATTATGAATGTCCATCATGGGCAGCGTGACCATCTCGCTAAGAGTCCTACCGAAAGAATGTCTTTTATTGGTGTTCGCCTCATCGTCTCTACACTCGCAATGATCTTATTGGCTGTTCACCCTTTTCATACGCAAATGTTCATTGGTTACCCCTTTAACACTAATTGATGATTTGCTGTTCCACTCAAGGGTTCGTGGTGTCACACTCGGAGGGTCGTAATCACCGTATCGAGCAGGGGTACTTATAAACAGGAAATGTCTGTCAAGGAGTTTGAAGAAATACAATTAAGTTATTTTTGCGCCGTACCGTGTTGTACACTAAACTCAATCGTCGCCTGCAGCTAATATCTTTTCCGTCGCCGGAAACAGAGAGAACCGCTGGTGAGTCGGTCCATCTGGATTCTGGATGGGAAAAGCGTATGTGCGAGGGAAACAAAATGGTGAACATTAAATCATGATTAAACCTTTTGGAAATGTGGGTTGGTGTATCAATGACCGTTGATTCGTGAGTCCCTACAATATTATTGATACAACTACAATACAGTGGCAACAACAGCCTCCTACCTTTATTAAGACATAACAAAAAAATGTGACGAAATATAAATTAACTCTTTTTTCTAATTGACCTCCGTAAAAACGTTTTCAACGTTAACATTCACGAATGCATCGAAAATCTCAGACCGAGAATGCCCAAATAACATCTGTTCAACAACTACCGGTTAGCAAGCCATGTATTTTTAACTATGCTAGTGGCCATGAACATTTGAGAATTTTCAGACATCGAAACCTTTTAGCATTCGAGAGAAGGTATACCGCTCCTCATAGGCGTATGCAGAAAGTTCATAAAGGGGAGGGGGGCTTATAGGCTCAATGGGGGGTAAGTGAGCTAGAATTCTCATAGTCCTATGTTAAATATACAAAACTTTATTATAATGGGGGATTACAACACCCATCAATACCCCTTGCATACGCCAACACCGCCCCTTATGACCGGTCATAAAAAAGTGCCTGCGAGCCGATTACAATAATGCGCGGGTCATTCTCTGTTCTTAAAAGTGAAGTAAACACTATATGTGTATTGCAAATGCCAGCAACAGATCATCAAGGAAGTGTATCAACAAAGTTCATGATAGAATGGGTATACTAATTACTCTTTATGATTATGCCATAAATAATTATTCATACGTATGATAGTTTAATATAGGAACTTAATATGATTGAGATATTAATTATTATAATATAATTAATAATTTAATATAGGAAGAAATGGAAAGATATTTACGAGTAAATTTATTGGAACCTAGCCAGCGTTTTGTAAAAGAAATTTAGAGGGCCGCGGCAAAAACACTGTTCGGGATCTCCTCCTATATTAGTAAGTAAAGCACAATCAATCACATTTATATATTCGAAATACATTTACAACTGTTTCGAAGGATATATCCTTCTTCTTCTTCAGAACAAATACGCACTTACAGTCTGAGCGAAAAGCTAGAATTGATAAAACAATAAGGAAGACGAAATATATTGATGGATAAGTGTCGCTCAATCCATCAATATACTTCTTTTTCCTTATTATTTTTTTTTTAGTTCCAGCTTTTCGCTCAAAGTGTAAGCAAGTATTCGTTCTGAAGAAGGAGAAGGATATATCCTTCGAAACAGTTGCAAACGTATTTCGAATATATAACTTTGATTGGTTATCTTTTACTTACTAATATATTTTGCACAATTTTTCTCTTCAACTGTTTTCTTCTTTTCCCCCTATAATTACTACTAATGACTAACATATTAGTCATTAATGGTAATGACTAACAGTCATTAGTCATTACCACTAATGACTAATACGTTAACGATCAGGAATAATTTTATTACGAAAATTGCAACGTAACTCCATTAAAGTTTTTTTTACAGGATTAGGCGAATTATGCGTATTACCGGAAACACTGGCGTACTCAGGGCATGTTGATGGGGGGGTTGTAACCCCCCATTGTCATGAAATTTGCATACATACATGTGAATATGTGGAGTTGTAATATTGAAAATTTCCCCAAAAATATTTTTGCTTCGACTCTCGCATTTCATATCATCTATTGCTCAAACATTATTCCATTCCTTTTGTTTTGCTTTCTTACTCGTATATGTATGGGGCCCCCCCCCGAAACATTTTTTGCCCTGAGCCCCGCATTATCTAAGGATGGCCCTATCTGTCAGGTCTAGAAAATTGTGTTGATGTGCAAACCCGTTCGGAGATCGCATCAGAGAATGGTTCTTTCCATCTGCTAAAGATGATCCTGATCGTTTACTAATTCAAGCATTGAACCGCTCGGAATCCTTTTAATTCCTGTATAGAGGTACGGGCGGTGTAAAACTGTGTTTTAGCGAAGGTATCGCGCGTTGTAGAGAGGTCAGGGGCCGGGGGCCCCCCCCTGTACCTCTGTACAGTCCTCCCTGCCCCCCTCCCCACCTTTTCCAATGAAATTTTGGACCGTGTACTAGATGAAGGAAGGGCCAAATTTAGCAAGAGACGAATCTTGACCGTTTCCGAAAGCCACCGACTAAGAAGGGTTACGTCTAAAATTTCATTTATCAACTGCCTCTCTGGCTTTGCCTGACCCTGGGGTCGTCGATGGTCAAGCCTTTACAAGAACATCTTGTAGCCGATCCCCAAATAATTTATCACGTTCCTTACCGTATCACAACACCCTTCGTGAATCTTTCTCTAATTTTCAAGTTAGATTACGCCTTATTCTGGTATTTTATTTATGTCTATAGCCTAATAGCAAGACCGTGTCCAGGTTTTAATTTCGGGGAAGGGGTTCAAAAAAATTTGCAGCATATATAGATACAATCACAGCATACAGTAGGGTATTATGTTTCTATTATAGTATATTATCTTTCTGATTCTCCCCTGTTTACGCCACTGTCATCCTATCCTCCCACACACACACACACACACACAGACACTTGGCGACAAAATCATATTAGTTGTCCGTAGCTTTCATATTAGAAAACGAAATCCAACACTGGCTTTCTAACCAGGGGTGTCGTGGAGCTGGAACGCCGTTTCGGCGCTGCTTTTTTTTTTTTGAGGGCTCAATTCCCCCACCCCAACAATACCACCAAGGGCAAAGGGTTCCAGCACTGCTTAATTACCCCCCGCCCGATTATAATCACGGTCGCACGCCAATATTTTGCCTATGCCTATTCATCGTGTCCGTATCCAGATGGGGATCTTGAGACCGGTCCCTAAATGATAAATGAGCATAGACAAAATATCGGCGTGCGACCGGATGGATTATAATCGGGGGGCAGTATAGTCAAGCAGTGCTGGAACGCTGGCATGAGGTATTGTTGGGGTGGGGGTGGGCCACTCAAAAAAAAAAACAGCGCCGAAACGGCGTTCCAGCTCCACGACACCCCTGGTTAGAAAGCCAGTGTTGGATTTCGTTTTCTAATATGAAAGCTACGGATAACTAATATGATTTTGACGCCAAGTGTCTCTGTGTGTTTGAGGGGGGTAGGATACCAGTGACATAGAAAGAGTGGGGGGGGGGGAAATCAGAAAGATAAAGCCTCCCATTGGACAGCAAGACATGTGCTCATTTTATCACTATTCTAACGGCATATCGCATGATCTGCCATGCATATACTTGAGTCCCCCCTCCCCTCAATCTTATAATTTTCTAATTTCTACGCCCTTGATAAACAAGGGACCGGCGAAATTTCGTAAATTGCATTATGTGTGTGTGAATAATATGTACAGTTCGTTCACGAAAAGAAGTCCGATGGAATAGTTAGAAATAACGGGAGGTGACGTCACAAACGGCCTATCCCATTACAGCAGAGGAGGACTCCAATTTCAGAACTTGATTTTGGCGCCGACAAACGTTCACCAAAAAACAGTTCTGAAATTGTAGTCCTCCTCTGTTGTAGTGAACTAACCCGTTTGTGACGTCACCTCCAGTTATTTCTAAATGTTCTATTGGACTTCTTTTCGTGAACGAACAGTAGTTTTACTTCAAACTAAATGTTTAAATATGGAAAAGTGAAACTAAATTATTATTTTATTTTACTTTCCAATGGAAGACCTTTCCGTTTGGTAGCCATTTTGAAAGTTAAAAACGATTGCGAAATAACGGTGCATGCACAAAATCGGGATAAAATAAAAGTTGTTCATCGTAGACGCTTCGTCGTTGAAAAGAATGGGCCAGCTCATTTCGTGTTCATTCAAAAGCAGAGGGGTGAGCTTGGTTAGTGCGAGGGGCTAACTGGAAAAGTGGGGGTGGGGAATAAAACGTTTCAAAGGCATCAAGGCATTATGCTAAAACAAGTTTAAGGTCAAAGGTCCTAAAAAAAGTCAAAAGGACTAATTGTGATGAGAGGGTTAATACCTATTAAGAACAAAGAGCTAAAAAACAGACGAGAAATTCCGACGCACATGTACAAAATATTTAAAATGACTTCGTTAAACCACATCAAGACAATTTATTTTGACGTATCGAAATTTTGTTAAAATTTTATGACGTTATAACCGGACTTCATAGTTTGATATTCGTCGCTAAAACCGGGTTCCACTGCGGTTATAATCTCCGCCAGGCGTCGTCTTGTGCCTATAGCAGTCCTACATGGAGCATGCGCAAACGCCATTGCAAACATAATTATCAATAGTATATTAAGCGAGATGGTAAACGAAAAAACTTAAAACCAAGACTGTTCCTCTCAGAGACGTATCCAGGGGGGTTGGGGGTTGCCCATCTGTCAAAATTGCAACATATTTAACATAGGAATATAGGAGTTGTAGCTCTGTAACCCCTCCCATTAAGCCTATAACCCTCCCCTTATGAACTTTCTGCCTACACCACTAGTTCCTGTGGGGCCGTTTAAGTATTACATAAGCACATTTCTGGCCATTTTCCACTACCCCTCCGCCTTGTAAGAAAGGTAGGCGGAAATGCCTGACCCCCCACTTCATGCATATGTAAGATTTTGGTTATCTATATATATAAAAATATATATAGTGTGCCTTATATTAGTAAATTATATATATTATTAAACTATATATTATACATATTAAACTATAAAGGATAACAATATATTTATATATAATATAATATTTTATTATAAAGTATTTTGTTACATTTTTATTACGTATTAATATTTCTGATGTCGTAAATAAGAAGTGGATTTGATAAAATGCATTTATTAAAAATAATATATTCATTATAATTTAAAAATATAAGAGGACTCGTGGGGAGTCTAGAAGGTGGCCCTCAAATGAAAAAAGATTAACAAATAGCCACTGGTTTAAATAATTAAACATTTAACTGTGATTAGGTGTATTTTATATCTTTTACTCGTAGTGTGTCGTGCATCCCAGTATTGTAGTTCTGTCAGGGCGGCTGTTACTTCGTGACTATGTGCTGGTTTTAGTATTTTCTTTGTCTTGTGTAAGCATGGTTCAGATTCCTCCCCTTCCCCGTTGTCACCAAAAATAAGCAAATCTCTCCCCCTCCCCCAAAGATGCTTACGTAATACTTAAACGGCCCTGTGTTGTTCGCGCCCAGGTGCAAAGCCAAAAGTATCGCCCCCTTATTAATTTGATATTTAATTAAAAATTTTATATATGCGCGGTGTGTTTTCTTTTATATGCACAAAATTTATTAAAATTCTTTTATTATTATTTTTTATTTATTTATTTATTTATTTATTTATTTATTTATTTATTTATTTATTTATTCTACTTATAATAAATTCTTTTGTATACACAATTTTAAACGGTTAACAACATCACAAAACTTGGTAAAATAACACAATGGGCACAGTTTCTGAACTATATGTTTTAATATAGCTTTAAAACGTTCTCTCGAAGGCTTTTAGCCCTCTTCAAAGAAGGTTACATAATACTGGAACTATTAAGACTGAACTAATAATAAACAAAATTTTCAAACACTGTCACACTATCTAAAGTCACGTACAATTGACTAAAACCAAATGAGTTTAATAAAATTATTAAAAATACACTTAAAGAAAAAAGTAAACAACCAAACACAAACAATAATCTAAAATGGAGAAATCTAGTGTAACTTAATGTGTAGGAAATTAGTCCATGCCGGATTGTTCCTACACATTGGTAGCTACACATTAGTACACGGTGGTAGCTTTTTCGGAGGTTGGAAATTTGGTCGCTTTTGCTGAGTCTAGTTAAAGCCTTCCCCCTCAGGCATCTCTTTTTGAGTTAACCTTCCGTTTTCTATTAGGGGTTGTATACAAATTTATGGAAGGTATTTAATTTGAATATAACCTTATTTTTAATACCTTGTTAAACAAATTATTAAATATTACGTATTAGAAATGTAGATGAATAGTAGAATAGCAATAACTTACATTTAATTATAATTTAATTCAAGAATATAATACTGTATGTGTATTTGACTACAATTCTATTAATAAAAAATGCATAAATATGTGTTTAATACTACAATTAAAATCAGAAATTTAGTTTTAACTTTACTGATTTTAAATTTACTACTTTTACTTGATTTTATTTTTACTTGATTATAACTTACTTACTATTTTTACTTGCTATTTTTTCTTGATTTTAACTTTACTACTTTTAAATTTTACTGAAAAATGCATAATACATATAATTAAATCACTTTTAAAAAAACTTCATGAGGAAAGATTAGATGGATCATATACACACACACATAATAAAAAAATAGCTAATATTAAACAGGATATTAGGAACAAATAAATTAAAATGGAAATAAAAATAAAGATATTAAAAATGAATAATAATTTTACAATAAATATTAAAATCTCAAACGTAATTAACAGATATTGTATTGAATTGGGGGGAAGGGGTGGATATTGATAGAAGTCAAAGCCGTAATGGAACTTTTAGAGAATTCTTCAGAATAGTTAATGGAAAACTCTATTTGTTCAAAGAATAAATGACACTGAACTACTTCAAAGTCTTAATAATTTAAATATAAATAAAGGAGCTAGTGATGACGGAACACAACCTAAGATATTAAGCAGTTGCACCGATTTATTTTATAAATTAGACTAGTGGTTCTCAAATTTTTTGGGTTACACTTTTCAGGCGAGAAATTTTTTGGGTTACACTTTTCAGGAGAGAAATTCTTCGGGGAGTACTATTGTCGCCAAAGCATGTATGTGATTTTTTGGCTATTTTTACCTAATTATTTTGCCAATATCCTATTGTATAGCAAAAGCTTCTAATTTTCGCTTTTTAATAGCTAAAATTTTGACTTAAACTTACTTTTTTTATTTTTTGGAAAAAAAATAGAAATTTAAATTTTTGTTTTCTTAAAACATAAATTTTGTACATACACGTCTTTAGCATAAGGGGGCGACTGTATCTTTATCTAGCACCCACAAAAGTACTAAACCGATTGATGGCCCTTCGGTAGTACAGTGGTAACACGTTCTCTTAGTCTGCGGTTATACCTGGTTAGACGACCAACTGTGTAAAAATTAAAACGCTTGCCGTCTAACCGTTCATCGTAGTTCGGGGTATGATTCCCTAGGCTTTAAGAGATTCGGATTCCTCGGAAAACTGTAGGTCCCGCCACAGCATGACTCTTGCTGTCCAACAAGGGTTGATGAAACGAACAAACCGAGTAACAGCAATATTGACGATGCACAGTATGTGAGTAATTGGTCATATCAAACATCAAGTTTTATTTAATGGAAGTGCTATTTTTACCACTAATTCCAGAAAAATAACGAATTTACTTAACTACATAAACGAAAAAAGTATAGTGGTAAGGCAAAACATTTGAAAAATGACCATAAAAACCATGTAATGTAAATCTACAATATGCTATCCACACAGTTATAGTATTAAAAATCATTTATTTTTTTATAGTCGCAAAACCAAAAATGTTTTTTGGCATCGAATTAGAACGATAAAGCATGGCACGAGTACTTAGACTCGAATGAGAAGAATGGGGCTGTTTTGTGATTTGCACAATATAGATATATCTGGCTCAATTTGTGGGTTGCCTTGTATAGCCCAAAATGCTCTTGCGCCATAAAAAGCCAAACAATCAATCAATCTCAATTTGGGATAACCATAACCGAATATCTGGCTCTGCATTGAGAGTGGGGGGGAGGGGGTTGTATATATTTCGTTTCAGTAGTCACATAGGCAGAGAATTATGATTCATCTAAATAAGTTACTGCAAAGGTCAGATGGGTGAATTTCATTATATTTAACAAAGCTTTAAATTTTTATTTTCACTAACACCAAAATTTTGATAGTGACTTTTTAATTGAAAAATTCTTCCTTGTCACAGAATCTGATGTCAAATTAATTAAGCCCTCATATTGTTAGGGTGTCAGACAGACTGGTTTTTCCGACACAAACAATAGGTTTACAATCCAAAAGTTTTACTTAATTTCTTTGTCAAGTTCTTCCCGAAAATAAAAGCAAAATTTGATTGATACACATGAGACTCATTTAAGATGTCTCCAGGCATGTGGAAATCTAGTTTTTAGCTAAATTGTTTTACTATTTGTAAGATGTTTAGTTTTCGATATTCCATTTATTATGCCTAAAACTAGTTTTTTTTAAAGGCTTGTACTTTATCGATAGCTTCAGTAATAGCTACTGTTTTCCCTTAAAGAATGAGAAACTTAATTCATAACATTTTTAAAAATTTCTGATAAATAAGTCAATTTCATAAGAAAGTGCTTGTCATAAAATGTCTCCCAAAGTGAAGTGGTTGCCAATCAGGATAATTCTGATTTGAGTCCTCATTTCGAAGAATATAGTCAAAGTTTTGCCGCTAGAAAGCCACACTATGTCTGTGTAAAATAGTAGTGACGTATATAAACTTCCTATGGCATCAGGCAACTTTTTAAGTACCCGGTTATTCTTAGGTCATGGCTTTATAAAATTAGTTATTTAACTACTTACTTAAATTTTTGAAGTAACAAATGAGTAAAAATTAAATAATTTATTTACTAATTTTCTGCTCAATATTTACTAAACACAGTTCATGGCTGCCGTACAAATGCATAATTTTGAAATCTTGTCATATTTATTTTCTTTTTCTTTTGAATATGTTCGTGGAACACATTCGAGAACCTCTGCGAATTATATTACTGTTGACGTTGTTTAAGGAAATTATGTACAAACTCAAATAAAACGAAAATTACAAAAATTGTACTATTATTAAAAAAAAAGAAGAGCAACAAGGAAAAGATGGAGAATTATATAAACCAGAGGTGTGCAAACTTTTTTTGACCCACAACTTCTTTTACCTCTCATATATTGTCGACAGCTTCTAAGTATACAAAAATGATCAAAACATCTGTTATAAACATTGTCGTATAATACGTCATGTAAAATGTTAGTCAACTTCGCCACACTCTTGATCGCAACCCGTGACGCCGCAAGGAGCGTTGACGCAATTTGAATTATATGGGATCCTGAGTTCGATCCCCGGAATTGCTAATGGCGTCTTTTTTTTTTAACAACTTTTCCTTGTCAAATAAAGACATCACCCATATAAATGAAAACAGAACATGTAGGAACTGAGGAAACTAAGGGAACGAGACGTTTAAAACTGGTAGTTTGATGGTCATGAAAAATAAAATATCTTTTCGTCACTATACATGTAGCAGGGGTTTTCAAATCTTTTGACCTATGACTCCATTCCCCTCTCAGGAATTGTCGACAGTTTCCCAATATACAAATATGTGCAAAACGCGCGTTATAAATGTTTTCATATAACATGCCATATAAAATGTTAGTCAACGTCGCGAAAGCCCTTGACTGAAATCAACGTCATTCCAAAGAGCAGCAACGCACTGTATGAAAACCCCTGATATAAACAAACGGTCAGTCTTCGCAAGTCAGTCAAGTCGATCTAATGTTCGAACTTATATTAGGCATTGAGAATCAACTGGAAATGATGTTAGAAAAATCTCGTAGTTGTCAGGTTAATTTTTATAGTGAGCGAAATCCTCGAACTGTTCTTAAAAAAAATCAAATTAAATCTGAAATTATTTGTTCCTAATGAACGGAGTACATTGCCGTGACAACCATTAAGGCTGTATATGCGGAGACTGTCCAAAGAAATCTTCAATCTGCATAATAGCATGGCAGAGTTCACGAAAGGAAATTTTTAACGTCTACAGCAAATCAGAAAGAAAACCTGACGGATAAGAAGTACAGACTTATCTAAAAAGGTCTTGCTTTTTTGGAAAACTGTCTTCTTTACGGATGAGAGCAACACAACGTTTTTGGCCATGAAAGTCGTGGAAAATGTTGGCGACGGAGAAAAGGAAATCCCAAATGTGATTTCCACAGTCAAGTATTCTGGAGATGAAATAGTACGGGAATTGATTTTGGCCGCTGATATTGAAAGTTTAGTCCTCATTGAAGGTATAATGAAAACTTACAATTAAACCTTACGTAAAACTTACAATACTTGAAGATATTGGTAGATAATTTGTATGTACAGTGTTACTTCCCAATAAGGGACACCTATAAAAAGGGACAGGCCATTTTATCCCTTAAATAGAGGTGTCCGTTCATCGGAGGTACATATGTCCCTATTCAAAGGGACTGGGGACCAGAAGAACCCTACCTTAAGTAGAGGTGTCCCTTGTTCGGAGGTATCCTTTATGGGAGGTAACACTGTGTTTGCCGACATCTTACGGATTAGAAGTCGGCAAATCTCTCAGAAAGATAAGAGTCTAAAACAGTGGTGTAATGTGTGTGGGGGTGGGGTGGGGGGACCACCAGGGAGAAAGCCCCGGGCGCAAAATTTCAATATTGGATTGGTGGAAGGGAATGCTAACGGGTTTTAGCAGGCGCAATACCTAACTGGCCCAGGCGCTGGCAACCTACGCTACGCCGCTGTGGTCACTTAGGGTTGCCAAACAAAGGCGGGCGGCCAAAATTAGACGTGGGGGGGGGGCTGTTTCGTTGAAATGAGGCCCTTGCTTAGTTTTCAGTGTACTACCGGCATCTCTTGCTTTGCAGCGCTTTACGATCGCCGAAGATCGACCCTCTGAAACCAATTCTTGTCATCAATTCTTAAATAATTTGCCCTGCTTCTTTACGTATTTTAACACCTTTTACACATTTTTCTTCAACTTCCAATTCCAAGCAGGTAGTTGTAGTTGACTTTATCTTAAATATATATAGAAAGGATCTCGGAAGGCGATTATGACCGAATAAGTGTGAGTGTGTGGGGGGGATGTTCACTGTGGTGATTTTCCCCTTTTTCATATGGAAGCTATAGAAAACATGTAATTTTTCCGCCAGTGGTGGGTAACAACACGCCTTATCTCCCAGCCTATATCCTCTTCTGCATTAGCTGCAGTCGCGGCCTAGGGCTGCTAAATATCTAAAGCCAGATACCACAGAAAAAATTTATGTCAACACACAGGAGTTCACAAGTATCGCTTGTCTCAAGGGAAAAAGGTCTACACAGTGTGCACTTCGACGATAGAAATACTAATTATTTGCTTTAGTGGCTTCATTGGTTGTTGCCACTTAGGAGAAAAAGAAACGCAAACTGAATAATTACAGTTGATAAAATTGGCAATAGTTTAAACCGTTTTCTTTTATTCAATGTTTTGCAATTTTTGTACGTAATTATTGTTTAACATTTTATATTCGGTAACAATATATGTAATTGCATTCTGAATTCTCAAATTATGATGGGTCGTCGATTTACTATTATCGGAGGCTTCTACTTAAAAAAAAAAAATGGTTTAATGTTGTAATTATTTTATCCTTTATTGTAATTATTTTAATGAATTATTCTAAACGTTTAATATTCAGTAAATAGGATTTTAAATCGGAGGGAATTACTGGATATCGTCATAATTATTCACCTCAACGGTATTAATTAATTTTCAGATGCGTAAATTATATACATTTCTGTTTTTCTTCCGGCCTACGTATAGTTTTGTTACGTATTTCTTTTCGTTAAAAGCGTTTTTTGTATATTAGTTTGATATTTCTTCATCTTTGTATTCAAACATATCTACATATGCAGTGACACCTGGTAAAGTGGTCACTTGAATAAAATGACCACATTTTATAAGAGAGAACTGGTAGTGGCTTAGTTATACCTATACCAAAATCTGTCGTGTATGGAGACCACTGCAGTCCAGTCTCAAAGGTGGTCGCTTTAGGCAGGTTCTACTGTACTTTGTTTTTAAATACGAGAAATATCACGATGCTTAAATCCTTGTAGTTCCTTTAATAACGCTGCTTGAAAGGGTATTTGCATACATCCGTGACAAAGCTATATATTCGCTAGAGATTAATTTCTTCAAACTATTTGACATGTGTTTGTTTTCAAAATAAATAAATTAATTAATTAATTAAAAAAATGCACGGTTTAATTAATTTTTACTTAATTAATAATCAGAATTGTTAATTAATTCCTTACGAATAATAATGTTAAACCAAATCAATGACGCGCATGATGGACACAGCAGAGACATCGAAAACAGACCTTGTAAGTAAATGCGATTTTTTGCTGTTGTAAATAAACAATATGCAATATCAAGACTACTTAAAAATATAGCATTGAACGATAAATTAATTATGACGTTTAAAGCTGTAAGGTAATTATAGAATATATATTCCAAAAACGATTAAAATAAGATTGACTTGTGACCTGCGCGTTCTGAGCACCGCTCTTTCGAACAAAAATAACTAAGCCCTAATTAAGGTATACTGATAGCCCATTGTTAACTATGGGGCTGTTTGTATTCCAACCGTTTCCGCATTCTCTCACTCCCTCTGGTGGCCAATTCAGGTACTATTTGTTCCTAAATCTAAAAGCTTGTGCTTCTCTTCGAAGTCTGGTGACTCCGTTACCATTTCAGCGTGGAAGAGACAATGGAAATTAACAGTAATTTGATCTGTCGTTATAATTTTGTAAGTTTTAAAACAGTTTTTGTAGTGCTAAATTTACGTGAAGGCCAACTGGGGCCCTACTAGGGGGTTCCTCAGTCTTGAAGGTGCCTGGGAGGGTATTTAAATTTAGGCATAAGCTTAATCTTATTTATTTACAATTGTCCGAGAAAATTTCACTATTTATATAGGCTAACTAGATACTCATAAACGTATGCAGGAAGTTCATAGGGGGGGTTATAGGCTCAATGGGGAGGGTTACAGAGCTACAACTCACATATTCCTATGTTAAATATACAAAATTTCATTGCAATGGGGGGTTACAACTCTCACCAACACTCCCACTGAGTACGCCGGTGTGGATACTGAAGGAAACGAACTAAAAAAAAGCCCTTAATTTATTGAGCAAATATTGCCAGGACCACCGTCTGTAAGGGCCGATTCTACCCATTCAGCCAAGGCTCATAAAAACCTTACTTCGGCACTGCGTTTCTGTGGACATTTACATTTTTGCAAATTGTAACAAAAACAAATTTCTGAACACAGTTTTTTCCTTGCTTTAAATGCTGCATACGTCAGGTTAAAGCAGATTTTGAATACAAGTTTATGTTAAACCAGATAATAGAAGATTTAGGAAATTGTAGCTATTTCTTTCTCTTGTGAAGAAAGGAAACGAATACTTTTGAAGACAAAAGAAAAGAGAAAATCGCTTAAGGTCGATATTTAAATTTAGCGGGTTTCAATTAACATTAATTCGCAACTCTCTAATCCGCAATTCTCTAATCCGCAACTCTCTAATTCACAACTCTTTAATTTGCAACTCTGTAATTTGCAACTCTGTAATTCACAAGTAAGTTTTTAATGTTAGCAATAGTCATCATCATTGCATTTACGGAAGACCTTTACCTTGCCCTTTTTATTGCGTACAGACAGACAGAAAAACCAAAAGCAATAGCGGGTTCAATATCTATTGAAACCCGTTAATAATAATAATCGTGAATTTCGTACTCTTCGCTTTTTATATGTGAAGGCGAATTTTTACATATACATTCATTTAAACCAATATTTTAACAAGTAAGTTTATATGATAACTAATAATTTTTGGGTTTTGCCTTACAACGTCTGCAGAGAGAATTACCAGCAACGCCGCGTAAAAAGCATTTGAAACCTTAATTATAATAAAAACTTTAATATAAATTTGGGATAATCTATTCACAAACAATTTACATCAACAAGGGGCTTTAATTAAACTGATATCCATACTATATTGCATATTTCTATTATAGAACATATTTTTCATGAATTATTAATTAATTAATTAATTTCATCAATTATTATTAAATTGACGTTGTCGAGTTTGGAAGATTTTAAGTTTCAGCTCTCTGCTGCTATCTCTAGGCGTGTGCTTACTCGGAAATTCGGAGGTGGGGAGAGATGCAGAAAGTGCTGGGTGCCT
>QLNU02003225.1:50246916-50262011 GCA_006491805.2 Dysdera silvatica | reverse complement strand
GGACGTCAGTATATTTGCTGAATGGCAATGGACAGCTAGCAAGAGAAATAGCCCATAAAAAGGGAGCTCACAAACTATTGTCAGAAATGTCATAAAAAAGTTACGATTATGGTGAAAACAAATGTCAGGCAGATTACTAAAACTGCTACCGTGGGACCACAGGATGTTCAAGCTTTTGCTACTCGTGAAATTGCATGTGTATTATATCAACACCTGTATCCCACCAAACTGTGTGGAAAATTTTAACTGTAAATTCGAATTTGAAGTTCAGGGAACCGAAACTTATTAGCAGTCATGATAAGTTAAATCGATTCGATTGGTGTAAAAAACAAACTGCGAAATGGCATCATGAGTGGAATGAAATAGCGTTTTCTGATAAACAACGTTTCTGTTTAAATGGCTCTGATAGATATTCGTCATATTGGCATGATCTAGCCGAAGGTAAGGCTGAGTGGACAGCAAGGTGGTGGCGGAATGAGGGTGCGGGTAGCATTCGAAAAAATGCTTTCCACAAAAGTTGTTCGTGCTTTTGAGAGGAATAAGAACAAAAATATATGTTCCCTTTTTAAAAAAGTTTGACCTTCAAATGACCTGAACGTAACCCCCCCACGAAGTAAAACATAGATAATGAAAACACTTCCCCTCACTTTCAAAACAAGCAACTTTTGTTGCAAACCTTTTTTGTAAAATGCTTAATTTTTTAGATAGTTATCAATTTCACGTGATCCACCATGTGCAGTAGGGTGGAGTGAAACAAGTGAATTTTTAATTTATTTTTTTTATTTTAAAATCCAATACCGCGGAAAAGTTGTCTTATACGCTGCATAGTATTGTGGTAAAATTTGGTTAATATCTTCAGCCACCCCAACAACCTTGAATGTTCAATATTTTTGCGTTTTTTGGTGGTATTGGCATACAAGTAGGAAATTTCACAATAGACTTCTGTTACAGGTTAGAATAATTTTATATGTTAATATGTAATTAACCATATTTTAACTCTAATGACTTAATTACTAATTTTAGTAATGTAATTACTAAGTTTAATAATTTGATAATACGAATAATACAGATTTATTGCAAATACGTGAACTAAAAGTTTGTTTGTTTGGATTTTTTTTGGCGCAAGAGCATCTGAGCTATACTGCGCCAAACATGGTAAAAGCGAATCTAAAAGATGAATCACGATTGAACGCTGCAATATCGAAAAGTGTGGTCCTACCTTCTTCAAAGTTCTGAATCTTAGATTTGCATGTTTTATTGTTTTGTTTGCCTTTAAATGGTTTCATAAGCTTCATATATTTTGCATGGTATGCTTGCAAGAGTTGTAAAATTCTGTTATGGGAAGCTGTAGGAATGGATGCTTTATGCCAAATTCGTTTCTACTTTCCACTTCATTGGCTATTTCAGCAAACGTTGGCTCCTCTCGACTTCCCTTCTAATCGAATCTTGTTCATGAACAAATTTTCATAACTTGTTCATAAGTTGGCAGCCTAGTTTCGCTTAATTCTAATGGTGTTCCGAACACGGTGTAGCTCTCGGTGCATCTTGTTTTCACACGTAACAGCTTTGGTGATGTGAATTCGTTTGATTTCATTATCACTCATGGGCGTACGCAGAAAGTTCATAAGGGGGTTATAGACTCAATGGGGGGTTACAGAGCTACAACTCACATATTCCTATGTTAAATATACAAAATTTCATTGAAATGGGGGTTACAACCCCAACGAACTCCTTGTGCCTACACCAGAGTGTGCATATGCCAGTGCTATCACACACGCGAAAATAAACGAAATGTAAAATTCCAACGAAGATAAATACTCGCAGCTAATTACTTCACTCTTTGCCTTAACGGACAACAATATAATATTTATGCAAGGTATTTAGAATATGAATTTACGAGTAACCAGTGGCGGTTATAAGCTAGGGCCGGGGGGCATGCCCCCCCACAAATGTAACTGGAATTTATTATATTACTTATGTGCACGAGCGCCCCTGGTGGCGTCCATGTACATAGGCAGGAATTTACGCCCCGCCATTTTTTGTTGTTGTTGTTGTTGTCTAGAACCGCTACCACGAGTAACCAATTAATCGTCTAAACATTTGAGTTTTTCATTCAAACAGTATTATATTATATGATATATATAATAACACTTATATAATATATTATATATAATATATAAATATTTTATTTTGAATATATTCCATGATGCTAGGAGGCAGATGAAATTATCAGAATCCAAAGATATTTCAGAACATTAATAAGTAGTAGCATAAGGTTTCTTTTATGGTTATTAGATCTAATTATCAAAATTTTTATTTTTGAATAAATTGTAGAATTTATTGAAAATTCACATCTTTTTACGAGTTCGGGTTAGAGGTAATTTTTTTTTTTTAAAAAAAAAAAAAAAAAAAGGAATCTTAACTAACACCAGAGGCAACTTTTGCACACTATTGGATTTGAAATTCCAAACTTACATTTTTTCACTCCACCCTAATGTACGCAATAACTCAATGTAGCCGTACCGTTCAAAATTCGTCACGAAATACTGTCAGTGGCGCAAAATGGAGAGTTGGGAATTAGAAATTGAAAAGGAAATTAGGGAGAGAGGGGGGAATTGGAAATTGAAAAGAAGGAAATTAGAGAGAGGAGAATTGAAAGCAAACCCCAACTCGTCAAATGCCAACTCACCAACTTCCAATTTCCTCCTCGCCAAAAGTTGGCCATCTGACTCCGACTTGTTCCCTGAACGTTGAAGAGCAAACACGTGTGAAAAAATGGATGTAAACAACATCATCAGCATCTACGGCAGCACAAATAAAGCTGAAGTTTGAGCCCATAGTGTGGGTGTTAGAAATGATTATTCCGGTTATATTATTATTTATCAATATTTCCTATCCAATCTTCGTTTATGCCTATACATTTAATTCCATCTTCATACTTACTTTAACAAGTTTATTTAAGTTGAAACCAAAATCCCTAATAATGCACTGCAAAATTTGAGTCAGCGGGATTTAGTTAAAATAATTCGGAAAAAAAAGATCTGATCGTTGTTAAAATTCTGTTAATTTTAAATAATAATTCAAAAATGCGAATTTTAAGTAATAATTCAATAATGTGAATTTTAAGTAATAATTCAATAATGTGAATTTTAAGTAATAATTCAATGTGAATTTTAAGCAATAATTCAATGATGTGAATTTTAAGCAATTTAATGTGAATTTTAATTAATAATTCAATAATGTGAATTTTAATTAATAATTCAATAATGTGAATTTTAATTAATAATTCAATAATGTGAATTTTAATTAATAATTCAATAATGTGAATTTTAATTAATAATTCAATAATGTGAATTTTAAGTAGTAATAAAATAATTATTTCGTGTGGCAAGGACGTCCAGGATCATATTGCACTGGAAACCATATATGTCCCGAGGAATGTGAATAGCTGTCGTCTAAAAATTCAAACCCGGGACAATTAATCAGTAAAGATAATGGCAAGCGTTTGGTATTAAAGTTTCGGTTTTTGGCACGGTGGTTAAACACTAATTACAGCCGTTAAATATATATACACACAGCAAAACCTGCCCAAAGTGGCCACCTTTGGGACTGGACTGCAATGGTCATCATAGACAGGTGGTCATTATACACGACAGACTTTTATATACACATGACTAAGTCCCTACCAATTTTATGTTAGAAAAGCGGTCGCTTCACTAGGTTTCACTGCATATATATATAAACAAGCAAGTGAAAGAAAATCGCCTAAGGTCGATATTTAAATTTAGCGGGTTTCAATTAACATTAATACTCACCTCTCGAATCCATAGGCGGAGTCAGGTGGTTTTGGGGGTTATGACGCCCCATTGCAATAACATTTTGTATATTTAACATAGGGCTAAATGAGTTGTAGATCTGTAACCTCCCCCCAATCCATGAACTTTTTGCCTATGCTCGAATCCCCCTGAACTCTCTAATTCTCAAGTAACTCGGTAGGTTTTCAACGTTAACAATAGCTATCATTATTGCATTTACGGAAGACCTTTACCTTACCCTTTTTATTACCTACAAGCAGACAGAAAAACAAAAGCGGGTTCAATATCTATTGAAACCCGCTAAAACTAAACAGCTTACTTGTTAGTTATACGTGTTGGCTAAGAAATGAAATTTCAAACTAGCAATAAAGGCAATGCTTAAAAGCTTGCGACATTCCTGGTAAATATCCTCTATAATTATAAACAAGGTCGTTTATAGGTTTGCCAAGCACGTACATTTTTTTTACAGTACTTCGCTTCCCAAGTGAGTCTTGGACTTTCTTCCAAGTGATACCAGATTAAAAGCAACTAACGCTTTTCAACAAACAATATAGTTACAAAAAGACTTTAATTCATTTACGTCATAACAAACGACACTTGTAAACAAAGAAGCGAATATACAGACACAATTTTCTATATTTTAACAATATTTTGATTTTATGTCTAATGATAGGTCTCGTTCTCACACTACAAAGATGAAAAAAATAAAATAATACACAAATTAAAGTTAGAATGATTGCAGGTAGAAGAAGCAAAAACGCTGTTTCCTTGCATCCCTTATTGCACTTAAACACACAAACTGAAAAAAAAAAAAGTGATGCCAAAATGCAGAGTGAATATTGAGGTGCAAAAAATCCCGAAGATTCACTTTACTTCGCGTGATCTAAGAAACCATCCGTGAATATTTTAAACGTGAATCACAGATGACAAATGGTGGAGAAAAGAGGATCCGGTGCAAGTAATTAAAAGTGGTTTATGATGCGTCAGTAAAAAATTAAATTTCCAAACGTGGATCACAGCAGTTAACAAAAATATTCAGCGTGTTCAAAAGTTTGGAATTAGCCAAGACAAAGGCTTCTGTTTATATCCAAATGCCTCTCAATTATTATATAAAAATTATGCCTCTCAAAGATTTGCGTAGACCCTGGGGAGGACAACAATATCCAACTTCATAATATATGGTTCACCAAACTTTAGTATGAGCCAAAAAAATGTGAATATCAAAATGTAATTCCCTTGAATTTCATGAAGTTGAAACAAAAAGGGCTGTGTCAATAGCTTCACTCAAACAAAGCTATACAATTTTCAAAAGCAATGTCAATATGCTATTGAATTAATTTCACTAGCTGACGTATTGTACTTCTGCGTTTTGGCATCTAAAACAAAAGAAAACACAGTTCATAAAAAAAAAAAGCATAAAACAAATGACTATGTGGAGAACACGATGAACCATACAACTAGTAGTTCACCAATAACACACAACGCGGCAACCAACCTACTGTGTTCTTATTAAAATACTTAGTACAATCTCTACAAATGCTGTACAAGTGCGGTATTCACAATTTTAGCAGAACATATGACTACGGTTTTACATTGAAAGAGGCATTAACGTCAATATGTACATCGCGATGCAGAAAAGTACTACGGAGTCAAAGATGACTGTATGCTGTGCATTATGAAGACTGCTTTAGGAATATACATATACTGTACACAAATACTTTATGCAAAAATACACTCTGTACTTTGCACAAATGTTTTGTGCTGATTACAATGGGCGTTAGAATAATCGTTCGTTTGTGCAAGAAGCAACAACTGCTAAGTTGCGAGTAAAATTGTAGTTTTGCTTAATATTTCTCTGAAATTTTGCTCTTGAAATGAGAGGTTGTTCATCTCTTCAAGTTAACAATTATTTCACCCTGGAATATCTTAAGATGAAATTTTAATAATGGTAGTAGGGAAAAATTACATTCTGTTAACTTACGAAAAACATCTCAAAATGGTCTGACTAATGAAACATTTCAAAACTGGTTGATTTGTGAAACGTCAGATTTACTTCCCATAAAGCAGCTCAAAACTTTGACCCATGAAACATACTAAAAGTTCTTTGACCCACGAAGGATCACACTGAAAGTTCTATGACCCATGAAGAAACATATTAAAAGTTCTTTGACCCATGAAGAAACATATTAAAAGTTCTTTGACCCATGAAGAAACATATTAAAAGTCCTTTGACCCATGAAGAAACATATTAAAAGTCTTTTGACCCATGAAGAAACATATTAAAGTTCTTTGACCCATGAAGAAACATTAAAATTCTTTGACCCATGAAGCAACATCTCAAAATTTCTTTGATTTGTTAACAACATTTCAAGAGTTTTTCTGATATATCAAATAATAATCCAAACATGGTTTGAATGTGAAGTACTTCAAAACTTGACCCAATAACATGCTTCATGATCTTACGTATAAACTACCATTTCAGAATTGGACAGACACGCATGTGAAAGATCTTTAAATGTCACACATGAAACGTAAATTTAAAATGTATATTTCTCACACACATGAAATATAAATATTTTAGGATTTTGCCCAATGAAAAGATCTTCATAGTTTTATATCTAAAAGATATCACAAACTTTACACATGACATAGCTTAAAATTTATGAATTAGTAAAAGAAAAAAAAAGAAGAAAAAAAAACACCCTTGATTAAATTAATAATATCTTAAAGTTTAGGCCATGATGAAACGATGTCTTAAAATTTGACGTTGAATAACATTTATAACAATAATATTTGTAGAAATTTTGTAATTCACTCTGAAATACCTTTAAATATATTTCACTCTGAAACTTACGAACTGTAGATTTATAAACCTTGATTAATATATGCACAATTGCTGATTACCATAATTGAATTTTATAAGCTTTGCAGTTCCCATTACATGAAGTTGTAGGGAAGCATGCATATATAATAAAAGATATATCGAAGGCTTTATTTAACACATACGCCAAACTCAGTATATTTCTTAATAGTGGCCTGTTTTGTTCCATTTGATAATAAAAGCAAATTGATATTAAAAAAAAAAAAGTCTATTCAAATGCATGAACACATTTTTAATTTTTAATACATTATAAAAACATTATAATAATTATTTTAATTAATTTTTAATAAACTTTATAAATTAAATTTATTTTATATTAAATTAAATTTATTAAAAATTAATAATTTTATTAATGAATTTAATTAGGAGTAATATTTTTACATTTTTCATTTTAATTGATTTTAATAATAATTTTAATACATTATAAATACATTTTTTAACATTTTTAATTCACATTTTTCTTTGTAATTCTTACTTATTGTGGGTTGTTATATGAAGTGGGGAGTTATAAAATCGAGCGGTTTCCATCCATCACACTTTCAAACTTGCATATGGTATATTGTGTTTAAGCCTACATGGCTTGTAAAGCCTCCATTCAACCGTAATGGCTGTGGAATGGATGTTATCTGCATTTAGGCCCAATTCATTATTTATTGCTATACTGGCTTATACCAGAAACAAGAAATCACTCAACGCCTTGTTTTATACTTGTTTGCCCCACAACCAATGTTTATCGTATGGAGAATGGAACGAGTTTGCGTATTTCAAATCAGCTGATTAGTTATATCCCTCTACGCTTACCACCTCATTTTTTAGCCATCTCTCTTTAGAATAATACGAATTGATATTTCCCACATCTGGAGCCACAATCGTAAGGAAAAGCAACGAACTAATTTCAGTGGACACGGATGAAAAATACTTAGTGGTTGGTGGCAGAAAGGACATTGTAAGAACGAGTTACATACATCTTTATAAAATTTTTATGTCTATCTTTGTCTGACCCAACAATTACTAACCGTTTGCTTTAAGGTCACGATCATTCGATATATCAAATCCAATACAATTTTCGCAAGGTAAATAATTATATTTTTAATTCCTAAAAAGGAGAATGCATATAGTAATATTTGTTTCGATATGTTAAGCTAACTATATTTTTTAATATATTTACATACCCAAAAGTACTTAAAAAAGGTTCAGCATTTTAGCATAATCATACAGTCTGAAGAGAATGTCTCTTAATCAAGATTCAGATGTACGCTACTACACCACAAAGGTAATTGCTAATGTGTGTGTAAAAGTAATTTGATAATTCTGCGTTACTTTTTATGGACAATGTAATCTCTGATAACTTATTCCAAATAACTATTAATTACTTTTCAAATTAGGTGAATGGTATTTTAATTATTTTAATGAATGAATGGAATGATTCATGAGGAAGACTTCACAATCTTTAAATTTCGTAATAATGAAATATATAATTATAAACATTTTTTAGTGGAACGATTAAAAGTTAATATGAACGATTAAACTTATTGTAAACAATCAGTCATTTGATCTAAAACGTTAAAATTTCACACTTCTAAAAATTCTACAGTTATGTTACCAATGATGTCATACAAATCGAGGCTGTCTGTTTGGCGATAGTTTTTCTGGTACTCGCGACGCTTGATCCTGTTGGGGACTTGCACATTCTGGATGGGGAGACGATGAAACTGTTTGGCTTTCGTGGCTGCTAAAATGCTCAGAATCTTTTATGCATGGCGGCAAACTCACCTGCTGCCGAAGGGAGAGTTTTTCTACTTGTTCGTGCATTTGTCGCTCGTCGAGTGAGAGGCACCCAAAGTCTTTCTCTGTTGCTAGTGATTTGCTAGCAGTTAACAGTGTTTTGCTGGAATACTTTATGCCACTGATATCAGTAGCATATTCTTCTTGTGAACTTATATCAGTTTTTGGAAAGAACGCAGATTCAGCTTCGGTCCTATAAAGGAGACACAAACGCTATTGAGCGAAGACAAAGTTAATCAAACGATACAAACTTCAGACAGAATTTGTTATTTGTTGTACAGTGAAGAACAGCGAAGGCCATGTTGCATTGGGGCCTACACTTTCATGAAGGTCTGTTTGTTTGTGGTTTTCCGGCTCAAGGACTACGAAAGTCATGATGCATTGGGATTTACTGTTTTCTGAGGAATCCAAACCTTGGACTACACTGAGCAGTGCGATCTTTATGAGATCACTAAGTAAACGTTCTTTGCACAGCTGGGAGTTGAACCTGAGTTAATGGTACACTAGGCAACCATGTTACCACACTGCGCCACCGCAGGGCTATTTGCATGAGGAAATCCAGGTCTCTTAAGACCTAGGAAACCAACTTGAAGACTGAAATGAGCAGCGTGTCGGTAAGCATTCCATTTTGGTGCTGCTAGGAGTCAAACTCAGATTAACCACACATTAGCTAACATATTACCATTGCAGTCTGGTTAGAGAGAACTATGTGGTTACGTAGAATTATTTAAAAAAAATGCTTATGTCAATAATATAGTATAACTATCCTTTAAACTAGTGCTTCTCAACCTCCATGAGACTGCAGCTAGGTAAATTCTATTTTTAAAAGACGAGGGCCTCGAATAAATTTACTTGTAAATATTTTATAGTTCCTATGGCTTATACATTAAACTATCACAGGTATGAATAATTAATAATATATAATTATTATTAATTATAATTATATAATTAATTATAGCATAACCATAAAGAGTATTAATACACTCCTCCTATTATAGGATGGCTACGGAATCTGGGGAAAAAATCCCTGACCCATTTCCCTAATTTCCAGAAACTTCGTTTAAAATTTCCCTTTTTTTTTTTGTGGTTGCCCTCTACACTAATTAAGAATTCAAATTCAAAAAAATCAAAATCCTTTTGATTATGCTGAATAATTATATATGATTTTACTCCTTATAAAAACACGAAAGAAAAAAAAGGGAAATTATAACTATCATGAATTGAGAAACGAGTAACATTATTGTTCATTAAATCAGTGTTTTTCAATGGCGGGGTACTGGCATCAATTATAATGGGCAGGGCCTTTCAGAGAAAATGAGAGGCCCAGGGCAATTAATATTTCAGAGGTCCTTCAAAACTGACATACATACATGTATGCCAGACCTCATATGGCAAGACGCTCTCCCAACAAATGCTCGTGTAAGTTTCATACCCTTACCATAACCATCTAGATCTCTCATCAACTGAGCACTTCTTTGATATGTAGGGCAGATAACGTGAGTGACCTATGCCAACAATTACAGAATTTGCCATTGGATAACGTTAAAACTCCAAAATGGTTTCCAGTTGTCAGAAATCAAAAAATGTCGAAAATAAAAGCATCGCTGACTAATTCAGTCAACCTACTTTATTTTTTCAATCTCTGGTGTTTACCATGACAGATACATATTGAAGAACTCACTCTACAGATTTTGGTTCTATGCGGGGCTCAAATTTAGCAGACGTTAGTCGTATTTTGCACCTATAAACTTTGCTTTGATGACTGAGATTTTAGATTCTGTTGTCATTTTTGGTGTCTAACCTATTCAATTTTTATTGCTTATATGGTGTAAATTCCAACTGTTAAATCTTTTATTCTTTAATCTACCAATCTCACCAATGCACATTGCAAGATCACAATCTTTTGTTGCTCTCGTCAGGAGGAAACCCATGGTCTGCAATACTGTAGGTTTTGACCAACTACGATACCCCCATCCCCTTCCCTCTGGTGTTCGATTACCTTCTTATCATAGCATATTTATTTTATATTTATATACACACTCTATAACAAAAAAAAATCGACGCACCGAGAAGTTTTCCGATTGCGATAAAAATTGGTGGATGTGAAGAACATACATAGAAAAAGAAATCATTAAAATTTCAGAACAATTGAATGATTTATTGCAGAGTTTGACCGTTACAAAGGGAGGAAGTCAATAAGGCGTTGGTCCACCTCTGGCCTGGATGCAAGCTGTCACCCGGCGTGGCATAGACTGATAAAGATCCCGGATGGTGTCCTGCGGAATTTCTTGCCAAATTGTCTCCAACTGTCGGGCTAAATCGTCAACATTCCGGGATGGTTGCAATCGCCTTCCCATAGCGTCCCAAATGTGCTCTATGGGAGAGAGATCAGGAGACCTAGCTTGCCAAGGAAGTGTTGGGCAAGCTTGAAGACAATTCATAGCAACACGTGCCGTGTGCGGCCGGACATTGTCTTGTTGAAACGTAAGTCCAGGGTGTCGCAAAAGGAACGGTAACACAACCGGTCGTAGAATGTCGTCTACGTACCGCTGTGCTGTAAGTGTGCCAGAAATGACCACCAAAGGGGTCCGGCTATCAAAGGAGATGGCACCCCAGACCATAACGCCCTGTTGTGGGCATGTGTGGCGTGCGATAGTAAGGGCAGGATCCCCACGCTGCCCTGGACGTCTCCAGACACGTCTGCGGTTGTCGTCAGGACACAGTTGGAAACGGGACTCGTCACTAAAGACTATACGTCCCCAGTCAGTGCAGTTCCGAGTTGATCGAGCCCGGCACCACTGTAATCGGACTTGACGGTGTAAAGGCGTGAGAGGTAAGCGGCGTAACGGTCGGCGCGAGCGTAAATTCCGCTCTCTCAGTCGTCTGCAGAGGGTCATGTTGGACACATGTGTGCGGGCCACACGTTGGATAGTTGATAACGACGAATCCGGTGCTGTGACATCTGCTCTGACAATCGCTCTGTCTTCCCGTTCTGTTGTGGCCCTAGGTCGACCGCTGCCGTCCCGACGCTGACATCTGCCGTTGTTGACCCACTCTTGCCAGCACCGTCCAATCGCCGCATCGCTTCGACCCACATGTCCAGCGATTCTTCGATTCGTCCAACCAGCCTCTTTCAATCCGATAGCACGACCTCTTTCAAACTCTGACATATGCTCGTAATGAGCACGAATCTTTCGGCGAGGCATTGTTACAGTCGATGTAAGATATCCGCAGTCAAAATGCAACAGAAATGTTGACCACATATTAAGAATCGCTCCTTATATATACCTGCTGAATGCGCAGTTCCGATGCGCTGAAGTTCCCGCTATTCATTCATTGGACACCAAATTTTAATCACTTGCATGTTCGGTCAAAATGTCTTTGCATACAAAATTTCATTACAATCGGACAACTCCTTCTTGGTGCATCGATTTTTTTGTTATAGAGTGTATATTTATTTTATTACTTTATTTTCAGCATAAGCAATTTGTTCACGCTCATTGATATTCTTGGCTTCCTGCTCATTTGCGATCGTTACATTTGCTCATAAAAGCATTATTAACAGAGTAAAGGAAATGCATAAAATATAAATTTGTCAAAATACAATTTAAATATGCAATTTACTTAAGATTCAATATGATGGTTATGCTTGCATTTGAACAATCAATTTCAAAATTCTCGACTGTTCATTGAAGCTAACCTTATGCTATTCTCAACGTTCAGCCCGTTTTCCGCATTTGTTTTAATCTGAAGAAGCGTCGAAAACTCAGTCTCGCAGAGATATGTAGAGGTAAATGGAAGGACAAAACTCGAAATGATGATTGGTTGCATTTTTATGGCACAAGGACAACAAGGTTCATTCTGCGCAGACAAGGAAAGCTCGAAAGGAAAGGATGGTGACACTTCGATATGAGTTACATGCATGCAGAATCGTTCACTCAACAAATCAATGAGACATTTTGCTCATCTATGATGAATGAGCAGACGTGGTCAATTTGGCCAATCAATTATTTGGCACATTACTAATATGAACTACGCATAGCAAACACACACCAAAACTATGTGTTTCAAGTATCTGCCATGGTAGATCTTTGGCGCCACTTACTTTTATTATTAAAAGTCAGTGTTACAACCATTAATAGAGTTTAATTAGTAACGTGAAACACTGTGCTAAAACTATAATAAACCATTTAAACACGACTACCACAGTTAAAATTATTTAATTAGGTGGATGACGATCGTTTCGGCAGTAAATGACTGCCGAAACGATCGTCATCCACCTAATTAAATAATTTTAACTGTGGTAGTCGTGTTTAAATGGTTTATTATCATTAATAGAGTATTGAAATATAGCTATGTTGAAATATGAAAGTGCTGGAGACCTTCAGTATGAAATTTCCTGTAAAAATAATTGCTACTAAAAATAGCTGCTGTGATCAACCAAGAAAACTAGTTTGCGACCCTAGATTGGGAACCACCGTTTTATTTTAGATTATGGTTTGTCTTAGATGGCATGCATGGTCAATTTTCAGAGTTCATTGAAGAGTTGAGCCATAACCAAAAATAACACTCAGAATACTTCCTTAGGTATAGTTCGTTCACGAAAAGTAGTTCGATGGTACCGTTAGAAATAACGGGAACTGACATCACAAACGGCCTAGCCGATTACAGCAGAGGGGAGGACGTCATTTCAGAACTGGTTTTTGGCGCAGACAAACGTTCGCTAAAAACCAGTTCTGAAATGACGTCCTCCCCTCTGCGGTAATTGGCTAGGCCGTTTCTGACGTCAACTCCCATTAACTCTAACAGTACCATCAGATTACTTTTCGTGAACAAACTATAATACGGTGCCAAAGTGACCCCACATACATAGAGAAGTGAAAAATACCACTAAGGAAAGTGGGAATTAGAGAGAGAAAACATACACAGACTTGTCCTCAGTTAGAAAAAGAGAGCCCGGGGAAGGACTGTAGGTGAGACTAGATCCCCGTAGACGATAAGACGAAGGACCGAGAGGCGACACATACCGATGTGTTGAACTGGGCTTAGTTTCGGATGAGTGGCTGACTGTGGGTGACCAAGACGATGGCGGGGTTGAACATTCACCTGGAATTAAACAAAAAAAAGCTTGTTTTTACATGCAAAAATATTATGTACAAAATATGAGTAAATAGCCTACATATAAATAGAACTTAAAATATGAAGAAAATGAACCTATTGCAGGAAAAGAGAGATGCGTTATATCACATCATGATTTTTTTTTTCAGTAGCGTAAACTTGGGTAACTTTGGAGAAAATGATGTATTATGTTTTTGGGGGTCTGTTATGCATGTCATCATTTCCAGCCTACTATCATGGAAAGGACTGATGATTGTGACTGATGATTTTGACCTACAATATTCACATTTGGGCTCTGGCAACAGTGTTCATAAAAATATTTACTTTCTAGAATTTTTTCATTGAATTTTTATGCCTGCAAACTTCTACCTGCAACTCACATGTCACTTCAGACATCAAGATGAAACTTCTAGCGTACTAGCAGCCAAGTATTTATCATCACAACTAAATGGTGAAATCAGACGAAATTATTAAAAATCTGCATTAAAAAATTTTATTTGAAGGTACACACAAATTTCTGTCAGTTTTGGGTAACTTTGGACAAAACCTTACTGAATGCAAAAACTGCAGCTGGGCCATTCCAAATAAAAAAATTAGCTTTATTTAAATTATTTGAAAGTAGGATTTAGAAAATGAGGTATCTATCCCTTTAAGCCTCAAGAGGCACTGAAGCAGCTTCCTGGATACACCCCTGAAAATGAAATTCCTCCAGAATAAGGCGTTCCAGAAGCAGTTATCGACATGCAGTCCACTATGAGAGGTTACAGCACACCTCGAACTAGCCCTGGACACCCAAAGCGTTGAAAAGTTCAAATAGAACCTGGAAAAGGTGTATCAGTAGATGAAATATGAGCTGGAAGAAGCAGCAGTCGTGTGGACCAAACGCATACCACATGAGAACCTGGTCATTCTGCTACACAGGAAGAAAACTTGTCCTCAGACGAAACATCATCTATGGACAAGAGTTATGATACTGCACAGCAAGAAGCTGAAGAAATGACAAATGCTGAAAGAACATGTGCAAAAAATACATATGGTTTAGTCAAGTATGTAGTAAAAAATCATACAAATATTTTGTTGGTCAAGTTACTAATCCTCCAGGTGGACAGGATGTTGATGGTAATGATTACTTTGTGTCCTTCTTCAGAAAGCTGCCAAATTATACCTCAGAATTTAAGTTGCCAGAGGTTCAAGACAGTTCTGCAATTGAATCAGAACAGATTCTGTGCCACAGGCTGTGTCTGTAGTTAGTCCTACAAGCTCTGTACTTTAAAAAACCACTGACATTATAATGTTGTCCAAAGTTATCTCAAAATGTTGGGTAACTTTGGACAACATATATTTCACTTCGTTAAAAATACAGAAGATACATCCATATAATAATTACCATGTAAAAGCACAGTCTTATGCCCTGGTTCAAATGTATAAAATTCCCAAAATATCACAATTAAAATTTGGCAATTTACAATTTAGTAAAAAGTTTGACCAAAGTTACC
>QLNU02003225.1:50227115-50238379 GCA_006491805.2 Dysdera silvatica | reverse complement strand
GTCCCAAAAGTTCAAAAGTTCCCGAAATGATTTTTTTTAAAATCATTTATTCAATATCAGTTTACAATCTTTTCAGAACTTTTCAAAGTATTCTCCCCCTGCTTCGATGCACCGTTGCCAACGCTTCACCCAATCATTGAAGGCGCCCTGGAAGTCGTCAACGGGAATCTCCTTCAGTGAGGTCGTCGCGGCTGCTTTTACCGCCTCCAGCGTCCCATGCCGAGTTCCTTTCAGGGTTCTTTTGATCCTTGGGAACAAAAAGAAATCCGCTGGTGCCAGATCGGGGCTGTACGGCGGCTGGGGCAGCGTTGCCACACCCATTTTGGCCAGCAACTCGGAGACAATGAGCGCGGTGTGGGTTGACGCGTTGTCATGGTGCAAGATCCAATTGTCGCGAATTTCGTTTCGGACGCGTCGAACCCTGTTGCGCAACCGTTTGAGCACTTCACAGTAAAACTCCTTGTTGACTGTTTGTCCTTGTGGCACGAATTCACTGTGAACTACACCTTTTCTGTCAAAAAACACAATGAGCATTGCCTTGATTCGCGATTTGCTCATCCTTGCTTTTTTCGGGCGAGGAGACTCCTTGGTGTGCCACTCGCTGCTCTGGCGCTTTGATTCGGGATCGTACTGAAAAATCCACGTCTCGTCCCCTGTGATCACTCTGTCCAAAAATTCTGGGTCCGTTTCGTAGCGTTCATGCAATTCCTGGCACTTCAACAAACGCTGCTCCTTCATCTCACTCGTCAGGACTTTTGGCACCATTTTCGAGCAGACTTTCCTCATTTGAAGATCCTCCGTTAAAATGCGATGAACGATTGTTTTGGGTATTCCACACTCCTCTGCAATCACCCGAACACTTAATCGTCGGTCATTGTCCAAAACTTGACGCACTTTTTGCACCGAGTCGTCCGTTTGTGATGTCGACGGGCGTCCAGAGCGGTCGTCGTCGTTGACGGACTCCCGACCTTCCCGGAACCGCTTGTGCCACATGAAAGTTTGGCTTTTTTTCATCGCCCCGTCACCGTAGGCTTTCCGAAGCATTTCGAGTGTCTCCGCCCCGTTTTTACCCAGTTTCACACAAAATTTGATTGCATAACGCTGCTCCAAAAACTGGTCCATTTTTTGATCGACGAGGGTGCAGTAGATACCTCTGCGCGGAGCGTGACCCTGCCTCAACAACTGCCCGCAGGCGACTGATACCGGTCTCGTTTCCAAGCTCAGATCCCCCACCAACTTCTCCGCCCCGTCAGCCAGCGTTGCCAACTACAAAAAATCATTCCGGGAACTTCTGGGACAAACGCATATATATATATATACACACAGACATATATATATTTCAAAAGTATTGCTTCCGTTCTTTGTAAGAGAGGATTTTATACAGTCTGTCTAGGGGCAACAATTTCCTAACTCAGCTTCTGGGTTACATAACAAATTGTTCATTAAATTTTATTGAATTCAAAGCTGAATATTACTATATGCATATTACATGCACATATGTTACTTATATACAGGATGCATTTCCAATACCTGAAATTTTAAATTTCAAAACAGATTTAATGAGGATCAGATATAGCAATCATTTTCAATGGTTCTAAGCTGTTCTCCATTAAGGCAAACATTATGTGTGGGGAAATCCAGATACATGACTATGTAAAAGACATGATAAATAAAAAAGCCCTTACTTTTGCAACTTTGATAAACTCTGGATACAATCGAAAGGTGAGAAGAGGCTCCGGAAGCTAATGAAAGAAATTATTTTGATTAGAAAAGTAGTAAGCAAATTATTTATAATGCTTAAAATGAAGACATATGCATAGCTCCTACTATGCATGAATTCACCTTAGATTTTACGAGTTTTTACAATTTTACAACCAAGTCCCAAAATTTCACAGAATTTTAAAATATTCACTTAAGTCATATATAAAAAAGAAAACTCCATATAATTTGTATTAAACATCGCTTTGAATAAATCCTGCAATCTTTTAAGTTTTTCAAATGCTGTTAAAAAAAATCATTAAATGGTGAAAGCAGGTAGGTAATGAACTAACCTCTTAAAAAATAAGTATTTTATTAACACTTTACCCACTGGAAGCCAATTAATAGGCTATATACAGTCGCAAGCGGTAGGTAAAGTGTAGTATGGATAAGAGTATTTCATTAATACCTTATGGGTATATTCTGTATAAATTCCCTTTCAATAAATTAATATGCAGAATTAAAAAAAAAAAAATTTCGGAAACAAACGAAAAAGGAATGCAATTCCATTCAATCAATAATTTATTTTATGTTAAGGTATTATTACCCTTCACAGGGATAACACAATTGCCAAATATGGTCAACACAGAAAAGCCTCCGGGGCGAGATTTTTGTGAGTTTTCGTGGGGGAAATTTATTATACAATAATTTTTGCCACCCACCCTGCGGAGGGTAATAATACCTTAACATCTTTACATACGGAGAAAGAGAGCGTTGTTTCCTGTCCTCATTCGTCTAGCGGTCCAAGACACTCCGGGCTAAACGGAGGGACCCTGGTTCGAATCCAGGATGGGGAAAGCGTCTCTTTTTCTCCAAAATTACATAAGCTCTAGTTTGAGCTGTAATTAATACGTGGGTGGCAAAAATTATAGTATAATTTATTTTATATTTGGGACTTTGGCAAAAACATGTTCGAAGCAAGGGGAAAATGTCTTATGCAGGAATGTAAAATTGGAGCTCCACTATACATAATAAATCGTCATTAACCTTGGCATACGTATCATGAAAACTATCGTGGTAGAAAGTTTTTTTGTTTCCTTGCTATAACAGCAAGGTTTCCAAAGTTGGCAAAATATATGGTTTTTTGTTGCTCTTTTCTCGTTTAAGTGACTCCTACGTTTCGGAGGTTGAATGGTAAAGCTCATTGTATTCGTGAAATTTGTTGTACTCGCATGTTGCCAGAACACAAGTAATATTTTACTGCGCTGAATATGCAAATGAAATTACCTGTCGTAGATATAATTTTAAAACATTGGCTATGATATTTGGATGAAATCCATCCAAGTCGACTAATTCAGCACCATTTTCAAAACTTTGACACAGCTTTTCGACTCTCGATTTTACTCCAGAGACCCGATAGATGCCCTGTTGGCAAAAAATATAAATCAAACATGCATTATCACTTTATAGATACAAATATTGCTGTTAGGTCATTTCTTAATAATAAAATTCATAATTAATACCCATGCTATTACGGCTGGGTATAAGGGGGTTTGGGTTAATTCCCCCCCCCCCATTCGAATAGTATTATTAACTGCTAAATAAAATTTCCTGCAAGAGAAAATGTTGCCATTACTCCCTTGCCTCCCACACCTTCTGAAATTCTGGACACGGGCTCGCGTACTGTACATCGTTCCATTAAAACAATCTGTTGCTGATGAAGGTCCCCAAGTTCCTCTTACACATATCCATGTGCACCATTACACAAAACCATGTGCGATTCTAGTACATCTTTTTTTTTTTTGCTTTTAAAATTCATCCAACTATTGTATTTTAAAATGTTTCCTTGGTTTTTGTTGTTTCTTTGTTCCTCGTAGTCAAAAATTTCGGTTGTCCATCAGTAGTCAGTCTTCTCAAAAAATGTGTTTCTGAAGAAGAACTATATCATTAACCCAAGAGTGGTAGAGCATTGTTGTTTATTTATGGCGTACCAATAATTCTGGAAATTTATTTCCAATACTATTATTGAATACTGTGCACTCAAAATAAAAGAGGTTAGATGTAGAAACTGACGTACTATTGAAGTTTACATTTATAGAATGTTCAAAGTGCAATCTATGTAGAATTTTACACATTAGAGATCTCCACAATCCTGCTTCAGAGAGTTTTTACTGTTTGTGTATCTTACGTTCCAAGCTTGACCTATTGGATAACCTGGAATGGGACAGCTAGCTTAACCAGACCTTTGAACTATGCACCTATAACTACGTTTATTGGGAGACAACGGATATTGGGAGGGTGGTGGCTGTAACGCACACACACACACAAAACACCACCATTAATTCCCATCTATGAACCTCCCTGTTTTAAAATGCACAGAATTTACATAATACAAGTATGAAGATAAGGTATCATTAACTGAATCTTGGTGATGTAGTTGGCAAAGTGTTTGGATTTCACTTAAGATATTGCTAGTTTAAGCTCAGATAGGGACAAAACTTCTCTCCCCCCCTTCCCCACCAACCAAAAAAATAACAAACCCACCCTTGACTATTGAGACTCCATGTGCTAATCATTTTCGTAGTAAATGGGCTGTTTCATTTGAGAAGGGCAATAATGCTTTAATTTGTAATACAGGGGTCAAAATACTCTAATTTGAACCACAGAATGTGGGTGCTAAAAATCTTATTTTTGGATAGATTTAGATTCAGGATCTACCTATGGAGTATCAGTTCTGAATATCGATGTTGTCCAAATTTATCTATGTTTGTTTTATGGCACAAGGACAACTAAGGTCATATGGCCCTGGGACCTATCATTTCCCTGAAGAATTCAAACCCCTGCTGTCCATGGAATCAAACCTTGAACCACATAAACAGACAAAAAAAGGGCACATGTTCTATAGCACGTTCGAATTGTATCTGGGTTAACAGCACTACAGACGAATATGTGTCGCCATTACACCACTACAGGACTATGAAGCATTGTTTACAATTTTACTTAAGAAGTACAGTACCACTTTGATCCTGAGTCTATTTCTGGAGCACTATTTAGATACTGAGCCTATTTGTGGAGCATTATTTAAATATTGAGCCTATTCCTGGAGCACTATTTAGATACTATTTCTGAAGCACTATTTAGATACTGAGTCTATCTCTGGAGCACTAATATAGATGCTGAATCTATTTCTGGAGAACCATTTAGATACTGTACTCCTGGAGCACTATTTAGACACTGTATTCCTGGAGCACTATTTAGACACTCTATTCCTGGAGCACTATTTAGACACTCTATTCCTGGAGCACTATTTAGATACTGAGTACTTCTGGAGCACTGTTTAGATACTGAGTACTTCTGGAGCACTGTTTAGATACTGAGTACTTCTGGAGCACTGTTTAGATACTGAGTATTTCTGGAGCACTGTTTAGATACTGAGTACTTCTGGAGCACTGTTTAGATACTGAGTCTATTTCTGGAGTACTATTTATGTACTAAATCGATCCCAAATGGAGAAGAAAAATTAGCATTACAACCAATCAATGGAAGACAGCATTTATTGCAAAGTAGTCTTCGTTTGAACCAAGAAGCAATGCAACAACGAGCTAAAAGAAGAACTGAAAACTTATAAAAGAAAGTAGTAACTGCGCAAGACGCACACAGTCAACGATATTTCAAATGCAAACAACAGAAATGACAATAAAACTAATTAATAAGTTACAAGAACACAATGTACTTCCATTTCTGGAGCATTATTTGGATCCCAAACTTATCTATGAAATAAATCCTTTAAGTCTTTTACCTACAGACTACGTTGTTTGAATTTGGGCATTTTATCTATATTATACCATTTAATACCGAGTCTATCCATACGATATATCGAGCGTTAGGTCTGCACCAAAACTAATCAAAATTTACCCAGCCTATCTGTTTAAATCAACATGGCATTATACCTTCATGTAAAAACCTTTGTCTTCGATTTCGGCGATGCACTTGTTAACAATGTAGGGAACACTTTTTCCTGCATCCAATGAATGAGTGATCAGATCAACTCCAAAGGTGTTCATCTTCCGAGGCAACCTTTTCCTGCCACACTGGATGGCCAATGCTTCCAGACATTTCTTGTGACTGGCTAAACCACACTTTAAATACAAATAGCAATTTTAATGCAAAATGTAACAGGGCTTTAAGCTGTAAAAAAGAACTTAAATCACAGTACAAATTTCTAAATAATTTTTAAGTAATTTCAGTTGCTCTGAAAAGGAAGACACACACACACATACCATAATACATGCACCATTGTATTCATCTTGAAAAGTGTTCTATAGAGGAAATGTCTATTTCCCAGTAATAATTTTTTTTTCTTTTTCAAAAAATATATTAATTTAATGTAAAATCAGAGTCTACTGAATTACAGTTAAATTGCACTTAAATTTATTAATTTAAATAAATAAATAAATATATATATTGCCTAGCATTCTAATAAACATATAATTATTTAATAAATAATCAAGTAGCATAATAAAGGCATGGCTTAATTTACAGTTTTAACCTTAAAACTTTAACTAAAAAGTCTAAGTCTAATAAAAGGGCTAACCACTTCTTATTAAATAGGTTAACTATTCTTTAATGTCAGGAAAAAACTAATTATCGTTTCTTATTAATTAATTAATTATTAATTATATAAGTGGGCACAATAAATATAGAGCACTTTTTGGAAGAGAAATACATTGCAGAGCACTTTTCAGGAGAAAAATTCATTGTAAAATGTTATTATTGGCCTTACGTCAAAAGCATAAATATGCATTTTGGGCTATTTTTACACAACTATATTTGTCAAGTTGCTAATTGGTATTTTATTGCACATCAAAGTGCAAGTAATTTTTTAATTTCCAAATAGCTTAAATTTTGATCTAAACTTCATTTTTTTCACCGAGAGCTTTGCTACATATACGTACAGAACCAACCAAAAGTTTATATAAACTTTAAAACTTCATAAAAAAACAAAAAAACCATTGCACTGAGGTATAGTTTACGTGATAAACGTTGAATTGTTTTTTTTACGTTGTAAAAAAACAATGTTTAAAACATTGTATAAATAATTATATAAATTTAAAACATTGTAAACAATAAAATTTAAAACATTGTAAAAATTAAAATTTAAAACATCGTTTTAAAACACTGTAGCTCAAAATTCACCAATAGGTGGCACTGTGGACTTTTGAAAGACAATGAAAACGATTGCTGTGCATTAAATTTGTGCATTACACTAGAAAGTGTTCGACAAGATCTCTCCTGCAAGGTATGACAATTCAGGTGAGTGAAAACACCTGTAACTGTAGAGTAAAGCATATCTGAATAGATGGAACTCAACTTACACTGAATGGCATTTTTCAGTTCTGACAAGGTTCAAAGGTAAACTCGATAAAAAATTGAGAAATGAACCACAATAAGCAATCAACTGGTGTCAAATTTGGCGACTGAGGTGTTAGTGCAATTAAGATGTGTGTTAAAGCTCCATCCTGCATAAAAGTTCAGTCATTTTTGCAAAATGTAATGCTTACAGTGACATTTATGTTACACGCTTCCTAGCGTAGCACACAAACTGGACATACAGCAGTCAATTTCATTGACCTTTGAATAGCTAAAGTGCCACCTATCGGTGAGTTTTGGATTACAATTTTGTGTTTACATATATTTATCGCACAACCCTCATTTCAATGCGATGATTTCCCCTCCTCTCTTATGAATTTTTAAAGTGTATACAGACTTTTGATTAACCTTGTATATATATATTTTTTTTAATATCTTCACAAAGCATAGTTCGAGAACTGCTGGATTATAGTATACTGTATTATGGTCTCTCACAACAGAAATATCACGTGTTCGTTTTGCAGGCTTCCTTATTTGGTGCCAGGTATTAACTTGCAGCAAACTTTTCTGCTAAAAGGCAACGTTAACCAAAATTCAGCTAGAAAAACTTGCAACAAATTACTAGAGCAACTTGTAAAAAAGCTCCAACTGCAATTGGAAATGTGGTGATGGTGAGATCACCCGACTGCATGCTACACTCTACAATGGAGGTGAGACGTACCCTTACTAAGAACACTGAGCTGCTTAAAATCTCCCAAAAATATTGTACAGCCAGGAGACAAAATACATGATGCACAGTAAGGGTACCTCTCAAATAAATCCAGTTGCATGTAACTCGAACTAACATGTTGCAGAAGTCTAAGCTATTGGTGATTTATCGAAAAACATGCAATCAGGTTTAAGCCCCATACACGAACAACGTATCTTTTCAATCTGACTGCTAGGACATTCCTAATAAGAGTCACCCGAGTCTTGTAATGCAGCGAACGTGTTAACTACTCAAAAACCCGTTTGTTTCGTTTTCAGTGCACCACCCTGCATATAGCATTATTGGAAGGAGAAACGAAAAGTAATTACTTCTAGGCATTCAAATCCATGGAAATAGACGTAGCAATCACATTCTCGACATTTTGATGGTGTTTTCAACTTTCGAAAATTATGTGTTTCAGCAGCTTTTGACATACATGTTCTTTGTCCTTGTGCAAATGTGTCCACTACAAAGGCAATGACAAAATAACATTGATATACACACAAAACACTTCTAACATACACTGCCTGGTCAAAAGGAAAATTTTTTTTTAATATTTTGTTGGTCCACTTTTAGCTTTGATTACAGCACAGATGGGTGCTTCTGACGTTTTTAGAAGATGCCAACGAACCGTTTGTTGCTGTACAAAAAACAACTGTAATATTATTTAACCCATTTATAATCACTTTTATTTTTATTAGTATAGTAAAACCGCTCTAAACAACCATCTCTATTAAGCAACCACCTTTTTTTGAAATGGGACTTTCCCCCGACGACTTAATTCTAAAGTTACTTCCATTCAGTGACAATAAAAACCATTCTTCCTCACACACAGCAATAATTGAAGTGAAAGGGATTATTTTCCAGCAGAAACACTTAAATCACTGCAATATTGAGCTAACCATTAGTTCCTAAGCATTTGCATACTTAATTTAAACAATTCTTGTTTTGTCCAGGCAGTGCATGTTAAACATAGAAATTGCATGTAACATAAAAAGTTATATGAAATACTAGAAATTACAATTATCATGGTCTGTCTCCAATTCCTCGCCAGACGAGACGTTAATGACCTTTCGACTATGGATATGGGGACTAGCAGCAGGGCTGGTGTCTTGCGACTTGTTGCTCGGACAACTGCTCATGCTGTCAGAGTCACTTCCCACAGCTTGCACAGCTGAACCCCAAGCTTTTGCTGGCTGTGGCATTCGCTGTTTGTCTAATTGGCAAAAAAAGTATTTTTTACTCTTCGTTCAGCTACTTGTCATACAAATTGTTTCCAAATAAAGAGAAGAACAAAATGACATTTCATTACATTTGCAGCCCGAGAATACACAAGTACATAGAAATTGGGATGATTAAATTTATAAGACACAAGAACAGCGAGTGTGTTGTTCCTGTCCTCGTTCGTCTAGCGGTCAAAACACTCCGGGCTCAACGAAGTGATCTTAGTTTGAATCCAGGATGAGGACGGCGTCTCTTTTTCTCCTAAACAAAAATAGCTCTAGTTTGAGCTTATTTCTACGTGGGTGTTGAAAATTATTGTATAAAAACAGCAAGTCGTTCTGTCCCAAACAGGGTGAGGTTGTACATACAGTGTGGAAATCTGTAATTCAAAAACATGTATGGGGTAGAAATTACTCAGTCATGTCAATTTCCTAAAATTAACTTATTTTACTCCAGAGTTTAATTTCCCTTCATTTGTAATAACAAAATAACTGTTTTTATCATTTGCTTTAAAAAAAGTGTAAAAATTATTTTTTGAAAAATAAGACAATGTACAAGATGGGTAATTTTCACTGTAACACAAGTGTTCTCGGATTAGGGATTTACGTAAAATTTGCTTAGTTTTTATACATCTTAGATTGCATAACGGGTCGGTTAAAAGGGAGGTATAGATTTGCTGGGCTTAACAAAACCATGATATATATTTATACACAACAATCATACAGGAAGAGAAACTTGTAACAAGCTACGGCTTTCTATTCACTTCTATGCTTAATCTATTATACCAGAAAATTTGACATCCTCCTCCTTGTAAATAACTCATATACATCATCATGTATATATTCATCAGTGGCATCGCGTGACTATTTCGTTTGGGTATGCTATACATGTTACAAAATTAACGTTAATGTAAACAGTTGGGTACAAATTTTTATCGATGTTCGAAAGAGTGGTGGGATTCTGGAAGCTGGGAGCTTAGGGGTAGGGGGTGGCATGACCCCAAGCACTGGTTTGTTTCAATTACTCCGTGCCAAAAGGTTACGCTTTCTTTGCTCTTGGGGAATTTATGCCTCCACATTTTGTCCAGAACTACTGCTGTTCAAAGGTTTAAATATGCACATCACATCAGAGCTCACCTTACTTGGTTCCATATAATTTTAGGATATCATTGAATGCTTTAATTTATCAATTAATACGATTTCAAATAAACCAACAGTTAAGTTTTTCACATGCCATTTATTTGAAAAACGCACAGAATTTGCATTTTGTGGTATGATTAGGTTATTAAAGAAAGGTTAAATTTACCTTGGTTTGTTATTTGTTTATATACAAGTTCAATTCTCTTTTTTTTTTAGAAAATGCGTTAGAACAGCATCACAAAACAGAGGTTGTCCTTTCAGTTCCAGCAATAATGTCTTTTCAATTGCCAGCAAACTTAAGCCGCATAGCCTTTCTCGTGTTTGCGTTCCCCGACAACGTATGAATTCTCTTCAGGGCCGAAAAAATAGTTCGACTGTAGCGGTTGGGCTTGGAAGTGACATGATAAGTTCTGCTAACTTATGAATTTCTTAAAATGTAACTTGAAGTTGATTTTCATTCATAAATTTTAAGTCATAAACAAGATTCACAGCAAAGTCATCAGAAGATAAATAATACTTTATTTCGTTTTTAAACGAATATAATCAAAAATCTGGCTATAGAAATCCTTTAAGCTTTCTGAAATGTTATCAGGGAACACCTTAGCATATTGGCCTTACTTTTGGCTACAAAGAAGTTGAAAAAAATCAAGTTCCGAAAGCGAAGAATATCTTTCTTTCATCTGCAGATAAATGCAGTTGACTATTTCCTGGTACAATCGAAAACTTGAGCTCTTCTTCTCTTCAGACCTTTTCTGTCTTTTTAGGTCTCGGTTTAACAATTGCCCGCTTTTTTTTTAAAATGCAAAAATCCAAATATCTTCAAATCCATGCTCCCTGTCATTTCTGAACTGCTCTATAGTGCCATAAACATCCTTACAACAATACACTATATTATAGGATGGATTTGGCTTTATATTAATCAAGGCATTGCTTTTTAAACAGCTTTTTAAACTATTTTTTAAGCAACATTTTAACCTTTCGCTGTCACACGTGCCTTGTATTCCTCTGTAAGTAGTTTTCTATAACGCGTGTTTTCATACTTTGATTGACAACTACAGGAACATTATTCGTAAAATACAAACTTT
>QLNU02003225.1:50208617-50227015 GCA_006491805.2 Dysdera silvatica | reverse complement strand
GCATTGCAATGGTGTGCGGTACAAATTTTTTTAGAACTATATTATAAACGTGAATGTTATGCCATGTTTTCGTATAGAAACGTCTTAATCGTTTATTTTTCTTATTGGAAGGTAGAATTTTATTAACAATTAACTATTTTATTACTAATTTAATTCAAAATTTTATAATTTTGAATTAAATTGTGGGAGTTTTTAAAAGAAATAAATTCACAAATATAATAATATCGGTGATGTTGCTTATTTCTGTGGGTGTGCGCCGCACACCTAGCACACCCAGAATATTCACTCCTGATATTCGTATAAACGTGTTGCTAACTATACTTCACAAACAGAAGTCTGGTGGAAAAACCGGTATTGTGGCATCGACACCTATTGTTTCTGGTTTTTCCACCAGATTTTTTTGTGAACGTATGTGTACATATGTACAACTCAACATGTACCCCAGATTGAACGAGTTTTTATTTGAAATAGGCAGAAAATCTTTTTTTTGGGTGGGGGGGATATATTCCGTTACTTCTATTCCTTAAATGTGCTTTCGTTTTAGGGACTCGATTCACTTCAGCAGAAGAGATGGGCATTTTGAATTACTCGCTGAATGTTCTGTTTGTGGTTTTATGGCTCAAAGACTACAATGGTCATGCTGCGCCCGGACCTACTGTTTTCCGAGGAATCTGAACCTCTTAAGGCCTAGGGAACCAAACCCCGGACTACAATGAGCAGTGCAATCTTTACGAGATCTCTGAGTAAGCGTTCTTTGTACACTGTTGGGAGTCGAACCCGGATTAACGGCGCACTAGGCGAACGCGTTACCACACTGCGCCACCACAGGGCACTCACTGTATGACGAGAATGCTCATTCCTCAAAGGAATGCATTCTTTTGTGTGTGCATGGGTCATTCCCCATACACCTCCAATCCCACTAGAAATCAAACAGCTCAACATGCGCAAAAATGATCAATTGATTCTATCTACACACGAAATGACATAAGCCAAAATAACGACAGAGAATTGTAAGTAAGTAAGTGAATAGCTTAACATGTGCAGAAATGCATCCAGAGTGGCTTAAAGTGTTATTTTATTTACACATTTAAATATGCCCCATTTATAAAGGAAATGAAAATCGCTTCTACTTTGCTTAACGTTGGAACTTTGTTACATACATATTTAACCTTCCATATTTCAAAGACAACTGAAGAAAGGTCAATTTCAGCATCACAATGAGAAAACAATTATCTAAACGATTTTTTTGTTTTCACTTTTGAAGTATTGATAATATATTACCTCTTGTGTCAACTGATAATCTAGACTCCAGGCAGCTATGGCTTAATACATCATCGCCACTTTCTGTAGACCCGTTGGATTTTCGAGGTTTATCTAACCTGTTGGAAATAGACAGAAAAATAAGAGACTATCATTAAGTCATCATTTCTTACACATATTTAGAAAACATCTTCGGGCAATCATGACTTTCAATGTTTTCGGGATATCATGAATCAATGTTTTCATGATATCACGAATTATGGTGAAGATGCTTTTTCTTACCTGGCATCAATCTGTCCATCTTAAAAGGTGATGCATATTAAACCAGTTAAATAATTGGTTGAGGGCACCGGAGGATCCAAAGTGGGGGGGGGGCAATGACCCTTCTTCAGCCAATAATATGCATTAATACAGAAATAGCCAAATGACCAATAGGAGCCAATATGTGACATAAAATACAGAATGACACTATTTACATGGCGAATGCTTTGTACCTGCTTTCAGAATAATATGGTTCAAACGTGAATGGCAGGGTCCCATTTGGTCCAGTTCCTTGTGGAAGCCGTTTAACAAATTCCATGTATTGCATTCCCGGCTCATACAGACGACTGCTTTCACAGAGCGTTTGAAACTGTTAAGTAAAAGAAGGATTTACATATAGAAAAATAATGTTAGTTTTCACTTCAACTAAATGTGGGGATTATATAAAATTTACACCTATTATAATTATTTATCAAACTAGGGATTTCCTTAGGTTGGTGGTGCTCAAATTTTTCATCCTGCGGGACCCTTTTCATATCACATGCCTAGTCACAGAACTCTGCAATAAATATTATTCACGAAGATCATAAAAGACTACCATTTTTACTGCTTGGGTATGAACAGTAAAGGTTAAAATTTACGGTTGCCATCGGTAGCAGGGCGAGTAAATATCCAGGAATGGCGATTAGAGAGATATGCCTTCAGTCACCACCACGCTTGTTTCCCAATGCAATTCTGCAGAATATAGACTGGTAACGAAACATGCAAAAGTTTCAAATGAATAATTTGATCCCATACTTGCAAGTAATTTGCAGTGGTCAGTTTAACTTAAATATCAAACCCGAATCAAGGTCCCTGAGGGGGCCGTAAATACGGCACTGGACATAAACATAAAAACAAGCAATAAATCAGTGTAAACAGTAAGGCATGAGCACACAAATGGGGGGGGGGCAGATGGGCCTTGAGCGCCCCCACCCCTTAGCCGTTTAAAAATTTGATTCACCCGAACCTGCTATGCATTTACTTTCAAAAGTTTTATAGTCACATTTTAAAATAAGGTACTTTTTAGCTCATTACTAATTGTCAAGCAGTATCAATTATTTTTGTAGCGTTTTGGTATCTTGTACATTCACTAAAATTCTTGACAGCTATGAGAAGGAGGTAATTTTTCTCAGCCCCTCCCCCCCTTACAAGTACTCGTTAATTTCTCTCAACCCCCCCAGAGGTACTTGTATGGGCATTTATGTAGTAAGGTAATAATATTCGATTGTTGTGGGGTAATCTGGTTACAGCCGATTAATCAACTTACCAAAAGGGTTATCATGGGAGAAAAAAATTACTGAATTCATGGATTTTCTTGAAAATTTTGGCAATGTTTTGCAAATCGCTTAAAGGAACAATAGGGTTCCATGAAGCACAATTTAAGAAACACTGCTTTGGGTAATTAAAGGAATTAACTATTACTGTGCAGTTTGCCGCTACGCTTCCTTATAGTTCATATCAATCCTGGATGGGATGGACTGGGCCACCGTCCAGCCGGCCCTCGGAATGATGCGGCCCTCATGGGCGATGGGACTCGCAATTACAAATGAGCAAGGATTTGTGCCCTTTGGTAAAACAGCCTCATGCTCAAGTGAAATTTAGCCATTCAAAACAGGTTAGGAGGTTTTCTGTGACTTTTCCAGGTTTGAGCAAAAAATTTCCCTTCCCCCCCGACCTTTAAGGATAATTTCATATTCCCTGATAATTGCAGGTTCTCCAGGTTGGGTGATAACTCTGTGAAGTCTTCCATGACAAGAGCTATTTCATTATTGGAGTTACTATTGGATCCGAGAAATGATACTCCACTGCGTTTTCATAAACAGCAACAAATACCAATCAACTTAACAATTACATTAAGCACTTACTTGCACAGGAGCGTGGGCACATATCGTATGTTGGAGTTGAAAATATCCCACTGTGACAGCCTTCATCGTTTGGTCGCACTGGTAAATAAGTTCCCGCACTTGTTTCAGCACTTCTGACTAGACAAGGGGAAAACAACGAGTCATTAGAGTTCAGTTAATTATCCACTAAACTTCTAGAAGCCACGCTAATTAACGGCTTTTACGAATGTCGATATTAGCAGATACGCATAGATAACATATAAGTGGGTCCTAATTAATAAGATTTTTAATGCTCCACAGCTCTTTGCAATGAGTTAACTGAAATTATCAAATTACAAGTTGTTCACACACAAGTTAACTTACCGAGAATTACAAGTGCAGCATAAGATTCTCTACGAAAGAGGGGAAATAATTTTTTAAATGAGGCGACCCACATTTTTTTTATTATACTCCTCTCTCTATTCCTCAAAATTCCATGACGAATCACAAACAAAACTTTGGTTTCGAGGAAAATAGCTTCATATTCATATGGAATTTATCCATCAAAGAGCAGAAGACCCCGCCCCACCCCCCAACTTTTAGGGAGATCTCCAATCCCTGACGATTTCAGATTTTCCAGGCACATGCAAACCCCATTACTGACAATGTCGACCATGAACTACACTTTTTGATCCATTAGTTATCGGTTGAAAAGCCACAGGTGGCAAAAACTATTTCGTTAGACTTACCTTTCCACATGTCTATGTTTCCTGGATCAGGTTTGTGCTTTATGGTGCAAGGGCACTTAAGATTGGTTGGTTGGTTGTATTTTTATGGCACAAGGACAACAAGGGTCATTCTGAACCCGACAAGGTAAGACTGTACATATGGTGACAATTAAGGCCATACAGCACTGCGATCTACAGTTTCTGAAGAAGCTGAATCTCTATTGCCTTGAGCAGCAGAGCGGATGAGGGGCGGGCAGCAGGGACTGCAGCCCGGGGGGCCCGGATGAGGTCTAGGGGCCCTTACTGGCAAGGACCTATGCTGCGGGAGGGGCCCGGCCGAGGAAACTGGTCATGGGGTCGGTCGAAGTGAGCCTGGGGGCCCGCATTGGCTCTAGGTACCCCTGTAGGACAACGTTTCTCAACCCTTTATGCTTCACGTACAGCTTGATCAAGCAGATATAACCGTGGTTATAGAGTAACATAATGAGAATAAAATGTAATTATCCAATAATCTCACCTATTACCTAGCAAAATGGTGACTTTGTACAAACATAAAAGATTTGTTAAACCATTTGTCATTATTGATATATGCACATATCCAATTTTGAATTCACAAATTGTATATACATTGGCAACGACAAACAATGTAATGAATTTTATAAATCTGTGGACATTTTGTTGCATAATCAGTAAAATTATTAGATCTAGTGACTTTTGAGCTCTTGTCGCTTGGCCCCAAGCGTTTTACCGTGTACCTAACATTGAGAAGCTGTGGTTTAGGAAACCAAACTCACGACCATAGTGGGCAGAAAAAATGGCACACACATTCAACGATACCACTGTTTGTTTTGTTTTGTGGTTTTACGGCTCAAAGACTACAATGGTCATGCTGCGCCGGGACCTACTGTTTTCCGAGGAATCCGAACCTCTTATGGCCTAGGGAACCAAACCCCGGACTACAGTGAGCACTGAGCGAAACTGAACACAGGCTAACAACATTAAGGACAAATAGGTCGTTATCTGTCTATACAACTGCAGGACTTTTTCCGGTTCATACAAGTAATCCTTTTGGCTGATAAAAGTTAAAGAGGAAAGTGGAGTTAAACTTGAAAGCCATTATTTTGAGGCTAGCCTGGAATACAGTTTTTTTTCATCCTTTCATGATTATTATATGAGTTACAGAGGAAAAAAAACAGATGTAGTACGATCCAGAAAAAGTATGCATGTGCAGAAATAATTTCTATTGATTATATCTATTATCCCTTCGCAACCTTTCATAAGGAAGCCCCCATTTTGAGAGACAAAGAAAACTTAATTATAAAACTAATGTTTTCAGAGTCTTACTTTGACTGTTTCAAGAGAAGACTGCCTCTCGTTTGCTTCTACGACGCATGACTTGTAAGTGGTTTCGGCTTCCATAGCTCGTTGCCAAGCATCATCTTCAAGTCGCCGCTTCTTATCTAGCTTGCTCGCTTCACTGTTTTCATTATTTCCGGCTTTTAAAGCTGATTCTTTGGCCTTCCCATATTCTTGCCGTCGTTGATGGTAAAGTGATTTGGCTTTTCGCAAATTCGTTACAGCTTCATGCTTAATAATAATTAAAAAAGGTCAATGGTATGTTAATGGTAGAAAGGGTTAATTTCTTAGGAAATACACAGAACTCTCCCTCTCTCTCTCTATATATACATATTAAAAAAGAATAACTTGTTGTAGACCAAGATATAAAGTACAATAAAATATTTTGTTTAATTTTTAAACACCTATGAAAACAAAAAGAAAAATCAAAATGAATGAATATATTTAACCTTACCATCCTTTTTAATTCTCGATGCCATGTGTCTTTGATCTGTTTTCTTATCTTATCATGCTCATTGCGCCTAGCAGTCAGGGGCTAAAAAGTTCAGAAGTGGATCATGATTAGACATGGGAATAAAATAAAAGTTAATATTCAAATACAAACTATGCAATATTACCTCATCTCCAAAATTTGACAATAATGCTGCATTTCCAAATGAAGCAAATCGAAAAGACATAAGTTAATATTATTCAATAACCTGCTATTAAATATTTATTAAACATTTTCATTAAACCAATATCATTTACAATTCATTATTAAATACATTTATTATTATTAACCTTCAATCAAAGAAGCTGGTAAAGTTTCGATAAGGTAAGAAGAATTCACAGAGATTTCACGTCAAAAGCTTTAAAAATATAGGGAATTGTTAAACAATCTGCAGTCAAAACTTATGCTTTTAAAAAAACTTAAGGCCAGATTTATTGCAATTTGGGAATTTATGGCACAAACGTGAGGCTCACATTTGGGCTATAAATTCCCCAACTGCATAAATTTGGCCATGGGAAGTTGTTTTGGACTATAGTAAGTAGTGAAACCTTTTCCAATACGGTTCTAGGCTGGAACGGCAAATTTTCCAAATTTTGTTACATGATTAACTAATGTGGATGCAAATAATAACATCCCTGTAGTTCCAGAACGACTCATTTTCGGGCATTGGTTCCAGTGGTGACAGATTGGGTAAAAGTAGCGGATTGGGTGACTTTTTAAGTGCCCTTGTTCAAAAATTTCGAATTGGGCGACATGCTACTTTTAATTATCTTCAGGCTATAAATCTGAAAAATACGCTACTTTTTTATTTTCATATATAAAATCACAAAATATTATTAGTATTACATAATACAATAAAAATTTTGTTTGTTGAACATTTCTATTCGCAGTGAACGATAGTTTTATTAAAACATAACATGTTCGATACTCGTTCAATTCCTATGAGATCTCTGTGGTTCAATTCTTGTTTTGGTACTTTCAATCACAGAGATCTTATATGTACTCAAATGGACGTCACGTGACTTCGAAATTCGTTTAACATTGCAGTTCCGTGCAAACCTTCGAGCATATATACGCTATATAGGTTCGAAAGTGCAAACCATGGAGCCACATTAGTGAGGTCAAGTTTTCTATTTTCCTGTGTTACAGTACGTAATTATAATCAAGCGTGCATACAGGGAGAGGTCAGAGGGGTCATGATCCCCCCCCAAAAATACGTTTTTTCACTGTAAAAAATTCCAACTTTCATGATAAATGAAGGATGTTATTCCAAGACCATGGCAAATTTTGTCTCTGAACCCCGCACTCCCCCCACCCTCAAAATGAAAGTCTATATCCTCTCTTGATTATAAAGGTGCATGCTTGTTCAAGTTTGGATTATATACCTTGGGATATTGTGAAAAATTGTTAACTTGGCAGTTCTTTTCACAATTATGCCAATATTTTTTTAAGTTAATTTGAGTTCCATTCAATTTTCGTTCAGCAATGCAAGTACACAAACGATTATATTGACCTGATATAAATATATCTATTAGGCTTTAATATCAAAAACACTAAATAAGTGAATAAAAAAAAGACTGCAACATGTTGTGGCCATTTTAAAAATGGCAAAATCCTAAGGCTGAAAAATCTCCAGACATATCAGGGCCATATTGGAGGGGATCGAAGCCCCATCCTTTTTCTACGTTGCTACTGAAGCTACTACTACTACTAGTTGCAAAATAATTCATTTTTATGTTTGGGCTACAAATAGTTCAAATCCGCTACTTTTGGAGCACAGTTTGCTACTTTTTAATCTTCAGATCTGGCAACACTAATTGGTTCACTGGACCAAAGTTGTTTCTTTTGATCTCTTTCACCTATTACGCATGCTTGACAATTGCCTCCAGTATGGTAAAACAATCGTTTTCCATACCTTTGATGACTAAATGGCAACACTACTCAGGGCCAGGGAAGGGAATTTTTTAATTTTTTTTAATCTGCTGCATTATTAGGTCAATCACTTAAATTATGTGTCAAAAAAATTTTTTTGTTCATGTAATTGCCTACATAGCAATGATGTGGATGTAAATAATACTTTCATTCTACCCCATCAGCATTTTACACATTTTAACTCAATGCCCCTATTATAGACTTGCCCGCACTCTTACTTTTAACTCTTCATCACTCTCTGACATTTTAAATGACCATGCTGACCATACGCACGTTTTAAAATTTTTAAAAAGTACTGGTTTTTACTACAGTCTTTGATTTTACCATGTTTGGCGCAGTATAGCCCAGATGCTCTTGCGCCATAAAAATCCAAACAAATAAACTTTCATTCTACAGCCAAATCGGATCCTTTGCGGACCTGATTTCGCCAAATATGGCTTATTTGGCGTCCTTTACCACCCCTTTCAGTTTGTTCCATTAGTTTTGAATCACTCTGTATAAGCCAATTAGATAACCAATGCAGTGTTCCATACCTCGATAAACTTGCAGCCTTCGAGCAGAGAACAAGTCTTGAGATTGGTCTGAGCATTGTCGTAATCCTGATCCAGCGCCATGCAATAGATAGATTGAAATGGAAGGAAGCTCTATGTGAGACAAAGGTAAAAAAAAAGTCATAATCTGATTCGATAATAATAAAAAATCACATTGAATAAATTTTTACACAAAAAATATTATTTATTTACATGTACCTCATTAAGCGTGGATGATATGCATATATTATGAAAAGGTTCTAAGATCAGGGTTCTATAGTGTTAATCAGGGCTGTTCACAAAGGGTATGTGCAATGTGCACCACGTACTCTCAAGAAATTTTGAAAAATACCGAATATGTACCGCGTACTCTCAAGGTCTCACGGAAACTTTTGTATTTGCTGGTTTTTGGGGCAACTTTCAACGAACTTCAGTCTTTTTTTTTTTCCCCTAGTCATTTACAAACTTGAATGGAAACAAATGAGGAAAACTCCTGTGAATCCCCCAGGTCTCAAAATAATATCCTGCGTATGACCAGAAGAGGAATGAAAAACTGATGAAAGTGGCAACAGCCAACTTGGGCTTGGATAGAAGATAGACGACAAGTCAAATGCCAGTCAACGCAGAATGGTGACATCACAAAGTCCCCTAACCCCGCAATTACAATATTCTTTAATTAAGACAGCACCGCATACTCTCAATAATTTTCTTCAGGACAGCCCTGATGTTAACCCCTTCCATATAATGATGAACGTCCATCTGTCATGGCTACTAAACTGCCACTCAACGAATCTGAATTCCTGATGACGGGGGAATTAAACTTTGGAATAACATGGACTGGTTAAAAAAAAACCTCTTTTTGCATTAATGGAACCCAGATTTTCTGTACACGATGGCTAAACACAATACTACCATGCGGCACTTGGTGGTTGTAATGTATTAGGTAGGCCGAAGGTTACAACCAACGTGTGTGTGTATATTGCCCATGACAGCATCTGTAACCACACCAGAAAAAGGTTGTCGTTACTCCCTCCTTACAGTACACAGTCTATTCTTCTATTAACATTACACCTATATATATATATTTTTATATAATATTGATTATAAGGAATGTATAATTTACGATTAAAAAATATCAAACTCACATCTTCTTTTAATAAAGGCCTCATCGTCTGAACCAATTTGACTAGATTTCGAGCATGTTCGGCTTCTGAAAACCAAAACAGAAGAAAATATTTGCATTGAGCTAATACTTAAAAAGAAAAAAAAAATCAATCCAATTAAAACACAAAATATACAATAAAAAATAAATGAAATTAAAAATGATTCAAACGTTTACATGTGGAGTAAGAAATTTAACATGCAGCCAACAAACCTAAGGTGCATCGCTTGTCGATGTAGGCCACAACGTCTTTTGCATATTTGGACCACACTTTTGCACGCTTCAGTGCTAGATCAACGCCATCTGCCAATTTTACCAGCCTCTTGTCGATTTCCTCTGGACTTAGATTTGGAAACGCTATATTCCAAAAGCCACCAAAGAAAAAATAAACTAATGTAACAAATAATTACATATAAAGGACACCAATTACAATATTCCAGCTGATTAACACCAATTACAATATTCCAGCTGATTATATAAATGGGTAAATACATCTCCAGTATAATTTACAAAAGTATTCAAATTAATAAATGAGGTACCTGGAGGAGAAGGGGGAAGGAGAACTCTAAAGAATAATAATGGGAGCACACAAGTAATATTAAAATATAGTGTAACCTGGTAAAGTGGCCACCTGTATAAAACGACCATTTTTTTTGTAAGGGAGAACTCGGTAGAGACTTGGCGATAACGCCTATACCAAAGTCTGTCATGACCATTGTGGTCCAGTCACAAAGGTGGTTACTTTAGGCAGGCTTTACTGTATTTTACCTCTCAAGACTCCTTATGGATCATATGGGATGGGCCTAAAGGCTTATTGCGACCTCTAAATCACTACACACATTTACATACTACTAAGCTTACTGAAAGTCTAAGACTACTTAGTGCATCCAAAGAAGACGGTGGCTATAATCACTGTGGCACAATGCATCCAAAGACAGTGCACATAATCACTGTGGCACAATGCATCCAAAGACAGTGCACATAATCACTGTGGAACAAGGATATAGACTGCGTAAATCGTACCATATTTGAGGAGAATTTGAACTTCCCCCCACCTCACAGCTGTGGAATTGGAAAATCATTTCAACCCCCTTTTTGTAATTAAAATAGCATCTATGCAAATTACTCAATGCAATTAAAACTATTGGCTGTAATTAAGATTTAACCAAAACTATAAAATTTACCCTCTTTTATTGTTTTTACAGCGAATAGATATTAAGCAATTTAAAACATTAAAGAAAAATGTAATAAAGTTACAAACACTGCATGGTCAACACCATAATTTTATAATCGCTGCAAAAAAAAAATAAAAAATAAATAGAACATGTATAAATGTTTGTTTTTTGGTTTTACGGCTCAAAGACTACAGTGGTCATGCTGCGCCGGGACCTACTGTTTTCCGAGGAATCCGAACCTCTTAAGGCCTAGGGAACCAAACCCCGGACTACAGTGAGCAGTGCGATCTTTATGAGATCTCTGAGTAAGCGTTCTTTTTGCACTGCTGGGAGTCGAACCCGGATTAGCCGCGCAATAGGAGAACGCGTTACCACACTGCGCCACCGCAGGGCCATGTATAAATGTAGTAAGTATAATAGTTAAACAGCTGCTGTTTATGTCCAATATTCACAAATATCGAAAACTGCAAAACATTACAGTTGCGATAAATTTAAAAATTTATATCGAAATTTTATTTTATAAAATACAGTACTTCCTATACACTTTATACAATTAAGATAAAGTATAACTTTTAAAACCATAAAAATGCATTTAAATTTTATAACATTACAGAATAACTGTTCTAAAAATACTTACCAAACCTTTTATCTTGGTTGTATATATCACCATCGCTTTCCATTAGCAAATTATCACATGACTAAAAAATCAACGTTTAATTATTTCTAAGATTATAAATAAATTAATCATTATATTACGATCACAGACGAACCAGAATTATTTACAAAGTATTTTTTGTGAGTTTTGTAGCGTACGGACAGCAAGGGTCATGCTGCGATGGAACCTTGTTTTCTAAGGAAACTGGACCTCTTAGGGCCCAGAGACCACCCCCCAGACTACAGTGAGTGGCTTGGGGAACTCTAACCCCCCCATGACTACAGTAAGCAGTTAGCCAGAAAGTGTCCCCCCACAACCGCAGGAAGTGGATAAAACAATACGCTAGGCGAACATGGATACGGCACAGGTGAACACTGGCGGATCCAATGGGGGCACTCGCCGGAGTACTGGACACTTGGCTAAAAATAGGAATCGGAAACAAATTGCCCCTCCAATCGAAAGATTTCTGGATCCGCCACTGACTACGGAGATCATAAACAGAAAGACGACCCTTTGAATTTAAGACACATGTACTTCAACACTTACCCTTGTCTTTGGTACTGGTTGGGACGAACTGTCTAAATCACCCATTAAATACTCGGAGACTCTGAAAAGATACAAATGAAATTAAATTTTAAAATTCGGAAAAAGCAAAGGTTACATAATGCATCATAACCGTAATTTTCATGCATAGTAATGAAGTAGAGTACAATACTAGAGATTCCTCATTTTATGAACTTATGTGAACACCAGAGAAACGTAAAAAGTTCATAAAAATGGGAAAATTAATGTTTCTTCTACAGAACATTTTTTTGGAAACAACAAGTCTGTATCCTATGGAAAGATCGCATTGTACCAGGACCCTACATTTTTCCGAGAAATTCACACTTCTTAAAACCAAAGGAAACAACCCTCTCGGATTATTTTCGGTTAAAGCATAATAGTTCGAAAAAATGTGTAATTCATAAATTAGAGTTTTGTAAAAACATACCCACTGTAATAACAAAATGTCTCACTTCATCGCAACATTATTCTTTTAATGAATTAGACGGGGACAGGATTTATGATCCCTTTTAATCATTTATATTTAATAACAAATTAAGTTTGTTATGTTACGAAAGTTTGACACTGGACCATGGGTGCGTTTGTGGGGGCAGGGGGGTCAGTTGCCCTCCTAGAATTGAAATATATGCAATATTTTTAATACATTAAAAGGTTAAAGTGGTTATTTGCTTCAGGTTAACATTGGCAAAAAAAAAAAAAAAAAAATTTCCCTTAATTTGTCTTGATGAACTTATGTTCCCTTTGGTCCTGATATTAAAAGTTACAGAGATCATTTCTTTCATTTTTTAAAACACCATATGCCCCTTTGGTTAAATAATACCCTATTTCAGAACATACACACTCTAAGTTGAATTATGAAGCGGAATCTGCATTCCCACGTCATTTTACAGAGCATATATTGGGGTCATTTTTTTAACGATATTGTATATAAATAATTCTCATACATAAGAGATGTTCGATTCGGAAGAAATATGCATGTTGTTTGAATGTTTTAAATTCCGAGCTTGTGCTATGGGTCATCGGAGATGCGTCTGACAACTCACCATGACTATTGAACTACAATACATTCATAACCAGCCAAGTTTAGCAGGAATTGTTTTGTAGCACTCTTCTAAACCAGGAAACCCACAAGTCAATAGCCCATTAATCTGATAGGGACAGAAATTATCATCATGTATGGGTTGTTGAGCTGGCATTGCAAGACCCCCCCCCCGACCAAATGCCCTTCTGGATCCGAACCTACCTACAGCATATAGTTTCGGGGGAATATAATATATAAATAATATGATACAAACGCATGTGTCCAAGCTGAACTAATCTGAAATGCACCTCTGAAGTGAGCTAATAAAATAAAGAAAACAATTGAAAAAAATAGCCAAAAGTTTGCCTTTTCGCCCTTGTCACCTTTGTTTTGTCAAACAATGCATTGTTGCTTTTTCTGCTTTCGGAACACAGTTTATGATATGTGTTTTAATTTCACTTAAATTCCCACAATTCTTAGTTGATTTATTCAAAATTTTAGGGTCATTGCTCTAAAAAAAAAATTTTTTTTATAGAATTGTAGAATCCACATATTTTTTATTTGCAACTTGAACAGCATTTTGTTTGTCAAATGTATGATTTCCTAAAACTTTGCCCTTGCGCCATCAGGCGCTTAAAAAAATCGCCCAATCTGGCATCCCTGAAGTGAGCCTTCCATGCCAACCCTAGCTACAGCCCTGATCAAAACACATTACTTCTCTAAGGCTGCATCACAATCTTTAACGCTACTTGAGCACTCACATAATTTTTGAATTGTTATACTACTGACTGGTATATTTACAAAATTTAATTACAGTGGGGGGTTATGACTTCCATCAACTCCACCCTGCATAAGCCAATGTCCTATGATTCCCTGCATAAGCCAATGTCCTATGATTCCCTGCAGGATGTATAATAGTTCTACTTTCGAGAGTTAGTCAACATGGCTAGCCCAGATGCCATGTGAGTCTCAATTGTGTTCTATCCACTATTTACGACCTTTGTCACGCCGTTAGGTCAGCTTTGCGGATATTCATCAGTTGGCACCTGTACAATTAAGTATTGTGTTCACAAATTGCGTCTGATGTGTGTAAAGACGCACACACATAAACTTTATTTCTCGAATGTACAATGAACAATTTTAGATTTTAAAATGCCAGTAAAGTTTGAAAACGCTATTCAAAAACAAACACTTAGAAATATGGTAATATTTTGCACACACTTAAGAAGCCATATCTAAACCAGCAGTTTTAAAAAATAGATGGTCAAAATGTATCTGATATTGCCAAAATCACGAAACTGAAAGAAAACTTCCACATTAAAGTTAACACAAAATTTAGTCCTGTTGTAATGCGCAATTTCATCACAACAGTGGCTCTGATCCTGAACAAAACGGCATTGCTGATACAGTTACAACATTCCGTGAAACATCGTCATAATATTTGCAATAGTAGATAGTGTATTTCAAGGACTTGAATTTGTTTGAACAAGCAATTTTGAAAACAACTCCAGAATGGTCTAACATTTAAAGAAAAAACAAAAACACTCTAACTCATCATCTGATACAGAACTGCTTGATGAAGCAGCTTGTGTAAATAAATACAAGCTGATTCAGAGTCAAATGAAAATAATTTAGAAATTGATTAATGATGGATAGGTTTCTAAAGTTTTTCAAGAAAATTTCATAAACCATCAGCAAAATAATAGAACGTATACTGTCACTGCAAGGAAGTAATGAAGCACTTGAACTTTTTTTTTCTTTTTTTTTGGAATACAAAAAATGCAGACTTGAGAGTCTTGAGGCCCAACAAATGAGTCACTCAATCTCAGAAGTCGTGCAGGAACTATGATTTTCGGTGATAGTACAAATTTTTTTCGAAACTTGCCATCATGGACGCATATGTGAAAAGCGTATTCCATCATTTGTTTTAATTTTTTTTTCGTTAATAGGGGAATGTTTTGAAACTTCATTGTGGTTGTGAGAATGTTTTTATTCTTACCATTGCAAGCTTCACGAATTGAAGAGATTGTTGTGTCATGATGTACTGATGTTTTTAATGGGCATGGAGAAGTATGGGGACATTGCCCAATAGGCATGAACTGATTCAAGAAAAGCACTGGGTCACAAAAACGTCTAGAAAACAATGTTTGGTGTTACTCTAGATAATGCATCCCTCAGAAAATTTTTACCAATTTACCATGTAGGCCAACGAGCGTTGGCAGTCCACCATGATGGAAAAACATAGTTTTTATAAGGTTAGTTAGGCCTATCCTTGGTAGTTTTTAAAATAATGAAAATACGAGAAATTTTTTCCCCCTTGCCCTCCAGATGTTTTGACATTTTTTGGCCTTCGGCCAAGGCAGCCCAAACGGATAACATTCCAGAAACCTGGTTCCATGGAAGCATTGAATCCGTGGTTTTTTGAAAAGTAAGGTATTGAATGGTAATAAAAAATGTTTAACGATATTTTCTTGGGGGAGGGAGAATTTTCTTTGTAAAGGAAAAATTGGAAAAAGAAGGCTCATGGACAAATGATGAAAAAGTAAAACTGCAGTGAAAAACCAAACCAAAACCATATGAAATCAAACTAAGACCATTTGAACAAGGTTGCTAGCAAGGGCATCATTAAGGCAAATTAGAGAGGGCATTATTTCATTTTTTTTTTTGCCAATGTTAACCTGAAACAAATAACTTTTTCTTTTAATGTATTAAAAATATTGCATATATTTCAATTCTAGGGGGGAGGGGGCGACTGACCACCTTGCCCTCCACAAACGACACCCATGGTTGCTAGTAACACTAGAAGAGCAGGAAACAACATTTGGCGTAACTGCACAGTCTATCACACGACTTCTCTCTCCTCCTAAGTTATGTCAAAAATTACAGCAGATCGGCTTGTGATGTCCATCATTCGAGTTAACACCATTTTCACATGCTTCAAGTTTCTAACGCTGTGTATTTTTTTGTTGTAGCAAAATTATGTCGAAAATAATTTTGTAATTCATTTCTAGTCTTATTTTTAATTAAGAAGTTATATGTTTTCAGTGATTCAACATTATACTGATTGTGGGGTGGCAGCAAGCATGTCAGGCCTTTTTCTGCTTTCTCCCTCCGCAGATGTCAGCTATCAAGCTCATAGAAAAGCCTGTGTTTTTTGATTAAAAACAATAACCACAGAGCTACCAAGCGCTGGAGAGCCCCCTCTTTATCAAGGTATGAAATTTATAGAAAGTAATAATTACTAACCCAAAAACACAATGAATATTTCCAACATGAACTGTTGACTTTGCCTGTTGCCAATCGATTTTGGCAACATTGCAAAAGATTCAGGAGATGAAAGGTGACGAACCATGCAGTTTCACCCAACACTCAAAGCGAAATCACCAAGCACTATAAAGGATACATAATCTGGAGTAGAACATAACATTTATTATGGCAGACATCATTGGCATAATCTACATTGGTATAAGAGTTGCCGTAATGTGTACTGTTACCAGATTTTCACAAGTCAATGTGTCAAGGATGTACCGTGAGTAGGCCTATTTTGACGCCAGTAAAACCACATCTGTTCCCAGAGGCGGATTTACGATTTTGGTGCCGGTAGACTAACTGTTTTAGCAGCCTAATCTTGCCAAGTGTAACTAGAGGCATAACAGAGATTTTGTCAAATGCTTCATATGATGCCCCTGACGGTTATTTTAAATTCATTTTTTCACAAGTATTCATGACTTTAAAGCCTCAGGGTGACACCCATGATAACTCACCCTTTACCAATGTCTAGTTACGGCCCTGAACAAAACAATTCAAAATTAATTCAATCGATCACCAAAAAAATACAGTTCCGCGTTCGCAAACCTTTCGGCAGCACTTTTAATTGAAAATTTACAGCCTACATAGCCTATTGGTAAATCAGCCACTGCCTATGCTAGGGCCAACCAGGGACGGACTGGATCGCTGGCCAACCTATAGGACCAGCACCCTGCAATAATCCAAGGTATGCGCCCTTTGAGAAGACCCAGTCCGCCCCTGAGGCCAACTGCCATGGACAACAGTGTGGGGATGAGCAGGGTCATCAGAAGATGGAAACTTTAGAAGTTATCAGTTACTGTCCATGAATTATAACCGACTTTTCTTTAACTATCGTCATTAGCATAGCCTTTACTAAGTTCAGTATGCCTCGTCTCCCTGTTTATATAGGATTTATTCCTATAGCTAGTATCGTGCAACAAAATTAGTGAGAGACTCATGAAATTTGCATCTTACCATCCAATGGGCTGAGAGATAATTGCTTTAAAGAGAACAGTGCATATTAATCCCTCGTCGCCAAGTTACTTCTGACATTATCGAAACTTTCGCTATATGGCCACAGTACACATGTATCGCCAAGGCGAGGCAACCTCTTTCCCGGATTACGTCATCAAGTGTTTGCTTCCCGGCCGCCATGTTTTTTTAAGGAGTAATTACCTGTTATACGCTTTTAATATTTTTTAAACAAAAAAAACAAAAACTTACTTCTGTCTTTAAGCGCATGAATTTTGAGGAGGATATATGGTTTTAATGGCTTTTAAAAAAGCCAGAAACATTTCCTCCACTTCGTCTTTGTGACGCCGCCTCCACATATATTCTGCGAAGTATGAGTCAAACAGCTTTTCATCGCTGACATCGCGATGCTCCACGTTCTCCCATACCTCCACTCCCCTCTTCCACCATACATACTCTCTGTCTCAAACATACTTTCAATTTTAAACCGTAAAAAAAAAAATTTTTTTAACGTTCGCTCATACTATCGCTGCAATTCACAAAATACTACCGCTACGAAACGCACCCAACAACGAAATGGCTGAACGGACGCTGTGACACTACAATACAACTACCATATCCATGCCTACATTCTTTATGCTGGACAAAATCTTCAGTCCATTTTAAGAGTATAACACAAGTTTTGGCGAAGAGTTGGTAAAGCATGAGATACATCTGTACCTGCTACTCTTAAACTTGGTATGAGCATTTTTTTCATATAGTAGATCTGTATATCAGCTCTACCATAGTATATACATATATATACATGGTAGAAGCTTATACATAGTATATATATATAGTAGAAGTTTGGTGGAAGTACAAACATGTCCCATAGTACTTTTTTCCTCTTGAAAAGGACTAGAAATGTCACTGTAGGCGGGCTTGTGACATCAGAGTATGTGACGTGTTGTATGATATCATACGGCTGTTATCTTAGGAGGTGGTAAGAGGCTTTGAACATGCTTTGTTGTTATTTTGAGTTGTTATTTTGTTCAGCAATCGGAAATATGGCGGTGGAAAGGGAAGACAAGTATGTTGGATTGGGTTATGAAAGTAGATTTAACAAGTTCGGAGTATGAGTGCTTGGATTGCAAGGAGTT
>QLNU02003225.1:50166281-50195963 GCA_006491805.2 Dysdera silvatica | reverse complement strand
TATTAATGTTAAGAATGTTTTATACAAATAGGTTTATATTAGCTTCCTAAAAGCAGCCCACTGTCGGCCCATTAGCTCAGTTGGTTAGAGCGTCGTGCAAAGGTCGTGGGTTCGATCCCCCCATGGGCCAAGTTTTTTTGTTTTTTTTAACTCTCGCTAAAAATTAGATTTTATAACGAAAATAAAACGTAAGAAATCTTTTTAAAGGAACTAGTGATTTATTTTAATTCATTTATTCTGGGAAAAAACACAGCATTTAGTTGTGGGGAGAGAAAAGACAATGAACCTTACGGGACAAGCGGTTTCGAAGCCACATTTTCGGTAATGAACATCATGAACGTTTGGCTAGATTTCCTTATGTTTACAAAGCAGACGTTTTCATTAACGTTTGTACAAATTAAATGTATTCTATTTAAAAAGTTCATTGTTGTATATAAAGACCGGTACACATATAAAGGAAATCTATAATCATGTTCAATAATTTTGTAGAGGGAACAAAAATACAAGTTGACAACACTGAGCTAGAAATTGCTGATTCATATATTTACCTTGGCCAGCTGATTTCAATGGATGGCAACATTATGAAAGAACTCAACAGACGTATTAAACTTGGCTGGAGTGCATTTGGAAGAAACAGTTTTATCCTGAAGGGGAAATTGCCTTTATGTCTAAAAAGAAAAGTCTTCAACCAGTGTGTATTGCCAGTCCTCTCTTATGGATCAGAGACATGGAGTCTAACAGTTGGAGCAATACGAAAGTTACAGACAACGCAAAGGAGCATGGAGAGGTGCATGCTTGGAATAACTAGGAGAGATCGAAAAAGAAACACTTGGGTGAGAGAGCAAACTAGAGTAGAGGGCATCATTGTTAAAGTAAAAAGGCTGAAATGGCGATGGGCTGGGCATATTGCAAGAAGAACTGATCACCGATGGACAACAAAAATTCTCAACTGGATTCCATGAGGCCACCAAAGACCTAGAAAAAACTTCATCAAACTAGATGGGTGGATGAGATAAGAAAACATGTTGGAGTGACGTGGAAGCGAATTGCTCAGGATATACGTATGGAAAGCATTTGGAGAGACCTTCATCCAGCAGTAGATAGATAGAATATGATGATAACACATATGAAGACAGCTATTTTCCCCATGTTTTTAGGAAAAGTTGTTTCTTTGTGCAGAAGTTGAAGAAGTCGTGGAGTGAAAAATTTGAAAGTTGCTGAAAATAGAAAATACATTTTTGCAACAAAATTAGTTTAGCTTGATTCGTTTTAAACAAAATTGTTAATTATGTTGTTATAATTAATCCACGATTAAGATATAATTATTTATGGCATGTAACCCTCCCCATATGGACGGTACTGATTTCATACGGCGAGAAAAATTGCGCAAAGCCTAAAAAAATTGGGCGTTTAATTGACAATGGCCATTTTCTCCCAATGACGTCACAATTTTCAATCGATGATTGTTTAGCAGCGAGAAGTATCGGGAATTTTATCGATATATCGTTTGAAGTTCAGCGCGTTGTATTGTGTCGTAAAGGTGCTCGATAGAGCGTATAATAAGGAAGAAGACACTAGAACGATTCTCACCGAAGTCACTGAGGTGCGTCTATCGCCCAAGCATCTGAATTATTTCTCCCGTGGCACATCATACCCTGCGTGTCATACGCACTGTGTCACGAAAAAAAACCAGCAGGAAACGTAGGCGACATTTAAATTGAGTGGTGGGTAACGTGTAAAGGTCGTGCCATAATTTTGCATATATGCGCAAAGTGCAAAAGTTGCGGTTGCCCAAATATCATTTGTGAGCGAGGATTTAAATAAATGCTATCGATTTTGCGATACGATAAATTCGATATCAATCGATGCTATTTCCATGATAAAGAGAGAAGCTTCGTCATTGCTTTCAAAAGACTTTTTATTGCCAAGCGTTTTCAATTGAGCTTAATTATCCAAACTTAGTATTAAAAAGGACAAATTAAAATTTACTAATTAGAAACGTATTCTAACCATTATTTATCAATTAGTCGAACTTATTTCTAAAGTGTTAGAAGTCGTTAGTAATCTGTTAAAATAAAAAGTTAAAATTTCATATTTTGTTAAATACGTTATATATCATAAAAAACCGGTTTAAATTATAAAAAAAAACCGGTTTAAATTATAAAAAGCAATAAACCAGATTTCAGGCTTGTGCCGGCGGCGGCCTTCTTTTCACAATGTGAAGATCATTGGTTTCATATGGGGAGAAGAGGGGCTTGAGCCCCTCAGCTGTTGCAATTTATCGCGAACCTGCTATGCATTTACTTTCAAAAGTTTTACAATCACATTTTAAAATAAGGTACTTTTTAGCTCATTACTAATTGTCAAGCAGTATCAATTATTTTTGTAGCGTTTTGGTATCTTGTACATTCACTAAAATTCTCGTCAGCTTTGAGAAGAATGTAATAATTTTTCTCAGTCCATCCCATTTGAAGTACTCGTTAATTTTTCTCAGCGAGTAGGGTCGAATGAACGAAACGAAGTAGGCGTTATTGAAAACAAAATTTATATCACACACTTTTTAATATTTGAAAAGGAAAATTTTTACATACAAGATAATTTTAGATGGGTTTATTCGAACAACCTATCTCCTCTTATTGCACATTACTACGACATGCTTTTTTAAATTCCCAAATGTGAAATTTTGACATGTATCAGTCAGTTGCAGTATTCTATGTTGTGAATAAGTTCTCTCCATTTCAATTGAGGTTATTAGCGCATATCTAAAGCCGCATGCCATTGTAAGAGACGTAGACAATTCTACTGTAGCATCACCACTTAGAACTTTTTCGATATTCTTAGTGGATTCAAAATCTTGATTCACAGAAATTGACATTTCTTCTTGATGACTTTCCCAGTTTTACTAGGAACAGACATAAGGTCTTGCAAAATATTAAGTACAACTTCTAATGGCCCTAACAAAGGGATACTTCTTGTTTACTATGATATTTCTTTTTTCAGTCGTGGGTGGGACGTTATTATCGTTCCATCCGCGGCTGAAGGTATAATTGTCTTCTCCTCAACTCAGTGAATGAGGTCGGTATTTGAGGAGAAAGTGACTGCTAATCAAGAGTTATTAGAAACATGTGACTGTAAATGAGTTTTTGCCTGGGGAGGGGAGGGGGGGGGAATTTATATCCCCCTAAAAACTTAACTTAAAAAAAAACTTAACGGACACCCACAGACACGGGTACTCCATTTATAGGAATTCCAAGAAAATATATAATAATACAAAGCCAAAGAACTCAAAACACAAATATAAACCGAAATAGGCATTTGAGGCAAAAAGTTCAAAAAAGGCATTTGAGGTAAAAAAAGTTCAAAAAAGGCATTTTACTAAAAAAAAAAATTAAAAATGGGCAAAATAAGGCATTTATGGCATTTTTCCTGAACTTCCGGGCTCTAGTTATTATCATTACTATTATTGCGTTGTTGTTGTAATGAATGGGTAGAATATTCTTTCATTCAACTAAAATTATACGAAGTATTTCCACTAAACGTCATTACGAAGTATTTCTACTGAACGTCATTACGAAATATATCTACTAAGCATCATTACGAAATATTTCTACTGAACTTCATTACGAAATATTTCTACTAAACGTCATTACGAAATATTAGCACCAAAATATCGGTATTAAAAAATATACTAAATATTAACATTAAAAATTTATATTAAGTAGTGGTGTTGAATCTAAACGTGGCTGACACAGGGGCAGATTGGGCCGCCGGTGCGCCCTTCGATAATCTAAGGTATGCACCCTTTGAGAGTACCAAGTCCGCCCCTGGTTTAGTCTATATGCCTATAAACAATGGGCACATGCACGGGCTTTTTCTCTAATAGGTCAGTTGCATATAAAGCTCCCTGCATATTCCACTAATGGTGTTTACCCAGGGGCGGACTGGACCGCCGGCCAACCGGCCCCCTCCGTTAATCCAAGGTATGCACCCTTTGAGAGGACCAAGTCCGTCCCTAGACTGACAAACTGTCAAAATTTAACAATTGATTCCCTCCTTCTCGTGTAGTACTTTAGAGATCAGAAGGGCTCAACCCGAACCCGGGCCCGGGACTCAAACGGGCTCAAATTCCCACAAAGTATTTCGGGCTCGGGCCTCGGAAAATGAGACCGAATTAATCTCTATAGCAGTACTTCATCGCCATTTGATCACCCAACCGCAAAGAAACAAAATGCAGGGAATTGCCATTAATAATATGGAACGTGGTAATGAGATTAAAAATAATTGATTTTCAATGTGCTGTCCGCCCTAAGCTTTCTTTTTTTATGTTTCATTTGTAACTTGTAAATTTTCTTGTTTTGGCTAGTATCCTCTTTTTATATTCATATATGGATTTTATCTGTCGTTATTATTATTATTATTATTATTAAAGTAAAAGTATTGCAACCCATTAGTAACTTACTCCTAAGGGCAATACCTTGGAATATAAAAAAAATTGTTATTAACAGCGTATTAAAACTTTTTTAATGCAATAATTTTTTGTGATTATTCTCTATTTATTTATTTATTTATTTTAAAATACAGCATTGGCCTGCTCAGCCTAAGCTGGAGGCAGACGTGAGCAAAATTGACCAGGCAGAATGAAAGTAGTAAATCAATGATATAATCACACGAAACAAAATAGTTTTTAGACGAATAGGGGCAATACAAATAAGCATTTAATATTATAACGAACTTATAAATAAGTGCTCAATATTACAATAAAAATGTAAATAAGTATTGTGATTTGCGTAAATAGGTATTATAATTGTCGCAACGAAGTATTATAATACACGAAATTGAGTATTATAATGTGCGAAACTAAGAACTATAATTTGCGTAAATAAATATTATAAGTTGCGTAAGTAAGTGTTATAATTTGGGTAAATAGGTGTTATTATTCGTGTAAATAAGTATTATAATTTGCGTAAATCAGTATTATAATTTGCGTAAATATAAGTATTGTAATTTGCATTACATATTGCATTCTCTTTTCAAAACATATGCCAAAAACTCAGAGAACCGAAATCTTACGTAAGCATGGGGGGGCGGGGGGAAGGCAGGTATTTGATTATTGTTTCTTATAAGGGGGATGGGGAGTATCAAATGTCCTGAAATATGCTTACAGAATACTTACGGCCTCCGACTTCTAAAATACACAATAATCTCTAATGTTCATCTTTAAAAACGCCGCTGAAATACAATAAAAATATTCCAAGATACTAAACTGCAATTGTTTTAAAAAAACCACAACAACAACAGAGAAATGCAATAAATGCCATTGAAAATAAATACGAAAACGGGCAAGACCTGGCGTTGATTAGTAAAGTGCAATAAACCTTACAAAGTGGGTACTAAATATAACAACATTTTCCGCAAAGAGTAAAGCGCAAAATAAACCCTCCACAGCAACCACTTTTAGAGAAACAAGTTCTGTAGTCTCAGCTCATGAATAAATAACTTTTTCTAAGCATATTTTTTACCCGGGGCACCCTTTGAATGGTGATGAAGACGAAATAATAATATTGCCGTAACTAGTATCGAATTGATTTACGTGTTTATTCTCTTCTTTTTGGTTACGTTCCATTATACAGAATTAGGGCATTCGTGGATGTATTGGGAACAACGTCATTGACTACTACTTGCCACTTTGTTAGTCTATTTCTGTGACCTTGAAAGGAACCGTGTTGACCCTGAAAGCACGCAGACAAATCTGCCGTAAATTTCATCCCTTCTCGAGCCGTTTTCACTGAGCGTAATTAAGAGTTTGAAAATTGGCGACACAAGATACAGTTGCAGATACGCTTTTGCTACATCATATTTATATAGATCTGTCTATATATCTATTTATATATATCATATTTATATTATATCTGGGTCACACATATGTATTGTCCCAACGTATGACGAGAATACGATATAAAATCATGCACCAATGTGTAATTTCGTACATCTATATCGCAATGAATTGCATTGGAGAGGCCTTTTCAGCTGGTACTTTATACTTGAAGTTGATAGCTGTATTTATCTTGTACTTCAAATCCATCATTATACTCATGCTATATTTCAAGTCTATCACTATATGCACATCTTGTACAAGTTCATGACTATGCTCAAGTTTATTTATTTATTTATTTATTGCTAATTAAATTTGCTATGGATTTAATTTGCAAAATTTGCCGTGAATTTAACTAAAAATTACGTGAATTCAATTAACTATATTTATATATACTACGAGTTTAATCAACTAAATTTACTGTGAATTCATTTAATTACATTTATATATACTACGAGTTTAATAAACTAAATTTACTGTGAATTTATTTAACTACATTTATATATACTACGATTTTAATGAACTAAATTCACTGTGAATTCGTTTAACTAAAAATAATGTGGAATTCAATTAACTAGATTTATATATACTATGAGTTTAATGAACTAAATTTACTACAAATTTATTTAACACATTCACAAATTTACAAATTTATTACAAATTTATTCAACTACATTTACTACAAATTTTTTAACTAAATTTACTATAAATTTATTTAACTAATTTATTTAACTACAAATTTAATTAGCTAAATTTACTACAAATTTAATTAGCTAAATTTATTGAGAATTTTATTAACTGTGATAATGTGAATTATGTATCGCTTTATAAATCATCCTTGAATTTCAGTATCGTGTACACGGATGGATGCATACGCACACGAGTACAAGCACGCACAGTGAAACCTTTCTTTAGCGGACAGGCATACCACAAACATAAATGGTCACTGAATAAGAACGACCATGATGAAAAGGGCAACTGTGCATGTAATACTCTTTACATAAACCTTCATAAAATTGCTTTGGCAGCATGAGATACCGAACAAAATGTTCAAAAAAAAGGTTAATTGGAATTTTATGGCGCAAGGTCAACAAAGGTCATGATAGACCAAAATGAGACTGGTCGTTTCAATCCCATTATGGGAAGATGGATTTTAAAAGCTGCCACCTTTTCAATGACAGTTGCCATGGTTACGGTTAAAAGCCGGATTCGGAATAAGTTTGTATATCACGAGTTCCTGATAGCCATGCTCTAAACAATGATTTCCGTGGAAACCGGTAAAGCCCTCAAAAAACAATTACCGTTATTGAAAAATACAGCTTTGATCGCTTGCTTTATGATCACCATTATGTTCAGCTGTTTGCGGATAAGCTACAACCGTTGTTATTATCATCTGGAAGTACAAAAGAAAAATCCTTTAAAAATCTATTCGGCAAACCGTAACTGTCCGAATGTATTTATTGTGACATGATGAAACTAATCTCTACTAAAGAAACGTTTTTATTTTTGTTTTACGCGAAACGACGTTGCCTAATTACGCTGCAAATTTTAAGTAACGTTAAGTAATAAATTAATCACGTAATTGAAAATCAAGGGCGAACCCACAAACCTTTCAAGGTGGTGGTGGGGGACTTGTTTCCGATTCCTATTTTTAGCCAAGTGTCTGGTACTTTTCATGTAATTTTCCATAATACAATCCCGGCTCAAGGGAGTTGGGGGGGGGCGATCGCCCCCCTCGATCTCAGTGAAAAGACATTACTCACGAAAGAAAGAAAGAGCAAAAGCCGTAGGGTATTATCTCAATCGTTAAATACTGAAATATAAATAAATAAATAAATAAATAAATAAATAAATAAATAAATATGGTATTTTTAATGTTAATTTTGATACAATATGCGAGTTCACCCTGTTTTCATTCAAAAGCAGAGGGGTGAGCATGGTTAGTGCAGAGCTGTAGCCAGTCTGCGGCTAGAGGGGGGCTGAGCTCCCCCCTGTCAAATAGTTTTTCAAAATAAATTATCTTAGAATTTTATTTTAAATTTTTTGTTTTGTATAAAATTGTACATAACAATGGAAATTGTTCTTTGATGTTAAAAATATATTCAAAATAGATTTCTATGTTAAACATTGTGTGCATAATGTATTTTACATTGGTTTGAGTCGTTATTTACCCTATAATAAAGATATGGAAAATGAAAAATTTTAGTATACCTCTATAAGGTTTCACTGCAAAATTTATGTTAAGCTTAAATTATACGTTAAGCATAATTATGTTATTCATTGATGTTAAATATATTAGCCTACTTAGATATTTAGTATTATTAAATATATTAATAAAATACATCAAAACATTTACGAATTTTAAGCCCCTGTTGCATTCTAAGCCCCGTAAGCTTCAGAGCACCCCCCCCTCTGTAAAAAGCGTCTAGCTACGGCCCTGGATTAATTTAAGGGGTAAACAAAATGGGAGGAAAGGTTTCAAAGGTATTCAAGGTGTTTTATTAGAATAAATTGAAGATCGTCTAGCATTAACAACAAAAGTTTGTGAAAGAATAAACACCTTTGCAAGAAGTGGGGGGGGGGGCAGAAAACGGAGCAGATAAAAATTCGAGAAACATACAAAAAAAAAAAAAAATGCAGGACGCCATATTAGAATACACAATTAATATTTTGGCGTAATATCCATATTTCTTGAAGTTTCAGGACTTCATAATCAAAGCAAAATTACGTTATTACTATGGGGCTCGCAAGCGGACTGCGGGAATGTGGAATAATCGTTTCTGACACCCAAGCTTGGCGCCCCAAGGAGGGTGCAAAGAGTGTACTTGCGCCCCCTTGGCTTATGAAAAGCGGAGGAAAAGGGCTGAATCCGTCCAACAACATTATTCAATTGGAATTTTTCCTGGGTGCACCCCCTCCCCTGCATATGACTCTGGGGGGAGGGCTCATGCACCCAAACTATGAGCTCAAAGTAGAGTTTTTTCTTCTTTCTTTTCTTTTTTTTATCGTTCTTTTTTTTCCTTCTATAAAGAAGAAGAAGAAAAAAAAGAACCCTAGGTCTGTCTGGAGACTCTCCGGAGACATCCGGATGCCTTAATGTACCGACCATTCCGGCAATTATGTGAACCCTACGAAGGGCAATAAAATCCTATTATAATTGTACGTTGTAACAGGGTTGTCGTTACACTTAAGGTTGTTATAACCGAATTAGACAGTGAGTGCGTTCGGTCTATGTTCATCGCGATGTCAATCAAGAGGATGGCCGTGGACGGCGTGGCCTTCATGCATTCAGATATATCTTTTTACACTAACTTTTAAATTTCCGAGATTTTGCAATATTAAAATACTGAATATATAATAAAGAAATTTTGCCGATATGGAATATATATATATGGCCAAAACAGGGCCAATTTGGGCTAGGCCCAGGGGCGGACCGGGCCTTCGGTCCCCCGGCCCCCTGGCCGGTGCGCCCTTGTGAGCGATAGGACTCGCGCCTCCGAATGGGCAAGGACTCACGCCCTCCGAAAATCCAAAGTATACGCCCTTTGAGAGGACTCAGTTCGACCCTGGCTGAGCCAATCTCTAAAGTCCGCACGTAGTGCCAATTTAACTAGAATGTCGTTAAATTGGCAATCCTGTATTTTTCCCGCCGATTTCATCAAGTAGCAACAGGATCGGATTGATTGCATAAGCGATTTTTGACAACCAAATTCTCTTGTCCCCAAAACACACATTTGGACCATCATTTTCGAATTATTTTTAATATTAATTATCTATTATTGTTAGAATGATCGGTTCGTCGTTTGACCCACTAGCCTAGTATGTAGATCGTCGTCCTCTGTAATTATTAATGACATGTATGCAGGTCTTTTTGTTCGCATCTGACAGAGTGGCTCTGCTGATATTAAAATTGTTCTATTCACCATTTTAACATTGGAATCTATTTTCCTAGCGGTTAATCGATGAAATTTGTCATATTCGCAATCTACATAACAATGCTTGACATGCGTTATCGATATTCCGTATACAGTAAAACCTCTTAATAACGAACACCCTGGGACAAAAACCTGTCCGCTATTCGAAAGTGTTCGTTAAGGAGCTTACATTGCATTACCTGCACAGGCGCTCAAAGTAAAAGTAATGATAGCAATGGATAATGTTTTTATTTTCTTTTTTGTTAAAAAAAAAAATATTATCCATGGCTCGTATATTTAACTTCCGAGGTAGAAAAACAATCGTTTTAGATCATTTCGAATTCCTTAGTTTTTTATTGTACTAACATCAGCGTAGAGTTTTCAAAATTATTGGGGGTCCAAAGCATATACTTTGTAGATTTCTATATTACAGTATATGTAAAATTGCAATTTATTTCAAATTATTAGGGGGCCGGCAGGGACTCGGGCACCATGGACCCATATAACTCTACGCCTATGGGTATGAAGGCTATGCTTCCTCACGACCAGTTAGAGAAAATTTAAATAAAGTTGAAACTGACATTAAAAACGAAAATTTTTATTTTGTTTTCCTCCTCATTTCATAGACAGGTAGTCCCTATGCACGACAGACTTTGATAGACATGATTAAGTTCTACCATTTCTCTGTTATTGACACTTCATTCAAGTGGTCAATTTAGCAAGGTGGTCACTTTACCAGGGTTCATGGTATGTAGCGACCAGAGCAGTATTCTTCAAATGTTAACTGTGCACAGTTATAGGGGCTTTGTCACAAATTATACTGGGCTCTGGGCATGCGCGGACACGGGGGCGGGGTCATGACCCCCAAAATATATTTTTTCACTGTAAAAAATTACAACTTGCATGATAAATGAAGGATTTTAGTCCAAGAACATGGCAAATTCTGTCCTTGACCCCTCCCCCCAAATGGAAATCTGTGTCCGCTCCTGGCCCCGAGAAGCTATCCTAGAATTTGTCATTTTGGTTTTCTAAGTAGTTTTCATCGATAAATATTTTATAGTGGAAATATTCTGAGAATAATAATATTCGTGAAAGTATCGGAAGTTGCCCAGAATACCTGAATAACAACAACATCAGATAACAATGCCGTTGCCAACACGATTTAATATGTAACAATGTAATAATTAAAAAACTACAATTTTTCTCTTCTGTGGTAATGAAGTTCAATAATTGAACTTGGCGTTAACAATTATTGTTAACGCTAACTTTCCCTTGGCCTTAAAACATGAAAATAAACTCAAACTCTCCTGAAGTAGAGTTGTAACAAACCCGGGAATTTTGGGCACATTGGGAACTTTCAACATAGAAACTAAGATGTCTAGAATAAAGGAGGTAGTCCCGTTCGCATCTTTCTTCCTATTGGTCGATTGTGCCGAAACAATCGACCATTAGGAAGAAAGGTGGGGACGGGACTACCTCCTTTATTCTAGCTATCTTGGTTTCTTCCCATCAAAGTTTCCAATGTGTCCAAAATTCCCGTTTTTTTACAACTCTATCCTGGAGTCATTTTTTTGCTTCCTACTTAGCAGTGGCGTGAGAAAGTGGGTTTAGGAGGCTCAAGCTCATCTCCATAGGATATCAAAACTCATTATTTTATCTAAGGCCTCATTGCATGGTCTTTTAAACCACTTGGGCCCCTATAAGTTTTGAATTTGTACGCTACTGATACTTAGTGAGATTTCAAGTATTACGTAAGCAATATTTTGGCCATTTCACCCCCACCTCAGAAGCAAAAATTAACATTGGCTAACATAGGAAAATAAGACCAACGGCAACCCCTCCCCAAGGTGCTTACGTAATACTTGAACCTTCCCTATGTAGCAATGTCAGTTACCGAGTCGCGTATAGCAATAGTATTGATGAATGATGGGTAATCTCCAAATCTTGAAATAGTCAACATGTCAATAAAAATCACCAAAAACTAAATTAATGATGTTAGCCTGATCAGGCCCGTAGCTAGACGCTTATTAGAGGGGAGGGGCTTGACCGTCGTAAATGTTTTGATGAATTTTATTAATATATTTAATAACACTAAATATATAAGTAGAATAATATATTTAACGTTAATAAATAAATTTCTTAACATAAATTTTATATTGAAAACTTATAAATTTTAGTATACCTCTCTATAATTTCCCCAATCCTTATTATAAAGTATATGAAGATTCAAACGTATATAAAAAAAATTACATACACAAGATCTACCGTAGAAAGCTATTTTGAATACATTTTTAACGTTAAAGAACAATTTCCATTGTCATGTACAATTTCGTACAAAACAAAAAATTTAAAATAAAATTCTACAATATTTGATTTTGAGAAAAAATATTTTTCAGGGGGGCTGACTATATTTCCAGGGGGGGCTCAGCCGCCTATAGCCCCAGTCTGGCTCTGGGCCTGAGGCAAAGGCAAATTCGTGGGGGGTGACAGAGGGCAGTCCCCCGAAAATAACAAATTTACATCTACAGAAAGCAGAACATGTATTAACTGAGAACAAACAGAGTATGGGAAAAGTTTCCTGAACTGTAGGATATTATTTATGGTCCTTCGCGCAAAAAACAATAAACCTACACACACACACACATACACATAACCCTGTCCCATTAGCTCCGCACGTCGACCAATGCCTCGTAAATTATAGTAACTACTAACCCTATACGAGACACTCTCTGACATTTTAAATGACCATGCTGACCATACGCATACGCATGTTTTTAAATTTTTAAAAAGTACTGGTTTTTACTACAGTCTTTGATTTTACCATGTTTGGCGCAGTATAGCCCAGATGCTCTTGCGCCATAAAAAAGCCAAACAATCAATCAATCCCTATAGGAGATAATAATGTCCTTTAAAAATAAGTAAGCAAAGTGTGAATACTCTAGACCAGTGGTTCTCAAAGTGCGCGCCGTGTCACCATGGGGAGCTGCAGCTTCCTCACAAGAGCGCCGTGAATTATGATTACAAAATTTTTATAATCTTATGACGCCGAATCATTTGGCCTTTTGTGGTGCTGCTTGAACCCCCCCCACCTCCACCACCATTAATACTTGAATTTTTACGCTGCTGGCGTTCGCGTTAACGAGGTTCGACTGTACTTCAGCTTATTGCAGTTTAATTTTTTTATCATTTCATTTTTTTATTAATATATTTTTATCGGTTTATTGTGGTTCCCTGGAAATTTGGAAGTGGAACGGCCAAGTTACAAAGACTTAAGTTTCTGAATGAGCTCTTGGAAATAGTAATCACCTCAGCTTAACGTAATCGGATTACAAAGTCTAGACTAGAACATGGTTTGGATCAGGCCCGTGTAAAGACTGTTTACCAAAAACTAGACTAAACATCACCGCAAAATATAAACAAAGCAATGAAATAATTTAAGCGTGAAATTGAAAGCTTCTAACCAGGGGAAGGCGTAAATTATTTTTTTTTTTCTTCCTTTTCGGCCCTGTTTAAAAGGCTGAACTGATGCCGTAAACAAATTTAAATGGATTCTTGATGTTAGTACAAATTTAGTGATGTATAAAGTCTTTCACTTTGACAGTATTTGTTGTTTGTGTGTCCCAGCCATCGAAGAAACCCGTTCTTCTAACACGGTGGCTCGTTCAATTGAAGAGCGGTACTAAATTGAAGAGTTTGCAATTGTCTATTGGCGAAAAGAGGAAGAGAAGAAAGCAGAGGCGACGAGAGGGGGGGCTGCAGCTTTAGCCCCCCCCCACTGGCAAGGATTTACGCTGTGGGAGGTCGAAGTGAATTTGGGGGCCCGCATTAACTCTCGGCGCCCCTGGAAGAAAGTATAATATATTCGCATTATATTATAATATACAGCTGAATTTGGATTACAGTAACCATTCTCAATTGCGTGGTTCTGATAAACGACCAGTTCCGTTTATCGACTATATTTCGCAGTTCCAGCAAATTCTTCGCAGCATTACGTATATTACAATTAACGTCATTTTCTGTCTGACGACTTTCTTTTTCCGACCATTGAAAGCAGTGGCGTGCGGTGACATTTTCCTTTAGGCAAGCAATATATTTATTTTTGGGATATGTAAACAAGAAAATAAATTTTATTTTTATAGTACGTTACAGTCTTATTTATATAAAAAATATCCCAGTCTTCTGTTTTTTGGCAAATATATAAATAACACTTTTGTGAAAGTTGGAGTTCTTTTTCATATTTGTAATAATTTTTTTTTTCAATAGGGGACAAGGATAACTTCACCAAATGCAATAAAAATTACTATCGATACCACTAGATGGCAGCATTATCGTTAACATAAGCTATTAGAAAATTGCTTATCAGATTAAAATTATTTCACTCTTACGCGGCTTAAAAAATTAAAACAATTAGTATTTATAAATTTAATTGATGTTTAATTTGACGAACTCACAGATTTCATGCTGAAAATACGATAAAATAGGAAATGAAAATACGATAACGAGAAATGCTTCCGCAGCCATACCCATTGAGATCTACAGTTAAACATTTATGGCTGGAATGCAGAAATTGCATTGCTTATGATCCGATGTCAGTCTCACCCTCAGAATGTGGCGCCATCCAGTGGCAAAAAATTGCTAAGTAGCTAGTTTGACCTCGGACAAAATTTCGGGTACAAAACACAAATTTTGCTGAACTTTTATAATTAAGTTTTCCTTAATTTAAATTGGCAATGGAAATGTGTTTCAAATTGATATTAGGCAAGCAATGCTTACATTGCTTCTATGGACCTAGATTATATTATATCTATTATATGCTTGAAAGATGTTATAAAGAGACGGGGGCATCGTCAAGGGGGAGGGAAAATCCTCCGGGTATTCGCCCGAACGGCAGATTTTTGGGTGCGTCAAAATGGGATTATTGTAAAAAAAAATGAAATCGTTTCGGGCGGCAAAACACGCGTTCATTCCGAGCGGCGTAATACCCAGCGTCAGACGTGTGAGGAGAGTTTACTGAATGTTATGCAGAGCCGTAGACAGACTACGGCTAGAGGGAGTCTGATCCCTTCCTGGAAATGTAATCAGCCCCCTGGAAAATAGTTTTTTCGAAATAAATTAACTTAATATTTTATTTCAAATGTTTTGTTTTGTATAAAATTGTACTTGGCAATGGAAATTATTATTTGACAAAAATACTATGTTTAAAATAGATTTCTACGGTAGACATTATGTACATCATGTTTTCTTTACAGAGGTTCGAGTCTTTATCTAATCTATGGTAAGGAAAATTAGAAGTTTTAACATACTTCTATAAGTTCTCAATGCAAAATTTGCGTTAAGTGATTCGTTAAATATATTAGTCTACTCAGATATTTAGTATTATTAAATATATTAATAAACTACATCAAAGCATGAACAAATTTTAACTCCCATGTGGCTTTCTGAGCGCCCCCCATCCCATGTAACAAGCGTCTGGCGACGGGCGTGATGTTGTGAACGTTGAAAACGTTCTTGCTGAGTTTTTCTTCTTAAAAATCGTCACGTCTTTCCGTCACAGTTTTCCATCACGTTTTTATGATAAAATTTCACCACCTTTAAAATTATACTTACAAGATTAATTTATTCTGAATTCAATTAAACATTTAATTTTGTTAATTACAGTAGTTAATTTTTTACTGCTTCGTATACATACGATTAATATCGTGTCCTGTGGTCAGTGCCGGATTAGCGCATGGACTTTAGGGGCTTCAGTCCAGGGGCCTCCGCCAGTTAGAGAGTCTCCAGAAACGATCCTTTTGAACTATTTTACTGGGGGCCTCACAATACCAGTAGCCCAGGGGCCTCAAAAACTTTAATCCGCCACTGCCTATGGTAACGAGTTCTTTTAGCATTCCGTTATACCGGATTTGATTCCTAACGATGCTTTAAAAATAACTTATCGATTAATTACCCACTGGAATCCGGGTGTTGATTTCCTGAGCCAGCGATTTTCAATCGGTGTGTCGCAAGTAGTCCAAGAATTGTGTCGCGAAAATCTTTACAACATGCAATACCTGACTATTTAGTCATAGGCACTAACCTCGTTTCCCTGAGATTTTCAAAAAAAAAAGCCACAGCCATGGGGGGCGCAACCGGGGGTTGGGGTTGTAACCCCCATCGCAATGAAATTTTGTATATTTAACATAGGAATATATGAGTTGTAGCTCTGTAACCCCCATTAAGCCTATAATCCCCCCCTTATGAACTTTCTGCGTACGCCTATGGCCGCAGCCAACACAACCATAGCGTATAATGGAACGGTCGTCAACTATTCCGAAGAACATAGTAAATTAGCAAACCAACTGAGCCAGCAATCCGACGGATTGTCGTCCGCTGACACATCCGAGAAGACCGAGGTGTTCTTATTATTAATATTTTGTAGATCAATCAAAATTATACCTCTTTTTTTTTTTCCAGAACAGTGAAAAACATATTTTTTTATGTGTCGCAGAATTTTAGTAATTGGTTTTAGTGAGTCGCGAAAAATACCTAGATATAATCGACCGCATGCCCAGGTTATGAACCCTTGTTTTAGACCAGTAACCACCCAACGTTTTTTCCCCATACTCCCTTTTCATCATATCTCAGGATGCTATTATCTCGCCCTTCCGCCCCCCAAGAATTTTTTTAGTACCAGCATCTATATTTCTCCTTCACCTCTGAAACCGTGGAATTCTTCCCTTTCGTGGAATCTCCAAGCCCTGGAGTGGAAGTCCCTAGTGGAGACTCCTGTTCTATATGTTTTGGTGATAAAATTTTAAAAGCAGCATACCCAGAGATTTCCACTTAACTTTGGAAATACTTTCCTCGGAAAGGAAACACTGTACTAATTGGCGTTAAGCGGGATCTTTCTCACATTAACACAAAGCAGTGGCGCAGGAAGTGTGGAGGGGCTCACTACCATTAAGCCTCATCCACACATGCAACAGAACACCGTATCGTAACACCGTCGCGTATAAAGTCTGGACCGCACTCCGTAACAGAACATCGTAACATTTCCGCTTTCCACCAGTTGTCGGTTTTTACCCCGGCGCATCAAAGGAATGTCACGGTGCTATGTTGTAACCCATGTTCCTGTATTTGGGCCGGTTTACGAACAACAGCGTTTTGTCAGTGTAGATTGGATATCGGCGTGAACTGATGGGACGCAGTGATGTTACGCACTGATGACACGCGGCAATGTTCTCCCTGTAACATCATCGTGTGACACGGGGTGTTATGCGACGATGTTCTGTTGCATGTCTATACGCACCCTTAGGCATCAAGGCACGTGTTTCCTCTTTAACGCCGAGTCACGTAAACTAGTTTAAAGCTTCTTCAGCAGTGCCAAATTTACGTATAGGGCAAGGAGCTTATGGTGCCCCACACTACTTGGCCAAGTAGTATGGGGTTTACCATAAGCTCCTTGCGTTATTGAAGTTTAGGCGGTATTTAAATCTGGTTTATTTACAAATGGCAGAGACATTTTCATTATTGATAAACCTGAATATTGAATATAATAAACTTCAAAGAACATCTCATGATTTATGGACTGAATATCACGAAGGGGGGGTTCATTCTTTAGGGGGTCCATTCCATCCTTTCAGGCTAGGGTCCCCAAAAAAACCCCCCCGAACCGACACTGTACTCATGCCTTTCCATAGTAATTTTTCATTTGCTACGCTCCTAGCAGAAGTTACGAAGAAAATATTTATGGACTGGTGGTTGGGGCTTACTACAATAGCAGGGCCGCTTTTGGAATTTTTAAGCATTAACCTTCCTAAAAGAAAACTTTAATTTTTAAAAAATTTCTTGGATCTTTTAAAAAATCATGTAACCACAAACGAATTCTTTAGTAGATATACATCCTGCCATTCGTTTCTGATACCCTACCACCACAAACCACGTTCAGTGGCGTAGGTTCGGGATCAAGGAATATTCTTAAAATTATTTTAGCCCCCCCATAATTTTTGAATTATGACATCCCTGATTATGTTTGGTTAGCGGAATACAATGAAAAAAGGTTGTTGCTATTATAGTTTAATGTGATGGACTAATAATTTCCTAGAAAAACTGGACATTACCGACATAACGACAACAGACCTACAAAAAACTGCCTTACTGGGCACCGCCTATATATTAAGAAGATACATGGACAGTTCTCAGGTTTCTGGGTGAGACTTGAACTGAACCAAGAACTCCAGATCAAGAGGATAGTGATTATCTCCTTGATGCTGTGTAATACAATAATGTATACCAGACATAATAATAATAATCGTAATAATTTATTTTCAACCTTAAGCATCTATGGTAGGCATCTAGGCACACATACAATCAGTGAGTTTCTATAAATTGTTTACAGGTGGAAACAAACTTTTTTCTGATGCTTAGGTTGAAAAAATGGAAAAGAGTAAAAAGCAGTAGTCGCTAATACTGACTTAATATTAAGCAGTGTTTGCATTCAATTCATTATTCTTTGTCTGTATCTTTACGATGTAAGGTCAATAAAGGTCATGCTGGGCAGTGACCTACAATTTTTCGAAAAATCCGAACTTTTCCCAGCTAAGGAATTAAACTCTGTGCCACAGCATCCAAAAAATGGTACACGTCTCACGAAACCCATGCGAATCGAACCTGGGTCAAAGACCTAATAGACGAAGGCGCTAATGATGTTCCACCGTAGGGTTGTGGACCTACATTTTGTCGAAGGATCCTAACCCTGGAACTACCCAAGCGTGGACACAGGGTAGGGTCATAGGGGTCACGACCCCCCACCCCCTCCAAATTTTTTTCACTGTAAAAAATTCCAACTTTCATGATAAATGAAGGGTGTTATTCCAAGACCATGGCAAATTCTCCTTGAACCCCTCAAAATGAAAGTCTGTATCCGCCCCTGGAACTACCGTAAACACTTAGTCGGCAAGCGTTACTCTCTCTCTCTCTTTTTCTTTCAAATCGTTGGGAATCGAACCCGAATTAACGGGGCGCTGGATGAACGCGATACTACTAGAGTTGTAAAAAACTCGGGAATTTTGGGCACATTGGAAACTTTGGGCATAGAAACCAAGATAGCTAGAATAAAGGAGGTAGTCCCGTCCGCACCTTTCTTCCTATTGGTTGATTGTGTCGAATCGACCAATAGGAAGAAAGGTAAGGACGGGACTACCTCCTGTATTCTAGCTATCTTGGTTTCTTCCCATCAAAGTTTCCAATGTGTCCAAAATTCCCGGGTTTTTTACAACTCTAGTTACTACTTGGCCACTGTAAGGCCTGGCTGAAACTATTCATTGTCAATATATATGCAGTAGAACCTGTCTAAAGTGACCACTTTTGGGACTGGACTGCAATGGTCACCATAGACAGGTGGTCACTATACACGACAGACTTTGGTATAGGCAATGACTAAATCCCTACCAGTTTTTTCTCATTAGAAGTGGTCAATTTACCAAGGTGGTCATTTTAGCAAGGTGGTCGCTATACCAGGTTCCACTGTATTTTCTAACTCTATATTTTTTTTTATTTTGATGATATATTTCTATTTCAGAGTTATCCTCCAGAAGAGGGTTGTGACTCTCCCCACGCAAACTGCTCTTCCAGAATGGCCGATCCGGAGTCTCCGGGTCGGGTCGGGCCGGGTCGGGGCTCGGGTCCTCCCGGGGGTGCAGCCCGGTCTCTATCCGTTAACAGCATCAGCAGCGAAGGTTCGGCAACTGAGAATTCATTAAATCAACAAGTGGTGGTTGTCGAACAGGAAGATATCATTGTTCTGACTCATGACGTCAAAAGCTTCAAAGAAGCCCTCGGGAAACTTCGAAGAATATTCCATCCAGAAAGAGGTAAACATTTTTGACACAAACTCACCTGTCTCATCTATCTTACCTCCATTGCAACATCAATTCAGCTGTGTTTGTGGTATTCTTCTGACGCTCTGCTTCGAAAGAAATCATGTACATGCGCATTTTCCCTGTTTCCTCTTCTTTTTTTTCCCCCTTTTAATCCCTAACACGGATACTTATATTTATAACTAATCTCTATGGCTCTATAATTTACGTTCCAAAATAGTGTTTTGTGGGACGAAACGGACGACTTAACGTACCCTCCGAGCCATGTTATACAGTTTTACCTTCAATAAAGGACACCCACGGGACCGGGCAGTTTGTCCCTTAAATAGAGGTGTCCCTTACGAGAGAGGTAACATTATATTTACTTACAACTAAGCTCACTAGCATAGGCGTACGCAGAAAGTTCATAAGGGGGGTTTATAGGCTCAATGGGGGGGGGTTACAGAGCTACAACTCACATATTCCTATGTTAAATATACAAAATTTCATTGCAATATGGGTTAGAACCCATTGCAATATATCCATCAACACCCACTGCGTACGCCAGTGCTTACTAGGACTCGAATCCAAATCACTGGGGCGATTCAAAGGAAAGAGAATAAAAGAACCCATTCACAAATTCATTCTTTCATTGTGACCATATCTGTCTGTCTGTTTCATTAGTTTTAAGCACATGTCTATTCTCTTGTCTTTTTCATATACCAATTATTTTACTAATTATTACTAAATTATTATTAAATTATTACTTGCAGATAGAAGTGAAACTATGAGAGTTGCAGCGCACGAAAGGCTGGGAGAAGTGCTGCGTATTTTAAGAAGTATTCTTGAGAAATACCCTCCAATTCAATCCACCGAGCTACTCATGACAGCGGGCACACTTATACAGCAAGTGAAAGGTAAATCTATCACTTTATGCAGTCTCAATGGTGTAATTTACAACTTTTAATGAAATTTCGGCATCGCTTAATGAACATGCCAGGGTCGCGACCCACCCTGAACATTCCAGGGCGCAGCTTTTCAAATTTTGTAAGTTATAAATACGAACGTTTTAGACAGTGGACAAGACAAATGCAATTGTATTTCATGCAAATTTTAGAACCGCGCCCCACGTGGCCTTCGGTCGTCAACCTGGCTAAAATGCAGCTCTGAGAACATGAAATTGAATACGAAACTGACCCCTCCCTTACCGAAAGTGGTTGGGTGTGGGGAAAAACCTTGAAATTTTGATCTGTGAAAGTAGGATCCCCATCAGCCATAGTAAATGATCCAATTATTGTGCGTTAGGCCGACGAAGGTCTATGAGAATGTGTAAATAGTATGTTTACAACTTAATGACTTTAATTAAACGCACTTAATTAGACATGTCGGTGAGAATTTGACCGAATTGAGTGCTGTTAAGAAGAAATATAGAAGTAAAATATTTGAAGGTCTAAAACGAAAAGAAAATCGGGGAATAATTAGTCATTTACTTAAGAGATAAAACCTGCGAAATAAACTTGAAGCAACCTGTTTAAACCGACCTGTAATAATTTTGCCGAAAAACGATCACGCAACAGAGATTTCATTTATTTATGTCATTAAAAATATATTCGCTGCGTTATTTGATTTGGTAGTAGATATGGTATTGATCTAGTCATGTCTATACAAAATCTGCCGTGTGTAGTGACCACTTGTCTATGTCGACCACTGCAGTCCAGTCCGAAAGGTGGTCGCTTTAGGCAGGTTCTACTATATTTAAAAAAATCTTCAGTACCAACCTTAATCAATTAGACAAATGAACCAGTCTCAGCGCCCTCCCAGCTAGTGACGTTTCCATACAACATTCGGTACGGTATTGGGTGTCGATACCGAAAACTATTAAAAATATCCATGAACGATACTATCAAATATAAAGTATTGATACTTACAGTATCGGTGAGTACTGAATAAGAATTCATTGTTCAGAAGTTGTCATATATAAAATAACAAATATTAGCAAATCATACAAATACAATTTAATAGTTGTAAAACCAAATTTCAATATAGTTTTTTTTCCATGAGTTTTTATTCTTTTTTTATTATATTTATTTATTTTCTTTATTTTACCGTTAAAGGTTTTCGAAACATTAGTTAAACCATTCTGCATCAGGCACGCGGCCTAGATAATATATATATATATATATATATATATATATATCATCATCATCATCATCATATTCAACCATTATCTATCCACTGCTGGATGAAGGTCTCTCCAAATGCTTTCCACACAAGTCTATCCTGAGCAATTCGCTTCCACGTCACCCCAACCTGTTTTCTTATTTCATCCACCCATCTAGTTTGAGGACGTTTTCTAGGTCTTCGGTGGTCTCTTGGAATCCAGTTCAGAATTTCTGTTGTCCATCGTTGATCAGTTCTTCTTGCAATATGCCCAGCCCATCGCCATTTCAGCCCTTTTACTTTAACAATGATGTCCTCTACTCTAGTTTGCTCTCTCACCCAAGTGTTTCTTTTTCGATCTCTCCTAGTTATTCCAAGCATGCACCTCTCCATGCTCCTTTGCGTTGTCTGTAACTTTCGTATTGCTCCAACTGTTAGACTCCATGTCTCTGATCCATAAGAGAGGACTGGCAATACACACTGGTTGAAGACCTTTCTTTTTAGACACAAAGGCAATTTCCCCTTCAGGATAAAACTGTTTCTTCCAAATGCACTCCAGCCAAGTTTAATACGTCTGTTGAGTTCTTTCATAATGTTGCCATCCATTGAAATCAGCTGGCCAAGGTAAATATATGAATCAGCAATTTCTAGCTCAATGTTGTCAACTTGTATTTTTGTTTCCTCTACGAAATTATTGAACATGATCTTAGTTTTTTGTAGGTTCATCTTGAGTCCAACTTCTTTACTTCTAGTTGAGAGCTCCTGTACCATGTCTTGGAGTTCTAATGGGTTCGTTGAAAAAATAACAATGTCATCAGCAAACCGCAAATGATTTAAATATTCACCATTTATTTTTATTCCCTTGTTATTCCAATTTATCTGCTGAAAAATCATCTGTAAAGCTGAAGTAAAAAGTTTTGGAGAAATGGTATCTCCCTGCCTCACCCCTTTGCCAAGTTTGATAGTTTTGGTATCTTTATGTAACCGAAATTTTGCACTTGCATTTTTATACACACGTTTCACCATGTCAATGTACACATCCTCAATGTCTGTTGATCTTAAAGAGTTGATGACTGCTGATGTTTTAATAGAGTCAAAGGCCTTCTCATAGTCAATAAATGCCACACACAATGGAAGTTCATATTCATGTGTTCTTTCAATTAATTCTCTTAATACTTGAATATGGTCCACTGTACTGAATCCACTTCGAAATCCAGCTTGTTCTCTTGGTTGAGCTGCATCTAATTTTTTCTGCAGGCGATGTGTTAGCACTTTTGTGAAGATTTTATAAATAGCAGGTAACAAGCTAATTGGTCGGTAATTTTTCAAATCCTCTTTATCACCTTTTTTATGCAAAAGAATTACTGTTGCAGAATCCCATTGGTTTGGTATGTTACCGCTGTTAAGACATTTGGTAAAGAATTTTGCAAGTATGTCTTCTACATATTCTCCAGCTTCTTTTAGGATATCTAATGTAATACCATCATCACCAGGGGCTCTTCCTTTCTTCATACTTTTTATTGCAAATGAAACTTCTTCTTTTAAGATTTTAGGAGCTGTTCCTTCGACTATTTCAATGTCTTCGTTTAATCCACTGTTACTTTCGTATAGATTTTTGTAGAATTCTTCAACTCTTCTAAGTATTTCTTCCCTATTTCTTGTTACGGTGCCATCCTCTCCTTTTAATGCAATGATGTGTTTCTTCCCAACAGATAAACTTCCTTTAACAACCCTAAGGCTCTTGTTATTTTCAATGGCTTTCCTTACTAGCTCACAGTTGAATTTTCTTATGTCTTCTTTCATGCTTTTGCGCAGAGTTTTACAAAGTTCTATGTACTCAATCCTGGAACTGGTATTTTGATTGTCCACCTTCATATCTCTTCGCCTTTTCATGAGCTGTTTCGTCTTCTCAGATAATTTGCTATTGTGCTTTTTACAGGTTACACCACCAATTTCCCCAGCAGTTTCAACTATTGTCTTAACAATGTTTTCATTTGCTTCTGAGATATCACTTTCATCAATAAGTCCTTCCAGTGCAGAAAAGCGATTTTTTAATTCCAACTTGAATGCCTCGGTATTTTCTTTTAATTTCTTTAAATCCACCCTCTTACTTACTTGTTTCCTAATGAGCTTCTGTCGTTCTAATTTAGTATTTAAGTGCACTTTACATCTCACCATTCGATGATCACTTCCAGTATTAAATCTGTTCAGTACACTGCAATCTTCAATAATTGATTTCTTGTTTGCCAGGATATAGTCAATTTCACTAGTTCCCCCATTTGGGTGTTTCCATGTCCATTTTCTTTGCGGTTTCTTCTTAAAAAATGAATTCATGATGCTAAGATTTTCAGCTTCTGCAAATTCGATGAGTTGATCGCCACGTTCATTCCTTTCCCCATATCCGTATTTACCAACCGATGTCTCTCCTTGTTCCTGTTGTCCAATTCTTGCATTGAAATCCCCCATGATGAGCTTGATATGTTGTTTCCCTTTGGTGTGTAACTCTTTGATTTCTTCATAAAATTCTTCAACCTCTTCGTCGGTATGGCTTGATGTTGGTGCATATACCTGTACTATTTGAAGTTGGTATCGCTGGGTTAGTTGAACAACGAGCCTCGCTGCTCGATCTGACGTGCTTTCGACTTCAAGAAGGTAGTCTTTAATTCTTTTGTTGATTAAGAAGCCAACACCACTTGTTCTTCCAGTTTCCGTTCCTCTATAATAAAACAAATGTCCACTTTTAAGTTCCACCAACTCTTCACCTTTTCTTCTAACTTCACTGAGTCCTACAATGTCCCATTTGATCTTGTCAAGTTCTTCTTCCAATTCCTGAAGTTTTGCTTCAGAAGCAAGGGATCGTCCATTAAACGTAGCCAAGGTCAATAACAAACGGCAGCCTGGGCCATTCCAGTGATTCTTAGCACCCCCTGCTTTCATGCCACACTGACCGCTGCCTTGATCAGGAGCACTCCAGCACCTGGAGACTAGGGGCCATGGTTTCTGGTGTGTCAACATAATGGAGGAATTAGCCATAATTTCACCACGCTGGCTAGACGGGTTGGTGAATTAGCCCTCCCCTTCCGCCTTTCTATCCGTGCAGCAAATATTAATTTGCCTCATAAATAGAAAGCCCAGCCTGCACCACTTGAAGGCGGGGTAGGACACTAGGTTACTGGCCTGGCCGGTTCCACACATCGTCACATACGTTCAGCGTGTGGGTCTCCTTCCAGTTAGATACCAGCAACCCTTTTGCAGGCCATATATATATATATATATATATAGGATAATTGATCATTCAGAATTTGGAAATATAGAATTTATATATACAGTAGGACCCTTAAACAATCGAACCTCGTTAAGACGAACACCAAGGGGAACAGAAAATATGTTCGTATTATCAGAAATCCGTATTATCCGGTCGTATTCCTATTATTCGTATTATCCAATTGAACTAGGGCCCCTAGTTCCATTGTCGGCATTGCAGGTTTATATTCAGGAAATAAATTTGCAAGACAATGTTTTAACAAAGTTTCACGTACGCATTATAATAATCAACTGGCGCAGTATAGCCCAGATGCTCTTGCGCCATAAAAAAGCCAAACAATCAATCAATCAATAATCAACAACAAATTTTCAGGTAGTCAGCTGTATAGCAAAAAGATTATTTATTGCTAAAACTTTACGTTTCGATTCGAGCTGTGCGAATCATCATCAGAAGAGGTTAAATTACATGAAAAACTTTTGAGAAAATTGTAGAATATACATAAGTTGCGGAAACAGTATAAATACGTTGAAATAAATTATTATGAAATTTTAGAGATTTCGTCTCTAAAAAAAAAAAAAAGAGCATGAGAAATAATAATGGATGAGATGAATCCATTTTTGAAAATTTTATTTCAACCCCCTCTCCCTCCTTTTTTTGGATATAATTAAGATCGTTAAATCTGTGATTACATCGGAAATTATCGGTAATATGTTTCTTCGTAGTTATTTACATATTTGCTGCCCGAATTATCATCGGGCCCAAATCTGGTCCGGTCGCTATTGAAGCAAACGTTCCATGAGAAGCTCACAAATCAATCACGGTTGCCGAAATAGCAGAGCTCCGATTGTTACGACGATCGTGGTTGGTCTGTAAGCTCGCTTCAATAGTGACTGGACAAGAACTAGGGCTATTGCCTCATTCTCTACTACTACAAAAATCTTGTGGTTGTCCTATTGGTCTTTTTTCAAAAATACGTACTTCACGGTTCCAAAAATGAATCTTGCTTCGATCCACAATTTCAAAATGAAATTATGGGCATTTGTGGACAGCTAATTCAGGAAGAAATAGTTAAAAATGTCAACAATGTAGTGTGTTTCTCTATTATTGGAGACGAAACTCTTGATGTTTCTGCCCAGGAACAGTTTTCAATATGTATCAGATATATAGCAAAAACCATCCTTCACTGAGTGAAGAATTTGTAACCTTTTTTCCATTAACTGATTTATCTGCAGAGAATGTGGCTGGAAAAATTTTGGGTACTTGCAATTGCTTAGGCATTGATCTAGACAAATTCACCGGTCAGGGATATGAGGGAGCTTCTACAATGAGCGAATGCAAAAATGGTGTTCGAATAAAAATTTTACAATGTTATCCAAAAGCGATATACATTCACTGCGAAAGTCGTCGTCTAAATTTAGTTCTCACTGAGTCTCTTAATGTGCCTTTAATCTCAAACAGCTTTGGAGTTTTAAATGAGGGAATTCAATTATTTAGATACAAGCAGGGAACGTTTTATAAGAAAATGTTGCTAAGATATTACCATAATAAAATAAAAATTGAGATTTGTGGGGTTTTTTAAAACAAAGTTTGTTGAGCGTCAGGTTTCTGTAAATATTTATGTTCAGCTTTTTCCTGCAATAGTTCGAAGTTTTCAAGAGCTTGCAGAAAATAACTGGTCATTTTCAAGCACTGTGTCACAACTTCCATTCGCCATGGAGAAAGGAAGCTTTATTGTATCTATGCTTGTTTGTAACTACATTTTTAGCCTCACATTATCACTTTCAGTATACTTCCAAGATCTTTAGCACGAACTAGCTTCTGCGGCAAGTTCAGTGAAGATATTCTGCAAATATTAAAGAATCTTCACACTGGCGATAAAGGTAAGAATGAGTTTCATAAGATCTTTCAGAAAGCTGTAGCTGTTGGTAAAACTGTTTTCGAAACTCATATTGATGTCCCGAGACAAACGAAAAAAAGAGGGACAACTTCACACGTAACTCTTCCAAGGAGTATTATAGAAGGTCAGTTTTTTTACCATCTGTCGATGGACTCATTGCGAGTCTCGAACAAAGATTCAGTCGAAATAGATTTTTTATCTGTTATTGAGATGTTTCCGAAAAACTATACACCGAATAATGTAGAAATGATCAAAAAGACGGAAAGTTTACTATGAACATAGGATTTCTGAAACAAATTTGAAGCGAAAAATAGAATTCTACAAAGAAATCTACTTTACCATCTCGGATTATGCTTATAGGAGATTTTGTGTGTTCTCTTTTCACCCCATGAAGTCGGTTTAAGCCACAGATCTACTTGTTTCAAAAAAATTTAATAATTGGAAGAAGACCTTGGAGAAGTTCAGATAACATTAGAACTTTTCTCTATCATAAGGATTCAGTTCACAAAGCTGTTGAGTTTTTTGAAGGTCGCAAAAGGAAAAAAGGCTTCCGTAGATCAAGTAGTGGACAGAGGGCAAGCAAAAGCAAGTTTTGCACAATAGGATTATTTTTAAACCTATTACTAAAACAGTGATCTTTTGTGGAAAACAAAAGCTGGCCATTGTAAAATTGTACAAAAAAATCCACCATTTTTAATCATTTAAGCATATTGCACTGTCAAATTAGTAGCAATTTAATAATGATAAATGAATACAAAAAAAATCGTAGATGATATATCCCCTGGTCATTTTTTCCACCAAAAATTCCTTGCACTACTGGGCCCCTTCCTTGGGAATATTCTAGGTGCGCCACTGCAAAAATTAGTGCAGAATGATTAAATGCTAGTGTCATAACAAGAGCCTGCATAATATGCAATTGCAGATGTGCATACGAAATTACATATTTTAGCTGTTTTTAGTGTTTTTGAATATAAATGCACAAAAACCATGAATTTCCAGAATAAATGCATATTTTAAGGGTTTTAGTAATTTTAAGAATTTTATTATTTCCTCATCCGAAAAATTTCACGACAATACTAAAGTTAAACGTTCCTCTTACTTCTTATCTGAGCGTTTTGGGGTTTGGGTCCGGGGCCTCGGAAAATTTTACTGCCCCCCCGCACACAGGGCTTATATCTACCGCCACCACCGTAAAATTACGTTTATGGCCCCAGACACTGCTTATTTTGCTTAATGATTAATCCAGCACTTTCTTCATGAAATGGCGTCTGCAATCAGGGGCGGACTGGGTCCTCTCAAAGGGCGCATACCTTGGATTTTCGGAGGGCGCAAGTCCTTGCCCATTCTGAAGCAAGAGTCCTATCACCCATGGGTGTGGCCCAGTCCTCCCCTGTCTGCAACAATGATTACAACCGCCTCACAAGCTGCAATCATCTTAAGCATATAAAACGCAAAGTTGAATAGTTTAATTACTACCATTAAAATAGTTAATAAATTCTTTTATCATCTTTAATGATTTTCTCTACCGTTCGTGAAATTTAATTAGTATATTATTAATATCGTTATTTATTTCTAAATCATTTCAGGTTACAATTACGAGGACGAAAAATCGGACCCTTCAGACTTTTTTGATGCTATTGACCAGCTGGCTCTGGCCTTCAGCAGCAGGTGAGTCAATCGTCAGTGGTTTTCACTTCAGAATCTTGCCCATAGATGGCGCCGTAAGCATGTTAAAAACTTTTCTAATGACATGGCACGGAAGTTTGCGCACGGTTACCGTTTTTAAGATCATATATTTTTAGGAATTACTATATTTAATAATATACGTCAAATAAAACATACGAGATGCGATATTATTTTTGTTGTTCGGTTATTGAGTAAAATATTAAATACGCTTGCGGAGAGAACGAAACCTGGAATGTTTCAAAGCATCCTGCTTTTTGTCCTCTTTTGTGCCGTTTCTCTACGCAGTCGCATAGGCTTTATTTGTACCATATCACCGTTATATGAAAACGGAGATCCTTTGTCATGTTTTCCTTCTTTTTAACGTAAGGTCAAAAAGTGATACCTCTACGGACGGAAAAGTCAATCTGTTATGCGACAACGTTGTTTTGCAGTCCGTATTTATTCTTTCAGCAGTTTGAAAAGAGGAAGGAAACATTTAAAAGGGGAAAACCGCGCTTTGCCAAATCGTAGTCAAAACCGTATCCAGGATTTGATTTCGTGGGGTTCAAAAAATTTTACAGAATGTATCGATACGATCACAGCATACGAAGCTGTTGTCAAGTCCCATTAAAAATTTCGGTTCGGGAAGAGGTGGGGACCGTTCCCTAAAATCCTCCAACCTGGATACGGGCATGATATATATATATATATATATATGGCCTGCAAAAGGGTTGCTGGTATCTAACTGGAAGGAGACCCACACGCTGAACGTATGTGACGATGTGTGGAACCGGCCAGGCCAGTAACCTAGTGTCCTACCCCGCCTTCAAGTGGTGCAGGCTGAGCTTTCTATTTATGTGGCAAATTAATATTTGCTACACGGATAGAAAGGCGGAAGGGGAGGGCTAATTCACCAACCCGTTTAGCCAGCGTGGTGAAATTATGGCTAATTCCTCCATTATGTTGACACACCAGAAACCATGGCCCCTAGTCTCCAGGTGCTGGAGTGCTCCTGATCAAGGCAGCGGTCAGCGTGATATGAAAGCAGGGGGTGCTAAGAATCACTGAAGTGG
>QLNU02003225.1:50146597-50166181 GCA_006491805.2 Dysdera silvatica | reverse complement strand
TTTATGTCTAAAAAGAAAAGTCTTCAACCAGTGTGTATTGCCAGTCCTCTCTTATGGATCAGAGACATGGAGTCTAACAGTTGGAGCAATACGAAAGTTACAGACAACGCAAAGGAGCATGGAGAGGTGCATGCTTGGAATAACTAGGAGAGATCGAAAAAGAAACACTTGGGTGAGAGAGCAAACTAGAGTAGAGGACATCATTGTTAAAGTAAAAGGACTGAAATGGCGATGGGCTGGGCATATTGCAAGAAGAACTGATCAACGATGGACAACAGAAATTCTGAACTGGATTCCAAGAGACCACCGAAGACCTAGAAAACGTCCTCAAACTAGATGGGTGGATGAAATAAGAAAAGAGGTTGGGGTGACGTGGAAACGAATGGCCCAGGATAGACTTGTGTGGAAAGCATTTGGAGAGACCTTCATCCAGCAGTGGATAGATAATGGTTGAATATGATGATGATGATATATATATATATATATATATATATCCGCACCTAGGGCCGGATTATTGCATAGACAAACAAGATAAATGTCTAAGGCTTTTTTATTTTTATTTATTTATTTATTTATTTTTTATTTATTTTTTTAGGGGGCCCAGCGCGGTGAAGACCCAACATCATTTCAAAATCGTTTCCAATCAGACCTTACCACTAGAGCAGTCATTTTTTCGCGGCGCGAATTTCCTGGTTTTTCTTTATACACATTCCATGAAATTACCTGTGCCGAGTTTGCTTTCAAATTTTAAAATTCAAACTCTAGAACGGATTTAGTGAGTGATCGGATACAACGAACATTTTCGTTGGACTCAAAATCCTCGTTGTATACCGGTCCTACTGTTATTACATAGTCTTAGGTTACGTTACAAGGGGCCCGGGATAAAAAAAAATTGTTTGGGGCCCCACGAAACCTTCATCCTATCCCACCCGCACTTGGACGGCCACGGGCATTTATTATATTGTCGCGGCATTTGAAAACTATAATAAAGAGTCAAACGTTCTCCACTAATAGACCTACATAATAAATGTATTAAAAACTAAATGTATATTTAGATATAAAAGTAAACACTGCAGATCCAATTCGTAAGCACATACAGTAGAACCTGCCTAAAGTGACCACCTTTGGGACTGGACTGCAATCACCATAGGCAAATGGTCACTATATACGACAGACTTTGGTACAGGTATGCCTAGGTCCTTACCAGTTCTCTTTCATAAAAAGTGGTCACTTTATTCAGGTGGTCAATTTCCGAAGGTGGTCACTTTATTCAGGTGGTCAATTTCCGAAGGTGGTCACTTTATTCAGGTGGTCAATTTCCGAAAGTGATCACTTTATCCAGGTGGTCAATTTCCAAAGGTGGTCACTTTATCCAGGTGGTCAATTTACCAAAGTGGTCACTTTAGTCAGGTGGTAAATTTACCAAGGTGGTCACTTTAGTCAGGTGGTCAGTTTACCAAGGTGGTCACTTTAGTCAGGTGGTCACTTCATTCAGGTGATCAGCTTACCAAGGTGGTCACTTTAGTGAAGTGGTCAGTTTACCAAGGTGGTCACTTTAGTCAGGTGGCCAATTTAACAAGGTGGTCACTTTAGTCACGATACTGGTTTTGTACCTGGGCGACCAATAGCCCAGGAACATCCCTGAACACAGAACTTTAATATTGCACAGCGCTGTGCGTCAGACAACAGCTGTCTAAAAGTGCAAGTCAACAACGCGCAATTATTTCCTAGTGCTCTCACGAAGTAAGATATAGGCCCGGCGGTGGTGCAGTGGTTACGCGCTTACCTGGCGTGCCGTTATCCCGGATTCGATTCCCAACGGTCAAGAAAAAATGCTTGTCGATTAACTGCTCATTGAAATCCGTGGGTTGGTTTCCTAGGCTTTAAAAGGTTCAGGTTCCTCAGAAAACGGTTGGTCCCGGCGCAGCAGGATGATTGTTCTTCCTGGATCCGTAAAACTTCCAAACAAAAGATTTCGGAAAGCGAGAATTGTCTTCTGTCTGAAGACGCAAATTCGGCTACTGGACAATTGTACTGGTGCCGCTGTGGTCAAAAATAGAGATGAGTTCAGGCTCATTTTTCGAGGCCTGAGCCCGAAGTCTTGCAATTTGAGCCGGTTCGATCCCCAAATACTTTGTGGGAATTTGACCTCGAACCCGCCCGATCCCGAAACTTCAAATATAACTTCAACTCCTTGACGTACGATTTAAATTGTTGAAAAAATTGCTAAACTGCCCTATTTAATTTACTTCGAATTTCCACATACACGTATTTCTACAATCCTCGAAAACGAATCACATTCTATATTTCTCCGAAAATAAGATCTACCCCCAAAATAAGCCCCCTATAAATTTTAAATTGCTGCGTCCCTGGCCATCACTAATTTAGAGCACGCGGAAAACTAATGCAAAGTTTCATCGTTTAAATACGATATACGCAGTGCCGGATTTACGCGTAGGTCAAATAGGTTTCTACGTAGGGCCCGCTGCTTGGGGCCCCTTTAGAGCCTGATGTTATTTAAGTTTAAGCGTTATTTTAATATTACTTATTAACAAATGTCCAAGAAATGTTATTGATAAACCTGCATGTCAGAGACAATGAATTTCAAAGGCAAAATCATGTTTTATTGCTAGACATCGCACGGGCCACATTCCATTTTTCCAGCGTAGCGCTCCTAGAATTAATTCGGTATTGGACATGCGGCTTCATTCAGTGCTAGTATGAAGTATAATGTGTAAATTGGGACTTAAACTAAAGCAAAAATTTAAATAGGGTATAAACCCCCATTATTTACACGCATCCAATGGCGTAGGCAGAAAGTTCATAAGGGGAAGGTTACAGAGCTACAACTCATATATTCCCATGTTAAATATACAAAATTTCATTTCGATGGGGGGTTACAACCTCCAAAACCTACCCCCTGGCTACGCCTCTGCACGTATCCATACGTAATTATTACAAAAACGTGTATTAAAACGTTTTGAAAACAACAGTTTTATCACACTAAAGGTTATTGGACCACCATTGTTTTTCCACAAAGCGAAGGTTTTTATAAAGGGACGATTAAAAAGTTAAACACCCAGATTTAAACTCTCTCGATCTAAAAATATCCAGGTTTACAATCGAAATAATTATACGCCCCTGAACACAGCCCAATTTGTCGGCCCTGAGATAGCATGTCTTCTTTGTCTAGCGAATTTTAATGTCTTTTAACGGAAGTGTTAGTGGAGCATACGAAGATAACGAACCGGTAATAAAAATAATCATGGAGCATCAATGTCGAAGAACGATGCATGAATGACTTTCGGTCCTTCTTCTTGGAGGCGTATTTCTCAGAGTTTTGATTCGCGAATCCTTTCTCAAAACTGCGTGCTGTCTATCTTCTCTCTTTCTCACGTCCAGTCCCTTCATTTTCACCTGTCTCATCGATCGACTTCAGCTAGTTTTTATCTTTCCCATTGTCTAATATAAAATTTAAAATTTCGTTATAATTTTTCTTACGTTATATAGATTCCGAGAAAACTTGTTATATGTCTTTGTGAATTCCCCATAGAGAGAGAGAGAATAGCAGTTATAGCTATGGGCACTCCATATGGGAGCAGAGGGGGAATCGAGCCCCCCTACCACCACCCCCCCTAGCCGTTTAAAAATTTGATTCGCCCGAACCTGCTACGCATTTACTTTCAAAAGTTTTACAGTCACATTTTAAAATAAGGTACTTTTTAGCTCATTACGAATTGTCAAGCAATATCAATTATTTTTGTAGCGTTTTGTTGTATTGTACATTCACTAAAATTCTCGACAGCTTTGAGAAGGGACGTAAATTTTTTTCTCAGCCCCTCCTAGAAGTGCTTATTTTTCTCAGCCCCCCCCCCACCCCAGAAGTACTCATATGGGCGCCTATGGTTATAGCCGAGTTATAACTCTGCACTTATAGCCAAGATATAACTCTGCACTTATAGCCGAGATATAACTCTGCAGTTATAGCCGAAATCACGGCCATGCGCAAAGGATTAAAGTTAACACCTCATTTGCAAAAGCTCCAAAATCTAATCTAAAACAGCGGCCATTTATTACCGCGACCCCAAATAGCGATGTGCGTGTAACCCCCCGGCTCGACTCCAGAGTTGAAACATCGAAGTTTTTAGAATATGGATGTTCCGAAAATTTAATCGATATATCTATTAAATTTTTAATTATTTTATATCAATGTTTGTTCACTGCTTAAGCGAAGGGGTGGTTTGATGTGACATTGAAATTTAATCAAAATTTGCACACGAAACTTACTATTAAACGAAAATATTATGAAAAATTAAATATTTTTAACACATCTCCAAATTTTAAGAAATGCGTTCCACTCCACAATAAAAACCATGATTTTTTTTTAAATGATTATCGGACCCTCGATAAACACCATCGTGACCGGCCGTGATTCAGCTCTCTGCGACCATGTTTGGGTCGCGATCTGAGATTGGTAACCCCTGATCCAAAATAAAACGGCTTTTGAAAACCTTCCGTGTTGCTTTGATCATCTTTTTTTAAATAACATGTACGCAACTAACACTATGGGCGCCCATATGGGGGAGCAGATAGGGGCTCGAGCCCCCTCAAGCGGTTCAAAAATTCGATTTGCCCAATTCTGCTATGCATTTACTTTCAAAAGTTTTACAAGTACATTTTAAAATAAGTTATTTTTTTTTTTTTTACCTCATTCTCATTACTAATTGTCAAGCAGTATCAATTATTTTTGTAGCATTTTAGTATCTTGTACATTCACTAAAATGTTTTACAGCCTTGAGAAGAAGGTAATAATTCCCCCTCCTATATTACTCATATGGGCGCTCATGACTAACACACAACCATTTAATCTTTATCATGTGACAAAGATGTGCAAAACGATACACTAATATCGGATCAGTGAGTAAAACCGCTCACTGATCCGTTCAGTGGCCGATCTGAATCACCTCTGTCATTCAATGATGATAATTATGTTCATGATTATGCGTTCATGATGATGAGTTCATTATCATGATTATGGGTTTATGATTGTGGGATCATGAGTTCATGATCATGATAATTATGTTCGTGATGGTGATTATGATGATGATGATTATTATTATTATTATTATGAGATAATGATCGTGTTCATTATGATTATGTTCATGATTATGAGTTCGTGATGGTGATGATTATGTTAATGATTATGAGTTCATGATCGTGTTCATTATGATTATGTTCATGATTACGAGTTCGTGATGGTGATGATTATGTTCATGATTATGAGTTCATGCTGATGATGATTATGTTCATGATTATGCATGAAATCATGCTGGTGATACTGATTGTCTCCATGGTTACGAGTTCATGATGGTGATGATGTTTAGGGGTCGGTACGTGGATTTAATTGCACGATTGTATTGCAAACAAGATAACGTTTTACTTATTCATAACATTATTTCTGTTAATATTTTGCAAAATTAAATGATTTCGTGAAAGCGTTTATTAAATTTAAAAAATTAAAACATTTTCTATGAATAGTAGTTACAATACGCAAAAAAGTTCAAAGTTCATCCAATATTAGCATTCGTCCAGGGGCGGACTGGACCGCCGACCAGCCGGTCCCTGGGCCAGTGCGCCCTCATGGGCGATAGGACTCCAGCCTCCGAATGATGGGTAAGGACTCGCGTCCTCAGAAAATCCAAGGTATGCGCCCTTTAAGAAGACCCAGTCCGCCCCTACATTCGTCTCTCAATAAATCAGTGTAAACTTTAAATCGAATAACTCCCAATAATAGTCCCGTTCTCTGATCCTTATGATTATCGTTTCATCGATTATCCCTAAATCAATTACATCGATTATCGTAAGTCGGTCGTATCAATTATCGTTAAACCGACGGTATCGATAATCTATAACCCGATTATGTCGATTATTGTTAAGTCGATCATATCAGTTATCGTGAAATCGATTGTATCGATTATCTTTAAATCGATTTCATGTATTATCTCGTAAACCGAATAAATAAATGTTTTAATACATGTTTCAAATATCGGTATATATTTTTAATTTTAATTTTCTGTCAAGAGACCGGTTGTGAGGGAAATGCTTCTTCCTCCCCTCGACACTTTCTGCTCGATCACTGCTCCAAACGCCCCTGACTGTAATAATATATACTATATACCGTAATAATATATACTCTATACTTTGATAGTATATACTATAAAAGTATACGTACCGTTAATTACATTGACCTATAATTGTCCTCCAAATCATGTTTCTTATATATCCATGATATCATGATCGCATAATAAACATGATCATTGGCGTACACAGGGGGGGCGTTGATGGGGGTTGTAACCCCCCATTGCAATGAAATTTTGTATATTTAACATAGGAATATGTGAGTTGTAGCTCTATAACCCCCCTTACGAACTTTCTGCGTACACCTATGAGCATGATATCATGCATGGTCGATAATAACGACCATCAAGGGACCGGCAAATTTTCTTCGTTATAGCTCTTATACGCTATAATCATATATATTATACTACAAATTAAACTAACAAATAATTTGTTCGTTATAGCCGAGAATTCGTTATATCCGTGCTGTTTATAATCAAGTTCAACTGCATATACATCTAAGCATAAACCTATGAACAATAGCGTTCATTACCAAGCACATGAATTTCTGGAGCATTTATATCGGAAAAGGCGATGCAGTGTTAAGTTTAGGTTTATAAGCTACGTCCCAATACTACGCAGCAGATCATCCGCTTAACGTAAGAGCAATAGCTAAGCTACGACCCATTTCATTATCACTAGCTTAACGTGAGGATAAAATCATTAGTTTATCATAGCATTCCAACCACGGTGCTTTTTAAATACCCAAGTCTTAACCGCTTGTACACTGGGGCACCGATGACGTCGGAAGAAATAATGAGGAATCAACGCAAATTTGTTTTTCACTATTGACAGAATAATAAGAAGAAGAATTTGTTTGCGTCAAACACCTTCACTTGTTCTCACTTTATATTCTGTAAGTTCTGAACAGTTCACCCAAGACCGGACCAGCATTTAAACGTGATCTTTGAGTCACAATGCTCTTGCAAGTGTATTGGGATTTGAACGCTCTAGGCGGAGATTGCTACTGTGCTGTAATATGAAGGCAAAAGCAGGGCAGTCCTCCCATTGGCGAAAAAATTACGTTGGTTTCATTAACATCCGCTTCCATATTGGTAAACGAAATTCAGCATTACAAACTTGTTCGTTCGACCGTACCCATCGCTCTCTTCCGAGATCCTGATACAGATCTAAATGCAACCCTGTGCAGCCGACGGCCCTAAACGAACACCTAGGTTTTCCTATTGCTAAAGCCGGCCCTGTATGTGCGCAGCTTAATCGGCCCAAGCCACTGAGTCACTGGGTCACAGCTCATCACGTGACTGGTGAACTGTGGTCTTCTGACAAATCACTTAAGCTCTCAGAGCTTTTTTATTCTAAATATTCAAACCAGTTGAGGATGACAGGATGTCTTCTGACGTTTTAAACCAACCTCATCAATCAAACGTTTTGCCTTCCAGGTTGAAAACTGCTCCACTGCATCCCCTTCCGTGCTTGAGCAGTCGAGCGTCCGAAAAGCATCTGGATAAACGAAATCTTCACCATGGTTTTTCATTTACTAATCTGACAATTGGTTACCATGGCAGTCCTCCACGACGCACAGCAGAAAAAATACGATTAAGACGTTAAAAACGACATAAAAAATATTAAGGCATCGACATTTCTAACCGTTAAGTCAGCTGTTCATCGTGGGAATTAGATCTCTAACCAAGAGCACGTGATTCGGCTACCATCCTTGATAGAGCGATACAAGAGAAATAATGCCATCAGACCCATCTTTGGTAGTTCGTATCGCAATGAACTCCTTAACGGTTGGTTCACGACGGCGCCGCGAACTCTTGCATTAATGAGAAAAAACTACAGATGCACTATACCTCTAACCATGCTTGACTAATCAGTAAATTCTTAACAATAATTGAATTGAATAACCATCGTAATTAAAACGGTTTCCGTCGTTCTGTCTGGTGGAATAACTAATCAAGACTATTGTTGCTGCTGTGCAAACTTATTTGTGGTAAGTGGCGTTACGCTGGTCGTGCTCGCTGATGCACAGAAATTTGAAAAATTTGTAAAATCAATTCTGTCTTTTTATCAATTCCACATTTAAACTTTAAATTAATTCCGATTCTCCTATTTCTATCAGTTTTTAGCTCCAGGCACAACCTTTACCTGTAATTGTATGTTGAATACAGGAATACGCTAGTATTCCTGTATTCAACAAAGTATTCCTGTATTCAACAGGAAGGGAGGTGGTTGATGAGGCTCATAACCCCCATAGCGAGCGCAATTTTGTATGTATACATATGAGTATATGGAGTTGTAGCTTTGTAACCCCCACATTATAAACCTGTAACTAGGGGCAGACACAAACTTTTATTTGGTTGTGGGGGGGTCAAGGACAGAATTTGCCATGGTCTTGGAATAACACCCTTCATTTATCATGAAAGTTGGAATTTTTTACAGTGAAAAAATATATTTTTGGGGTGGGTCATGACCCCTGTGTCCCCGCTTGCCTGTAACCCCCCCCCCCTTATAAACTTGCTGAGTACGCCATTGTACAAGAGAGTTTATTCTAAGTCAGTGTTTTTTGGACTTCCATCTCTCGCAGGTCACCTTTAAGTTCTCCTTTGCTTATTGCGGCCCACCGGAGGTCAGAGGGGGTCCTGTCCTAGAAGAAAATTTAAAAATATATTGTCTGAAACTATAGAACTAATGTTTCCAACTCTGATTAATGGTATTAGGAATTACTTAATGATCATCATAGATGTACGCATAAAATTCATGTGAGGGTCACGTGCTCACAATGGGGAGGGGGTTGCAGAGCTACAACTCCATATATTCATATGTACATTGGCGTACGCAGGGGGGGTGTAGCGTCCCCATTGCAATGAAATTTTATATATTTAACATAGGAATATATGAATTGTAGCTCTGTAACCCCCCCTTACGAACTTTCGACATGACTATGCATATATATATACATATATAAAATTTCAGCGTATTGAGAGAGGGGCTAGCAGTTCCCCAACGTACGCAGTGTTGACCACTATCAGTTACAAGATATATAATTTCGTTCAATGTAACATTATTAAAAACTCAAAATCATCCGGTATAATTTTCTCACGTTACATTATAGATGAGAGTGATGTAGGGAAGGGCGAACTCGGGGGTTCAAGCCCCCATTCCCATTGGATAACGAAGTACATCGTTTCCTTTAACACCGAATCCCTCAATCTTTTTTTAAAGCTGCTTGGGCCCCCATTAACTTTGAAATCGCTACACCCCTGGTAGATGGCTTAAATTCCTTAGATACATATGAGCACATTCTTTTTAGAAATTACATTGCCCGCATCTATTTTCTACTTGTCGCAGATGGGCACTTCTTTCAAACCATAATCACATTATTTTTTCTTCTGAAGAAGTGACGTGGGAAACGGGCTTGGGGAATGACCCCACATTGGTTATCGAAACATTATTTTTTTCTAACGCCGTATTACATGATCTTCTTTAATGTTACTTGAACCCTCCCCCTTCAATTTTTTGAATTGCTAAACCACTGTTCTGAAGTTTACTGAAGATTCTGTGAACCACTTAGATCGCTGCAGACCATGGATGGTTCATATTTTGTTTGAGAGTACAACATCGCCTCCGACGGCCACCCTTCTCATCCAACCTCCTAATTTATGTATTTGCATAATAACGCCATGGACCATACTTCGGGAAACGCTGTTCTAGGTGAAACTTTGGGAAACACTGTTCTAGGTGAAACTTTGGGAAACACTGTTCTAGGTGAAACTTTGAGAAACACTGTTCTAGATGAAACTTTGGGAAACACTGTTCTAGATGAAACTTTGGGAAACACTGTTCTAGATGAAACTTTGGGAAACACTGTTCTAGGTGAAACTTTGGGAAACACTGTTCTAGATGAAACTTTGGGAAACACTGTTCTAGATGAAACTTTGGGAAACACTGTTCCAGATGAGACTTTGGGAAACTCTGTTCTAGATGAGACTTTGGGAAACTCTGTTCTAGATGAGACTTTGGGAAACTCTGTTCTAGATGAAACTTCGGGAAACACTGTTATAGATGAAACTTTGGGAAACACTTCTAAAATTAGTCATTTAGCGAAAAGAAAGCGACGTGTGGATTATTTCAAACTTACAGTTATAATAATCTGGTTATGACTCTATTTATTTTTATTAATTATTCAGGGACACGCGTAGAGGGAAATCAAAATTGATTATGCTTATACATTCAGATGGAAATTAAAATTAAGAGATATTAATTTAAATTCAATTTAACAATTATTAAATTTGATGATTATAATTAGATTAGATTATAATAAAATGGTTACAATTAAATTGTAATTACACACTGAATTTAGTAATTAAAATTGATGAATGTGTATTTTTAATTATTTATTTAATTTAAATGGAGATGAAATTTTTCAGAGAGAGGGCGGTTTTGTGGCCGTGTATTTCTTCCCTGCCTCTCTGCCATGTTGGCTTACAATGACCTGACAATCTTCATAAAAAATTTGAGGGGGCAAATAAACTGATGTTTAGACTTGCAATAGTTTATATTATACATACATTACTTATATATATATGCCTACAAGTATATGGGTAATAATTCCGACACCCACGTTTTTAACTCAAACTAGAGCTTTTGGTTATAGGAGAAAAAGGGACATCGTTCCAGACCTAGATTCGAACTAGGGACTCTCCGTTGAGCCCTGAGCGCCTTAACCACTAGGCTATCGAGGGCAGGAACGAAGCTCCCTTTCTCCGTCTATATAAATATTCATTATTTGGAATTTATTTTTATGAAGAATATATAAATATTTCTTATTTATATATTCTCCATAATTTGGCAATTGTTTTATCCCTGCGGAGGGTAATAATACCTTTCAACCTAAAGTCTATTTTCATTTAACGTTTTACAATTAAATATAAATTTAAATGATGTAATAAATTTTATATCATTAAATATGCATTATGATTAATTAAATCCTTTTATAATTAATTAAATCCTTTTTCTTATTGTTTTATTATCTTTTGTATTATTATCTTTTTTGTATTTAAATCACATTTTCTTACTGACTCCATTACAACAACTTACATATTTCATGCAATAATGGAAAGTAATGAGACATTTTAATGGCTACCACTAAGGAGGACCCTGCCAAGTAAGGTTTAATAGCTTTCCAACACGTGTTTGGCTGCTCATGCACAGTAACCTAGAGTTTTCAAAATTATATGGTAAAGGGGGGGGACAAGCACCCATATTAGTCATTTTTATATCACAACATATGTAATATCGCAATTTATTGAGAGGTGGGGCTCGGGTTGCTACAACTTTACATCTAAACCCATGCAAATAACCTGAATTCCATTCCAGCAAATACCCAGCGCTTGTCCTTTTTAATTAACTAATTTAAGCGAAAGACGTCCGGATTCCATGGGAAACTGTCGGTTCTGGCGCAGTATGTCCTTAGCTGCGCCAGGATCGAAAGGCGCAGTATGTCCTTAGCTGCGCCAGGATGGACAGACGCAGTATGTCCTTAACTGCGCCAGAATCGACAGGCGCAGTATGTCCTTAGCGCCCCTGCGCTATAAAACAAAAAAAATAACGAATGACGTCATATTCAGATGTTGTGAGAAGGGTGGGAAAATGGAGCACGTGTTCCCGATTACGTTTTATTTGCTGCGTGTCGACATCTACATGATAGGTTACATCTCATATATGATACAAAGTCGCAGAAACTGCGAATAATATGTTTTCTAATCGATTTTGAGTGGGTTGATCTGCTGCAGGGCGTCAGATTCACGCTTTCATCCACTCCATCAGGGCGCAACCGTAAACTTTCACTACAAATGGATGATGACGTGCTCCGGGCGAAAGGAAAATAAAAAAACAGATAAAAGACCACTACACCCATAGCCTTGCAGGTGCAAGTTAGGCAACCTTGAGTGGCATTCAAGAAACAAACTAAGAAAAGGAAAGGAAACACTGTCAATTTCGAACCACGTGATAAAAATAGCAATGAAGTGGTACTTGCAGTGATAAGCACTCAAATATTATTTTTTATGTCTGCTGATGGCAGTTTTGGATTATAAAGAGAGAGGACATTTCATGTCGAGCTCTGATTTTAACGGAGTGTCCGCGCTTTTTTTTGCAAATTAAACTAAGACTGGAGTAAGATATTCCCTCTTCCCGAGCAAGGAATATTATTTCGTTCCTGCTTTACTCCTACTGAATTTTTCTGAATAGAATCCTTCGCTTGCTGTTCAGTTTTTAGCGCCCCTCCCCCAGTGGCTGCCTCGTTAGCCATTGATTTGATCCAGTACCGAATCAAGCATTGGTAGATATCTTTCCAATAGCGGTACAAAGACTCCCCCACACCCTATTCTGCTTATGGTGGATGGCTGCGCAAACTGTCTGGGATTACAGCGTCGCCTTCAACGGCCATCTTTCCCACTTACCAAATACCTTCCACTTCCCCCATCTTACCCAAATCCTATCTCAGATTTCTAATTTGCAGGACTGCTATGAAAGCAACCTCGTAAAGAATACATCTTCCGATCCAGTCTCTGGATCAGGATCTTCCAGATAGGTGATATGACCAAGGGCGGACACAGGGGGAGGTCACAGGGGTCCTGACCCTCTCCAAAATATATTTTTTCACTGTAAAAAATTCCAACTTGCATGATAAATGAAGGGTGTTATTCCAAGACCATGGCAAATTCTGTCCTTGACCCCCCAAAATGAAAGTCTGTGTCCATCCCTGGATGTGACCACACTTGATATAATGATTTTGCTTAGTGTAAAACTTTTGACCTCTGCCCTCCACTCACTTTGCGTCGCGAGAGATGTTTAATGGTCTTCTTTATGACCCTCGAATAAATATAGCTATTGTAAATAAGCGACTGACATTTAAAAATTACTATGACATCCACATTTACATGAAAAAAAAAAAGATTTAAAATATTTTTAAGACGTCTTTGGACAGCTGAATGACCAGAGTTGAACTCAGTCATAAGACAGTGGAACCTCGATGATTCGAAGTCCGAAGGAAAGGAGTCTTACCGAAGTTTGAGGGGAGTTGGTGGGGTAGTTCAAGGAAATGACAATCACTTCGGTTTAGCGAGATTTTCGAACCATCGAGGTTTCACTGTACTATTAATGAATTAAAAAAAAATATATATAAGGTTTAATCTTTTTTATATTTATATAATTCTAGTTGCACTGCTTTTAATTAAGCTGCGCCCTATAGACGTAATCAGAGGTGAACTTGAGGGTGCTGAACTCCCTAGCCAATTTTAGCGCCTCCTTCACCCCTTGAAAAAAAGTTCTGACCCAATAAAAGACCAAACAACCGGGGTAAAAAATAAGCTCTTTGGTCGGAGAGGGTTCTAGCCCCCTCCCCCTAAAATCTAGATTAGTTACGATAATGGGCACGCCCGAAAGATTTTGAGGTATCTGTGTTTCTATGTTGAAGAACTTTAGAGTTTTAGAACCAGAGAAAATAGTTGTTTACGCTGTGTCGCCTGGGGGGTGTGGATCTGGTGTCCAAATTGGTAAGATTTGTTTATATAATGTATATTTCTTGTAAAAATTTAGAAGTTCTTGTAAAAAGAACTCCAAAAAATGGCAGGATTCAGTATCCCCAAATGTATTGAGTCGGCTTTGTGTTTGAGCAAAGAAATCTCATGGCGAATGGAAGGCCATCGCTTTGTTTGATGTTCGATTGGATTGTAGTGTCAACGCTCTACCTTTCGACCCACAGCTTCTTGTGGAGACGTTGGCTGCATGGTTTTATTGTCTACAAATCTAATGTTGGCGGATTTTTGCAGACATTTGTAGGCGTCTGCAAGTATTGTATTGGTTTCCTCCCATGGGCCACCATCCGCGTCCCGTTCTAGGAACCCTTCAGATAATTTCGGCCCACGGTCTAGTTGAGTTAAAACGTTTACTCCCATCTTGTTTTCTTTTGTTTTTCTTTGAAATTGTTTGTCTTTCTTTGAAATTGTTTGTCTAACACACTTGCGCTAAATCCCTTTAGAAAGAATATTTATTCTGATGGGGAATCCCCACACCATGTCTAGCGTAGGGATTAGAGTTTCGCTCTATCTCTCACCTCACTAGATCCTTACTAAACTGGTTTGCCTATAAAGGCACCGTGGTTCGGAACTCACGTTTGGTCGTCGGTCCCATCCAAAGGGACCTATAGAAAAGTCCGAAATTTTATAACCAACTTTAACATTACATTTAATTAAATAACAATATATATCAACGTTTATTGGCGTAGTGATACCAACGCCGATGGTATGGCGTGATTAGATGGTGAAACGTTCGAAAGAAAATAAATATTTCTGCCTTCGGTGGGACCTGAACCCACGACCTTCCACTTGCCGGGCGGAGGCTCTACCCACTGAGCAACGAACGTATATAAAGACTTTACTGAAGCCGGTTATTTCGCAGAATGGTGTAGTACATGGACTACTATTTAAACCAAATTGCAAAGAGACTGGTATTAAATTGATCGAAATGCACGTTGCAGCATTTAATTCGAGTAGATCGCTACACAAAGGCCACCTTAATATTTGTCAGTCGTTGGAATAGCGCGTTACTTGTAATCGTTACTTTTTTTTAACAATCATACCCCCCCCCCACCATACACACCGCACCTGTTGCAATTATTGTTTACCTGCCCTCCCCCCTTCTATCCGTCCGTCATGATTCTAAACCCTTCATCAGTTGGCTCACTGCCAAGAACATTACATGATATTGACATCAGTATTGCTACATGGGTTTAGTAGCTTGAAAAGGTTATTTATTGAGTATAACACTAAATTACCAATAAATGCTTCAGTTGAGAGGGTATTTAGTGTAGGTGGATTAGTTCTTCATTCACATAGAGCAAGACTTTCGAATCAAAACTTTCAGATGCAGCTGCTTTTGAGTAATTTCAATGTTGTATTTATATGCATATGTGTCTTTAATCGCTGTCCTGCCTTAACCCTTTAACCGACAGATCGATCGCTTGGTAGAGCATGTTTAAGGTGTTTTCTTACTGTTTGAAAATCATAAATTCAGTTTAGGGACGCACCAAAGGGTAGTTTTCGCCGCCCCTTCAAAAATGAACCTCTTAGACTGGCCCTGAACTGAATTTATGATCTTGAAGCAGTGAAAAACATCTTGAAGATGCTCTACCAAGCGATCGATCTGCAGGTTAAAGGGTTAAAAAAAAAGGTAAAATGACTAAATTACAAAATTTTATTGTTTACGCTTGGAACTGCCCAAAAGTAACTGTAGAAGTAACTGTTACAGTTACTATGGAAGCAACTGTAACTAGTTACTTTAAAATATAAGTAACTGTAACACAATTTAAATTTGTATATATAATAGGATCTCCTATATATTGTATAAACTTTGAATATTTGGTCGTCAGCTTGCTACACCTCATTCAATGCAGCTTTGCTGATCTTGCGAAAAATAAAAATAAAATCAACTAACCATTAATAATTTACAATACGTAATCTAACATTCAAATTGATCGTTCTAAAAATGGCTAACTAACGCTGATAGATCTTTTTAAAATCGGTTTATTGTTGCCAAGAAACCGATTTAAAGCTACCTATTAACATCAATGGATTTTTTAAAAGCGACTTATTAACATCAATGGATTTTTTAAAAGCGACTTACTAACATCAATGGATTTTTTAAAAGCGACTTATTAACATCAATGGATTTTTTAAAAGCGACTTATTAACATCAATGGATTTTTTAAAAGCGACTTATCAATATCAGTGGATTTTTTTAAAAGCGACTTATTAACATCAATGGATTTTTTAAAAGCGACTTATTAACATCAATGGATTTTTTAAAAGCGACTTATTAACATCAATGGATTTTTTAAAAGCGACTTATTAACATTAATGGATTTTTTAAAAGCGACTTATTAACATCAATGGACATTTTGGAAACGGCTTTCCAACAAAGCCGACTTTGGAACCAGACAAACATGGGTCATTTAATATACTAAGTAATATAGTAGTAAAGTATAGGATCATTTAATCAAGGGAGAGGGGTGACACATCTAAGTTTTTATTTATTATACGGCTTCTCGTGCAGGGTCCGCGGGGGGCGGTTGCCAAAGGGTCAAACCTCTAAGAACACCCCCATGTCATTAATCCCGCGATAATTTGCTATGCCTGTTCTCGTAATGTAACATACTTTGTATGCATTTCGTCATTTTTCAATTCCTGAGAAATAGTATTTTTAGTTTTTAGTCGATCTTACCTTCACAAGCTATTAGTCAGAACCTAGGAAACTACAAGGACTAGTCAGGATCTAGGAAACTACACGGACTAGTCAAGATCTAGGAAGTTACAAGGACTAGTCAAGATCTAGGAAGTTTCAAGGACTAGTCAAGGTCTAGGGTCTAAGTTACAAGGACTAATCAAGATTTAGGAAACTACAAAGACTTGTCAGAATCTAGAAAACTACAAGGACTAGTCAAGATCTAGGAAATTGCAAGGACTAGTCAAAATCTAGAAAACTACAACGACTAGTCAGGATCTAGGAATTGGGTTGCAACCCTTTCCTATATATCCTAGTCAGGATCTAGGAAAAGGGTTGCCACAGAATGGAGAGGTTTATAATGTTGCATTCCGTTTTTTTAATATAGCTATGCAGAACTAACATATTTTTTATACCATTCGGGGGGGGGGCATATCTCGACCCCCCCCGACCACGCCTACGTCTCCCCACCATAATATATTAATAGTTTTAATCTCTCCGCCTATGGCTGCCAAACGTCTAAAGCCGGCCTTAATTATTTATAATTAAAGACCTTTCTAAAAGCAGATTATTAACTAGATCTAATAGATCCTTTTAAAATCGGCTTGTCAACGTTAATAAATCATTTTTGACCTCTCTGGAAGCATATTATTGACACCTTCCAATTGTGCTACGTGAAAGTCCTTCTTTTTTTTTTTTAAATCCATAGTTCACCTGTAATAAATTTTTTTTTTATCATTTTGGTCTGATTTCACACAAACAAAAATTTGTAGGACAATTTCTCTCTCTCTCTATCACCATTATAAATTTCGAGTTTTTCGGCCCACACAGAACAGGTTTGGCTCGTACCTTATGTCGCAGAATTTCTGTCGCCGAGATTTCTTATCTACATGACAACGTTATTAAAGTTGTGTTTTCGTAAGAGACAACAAGCCATAATTGTAATTCATCGTGTTAAGATTGGAATTGAATAAGATAAGATTTTCAAATGAAGTATAATTTGTCGGTGACAGGTCATAAATGTGGTGTGCATGGGCCCAAACCTAGTAATTTCGTTCTTAGACCTAGCGGTCTTACTTTTACAGCTACAATTTGTATTTTAAACCTAATAATATATTTCGTTTAAATTTTTGAATCCTTTTAATTCAGAGATAATAAGTTCCGATAAAAAAATTCCGATAAGAGAATAATAAAATTCTTAAAATTATTGAAACCGTTGAAACATGCATTTATTCTCAAAATTCACCGTTTTATGCATTTATATGCACTAACACCGAAAATATCAAAAATATAATGATAATGTTAATGATAATCGTTAAGTAAGTTGATAATTATAACTGTTAAATAAGTTGATAATGATAATTGCTAAATAAATTGATAATGATAATTGCTAAATAAGTTGATAATGATAATTATTAAATAAGTTGATAATGATAATTATTAAATAAATGATAATGATAATTGTTAAATAAGTTAATAATCATAATTGTTAAATAAGTTAATAATCATAATTGTTAAATAAGTTGATAATGATAATTGTTAAATAAATTGATAATGATAATTGTTAATAAGTTGATAATGATAATTGTTAAATAAGTTAATAATCATAATTGTTAAATAAGTTAATAATCATAATTGTTAAATAAGTTGATAATGATAATTGTTAAATAAATTGATAATGATAATTGTTAATAAGTTAATAATTATTAAATAACAATATGAATTTAAAAAAATTATTGACGTAAAATGTGACCTAAAATATCATGACGACAGGTATTATTGCAATAAACATTTTGAACAGGGTAGGTGAGACAGAGAGAAGATTCCGGAGACGAGGATAGAATGTAATCTCAAATTAGGGAGCGTTCGTTCAAATATTATGTAAGCAATATTTTGACCATTTCGACCCCTCCCCTAGTAAGCAAAAATTAACCTTGGCTAACATAGGAAAATTAGACCAATGGCAACCCCCCCCCCCTACCCCACAAGGTGCTTATGTAATACTTGAACTTTCCCTTACCAATAGTCAAGCGAATGAAGTTTTCTTTAATGGCGGAGAGGTCTAAGTTTACAAATGTTAATACTTTATCAAAGCTTTGCTTTATTCAGCAATACTTATTTATGGAAGGGAATGAATTAAGCCCCCCCCCCATACCCCCCAGTGATGATTATATGTAATGAAAGAGAGAGAGAGAGATAGGTGGACAGACAGACAGGTATGTAGATAGATAGGTGGACAGACAGACAGGTATGTAGATAGATAGGTGGACAGACAGACAGGTATGTAGATAGATAGGTGGACAGACAGACAGATTAATCGGAAAGTAAAAATTGAAACAAAATGGAATAGGGAAGTTTTGAATAAGTTTCAGAATGAAGGAAAATGTAAAAAATAGGAAAAGAGTTGAAAAGTTTTCTTTTTATAAGGGTCTAGTAATTTTTTTAGATAGCTTGTAGTGTACCCAGTTCTAAATGTTTTTGCCCTTTGTTTGCTTAACTTTTACTCAAAATGATTTGGCAATGGTTTGCTTTTCATTGTTTGAGAAGAATGATTGATAAAAAAAAAGAAACGCCGCTTTATACTTTATCTTCCTTTACCTAAACCCTTGTTTACTCGTAACGTATCATTTGCGTGTAATCCTCAATTCTTTCCCAAAACTAAAATACCGGTAGGAGAAAGAAGAGGGAATTTAGGAATGGAAAGGGATTTTTTGTTCAAGTAATCTCACGCGTGGGGAAAATGGAAAGTAAAGTTGCTAGACTTCATCAGATCTGGTTTGTAAACAGTGTTAAATGGACGGCCGAAACTCGGTGGGCCGGTATTTAGCAAAGCAAATCAGAAAACGTGTGTTAAACGAAATTGATTAATCGATTTTTGAATTTTCATCGGTATTTAATCGATACATTTTTAAACAGTAGTGATGGATTTATTAAACGTGGTGATATTCCGTGATGGATAACTATTTTTATGATGGTCAAAAGAACGACAAGGTAGGACATCATTTTATTTTTTTCTTTAGTTTATTAAAAATGCAACTACGTATTTAAAAAAAAGTCTTCCTGTCGAGAGAGCTCTTCTAAAACTATAACCCACAGACCAGCTTTCATCATCCCCATAAGTACTTTAATATTAAATACTTTTGTTCTAAATACCAAATACTT
>QLNU02003225.1:50123508-50133534 GCA_006491805.2 Dysdera silvatica | reverse complement strand
TTTACAAATACATTAATTGTAGATTAATTTACAGATACATTAATTGTAGATTTATTTACAAATACGTTGATTGTAGATGAATTTATAAATACATTAATCGTAGATTGATTTACAAGTGCGTTACTTTTATATTAATTTATAATTTCGTTAATTATAGATTAATTCATAAATACATTAATTGTAGATTAAATCATAAATATATTAATTGTAGTTTAAATCATAAATACATTAATTTTAGATTAATTTGCAAATGCATTAATTGTGGAGTAATTTATAAATGCAATAATTGTATATTAATTTACAAGTACATTAATTGTATATTAATTTGCAAATACATTAATTGTAGATTAATTCATAAATACGTTAATTGTAGATTAATTCATAAATACATCAATTGCAGATTAATTCATAAATATATTAATTGTATATTTGTTTATAAATATATTAGTTTTATATTAATTCAGATACATTAATTGTAGATTAATTCATAAATACATTAATTGTAGATTAATTTATAAATACGTTAATTCTGACAAGAAAATTTGCATACCAGCATTAAGCTTTCTTAAAACAATTTCTATTACAATTTGCATGGCAAAGTCCTTGATTAATCTGTCAATGGTGTTAGCAAATGATTGAAATCGGCTGAAATTTTCTGTATTTGTCTCCCCCGCATCCTGCATAATGATATTCTCATCGATTACCAAAACGGATTGTCAAAAGACAGGAAACGAAAAGAATTCCCATACAACTCTTTCTCTTCCCCTAAGTTTGGCGTGTATAGGAAAATATTTAGCTGAATAGTCACAAAAAAAAGGGAAAATATACAAGGTATTCATAAAAAATGTATACAACTTCAAATTTTATTTGCATCCAAACTAAAATACCAAAAACTTGATTTTTTTTTTGGTTACGTAAATAACGATGGTTTTAATGCAAGTTGGAATGTCTCCATGTGCGTTCCGTTGTTTCTTACGACAGTGCGTAAACGAGGTCTAGTTTCCTCCGCGTTCTCCAACAAACTATCGAGTGTTACACCGTGGAAAACTTCATTAATGTGCCCTTTAAGCATATCAAAAGAAGTTGAATTTATTTTGTAAATTAAGGAGTGTTCTGTATTACAGGTTTCTGAAATTTCGTTGCATTTGTATTAGCGATTTCGTCTTCATAAACCATACTGCAAAAGCAGCCTTCTGTGTTGATGCTGTCACTGTTCGTTTTCGGTGTCTGTTATGTCGTCCTATAAACACTTTGTTGGTTTGTTTGTTTGCTTGCTTGCTTGCTTGCTTGCTTGCTTGTTGGTTTGTTTGTTTATTTGGATTTTTTATTGAGCAATAGCATCTGGACTATGCTGCACCAAACATGGTAAAAGCAATAAATATTCAAATGTTGTAAAAATCCAGTTCTTTGTAAAAGTTTAAAGACGTGTGTGTGGTCAGCATGGTCGTTTAAAATGTTAGATGGTGATGAAGATTTAAAAGTAAGAGTACAAACAAGATTAAATTAAGGGCAGTAAGGTGAAATACTGTTGGATACATTGCACACTTGGCAAATTGGTGCTGGTTTTCCTTCCAACAGATGTCTATGGGTGAGATGGGAATGCCCAATGCGAAGTCTGGCAAGGAGAACCTCCTCTTTCCGATTTTTACGGTATGAGGAGGGCCAGTTGCCAATTGTATGTTTAATATTATGCAATTTGTTATTGGTTTGATGATCCCATTGTATAAACGCAGGGGCGCTGCAGTGGTGTAGGCAGAAAGTTCATAAGGGGAGGGTTATAGGCTTAATGGGAGGGGTTACAGAGATACAACTCATATATTCCTATGTTAAATAAATAGTTTTTCAGTTGATCAAATCAGTCCCTCCCCACAACAAATGAAACCAACTCATCAGGACCGAGGACAACATTTACGAGCTCCAGGTAGTTCAACGGATGCCTTTCCCGCCAATTCCTACCCCCCCTTTTCCCATCTTCAACTACTTTTCAGGAGTTGAAAGATCGTGAGTTGTATTTTTAAGGGCAAAAAACATGTGCAATCAGTGGCGTAGGCAGAAAGTTCATAAAGGGGGTTATAGGCTTAATGAGGTGGGGTTACAGAGCTACAACTCATATATTCCTATGTTAAATATACAAAATTTCATTGCAATGGGGGTTACAACCCCCAAAACTCCCCCCCGGCTACGCCTATGACGCACTGTTTGTCACGTGGAGACATTCTAACTATGCAGCAAAAAGCTTTTACTTTTTGCCACGTAATTAAAAAAGAACTAAATTTCTATTATTATTTATAAATATCTATTGCAGTTCCGATGCAAATAAAATTTTAACTCGTATACTTCTTTTATGAACACCCTGTACAGTTGACAATTTTTCTTTGCTCTGTTTTTATGCTTTCGGGAGTTTTCCATTTTTATTTTTTTTTATTAGCATCCGTGTTTATTTCATTAACCGGCGATTCGCAATGATATTGCATTGATTTGATTAATCAGCGAATTCATTAACTGGTGAACTCTGTATGTATTTTTTTAATCTAAATATTTTACGCCCCCTCCATCCTTCATATCCAACTTGTTCGGATTAGTGGGATTTTCAGCTTAATTTGGTTTTCCTATGCGTTAGATAAGTAGAGAATAAAAATGATATTGTGATAATATAATATCTCAAAAATTATTCATAATTCGTAAGACCCCAGAAAGGAGACAAAGGGAGATCTTCCCTCTTTTACAACTTACAATGACTTTACCCCTGCCTTAGACCACAACCTACTAGCGCTCGTATATTTTGTAAATACAGTATAACCCTTCTTAACGGACACCTCTTACACAAATAGAGTTAGGGATAAATTTGGCAATAAACGTCTTTCAAAATGATACTTCTTTGACTGTAATCCCTCTTTTGCACTCAAAATTTTCTGCCCAGCGAATATCTACTAATGAAAAGTTTTATTGTATACCTCACGCAAATACTTTCTATTTGAGTTCAAGAATTAATTAATTAATTAATTTTCTCATATTTCATTAAATATTCCGATATTTGTCACTGCTAATATTAATTAAGTTTAGGGAGAGTTAATAATATTTTCCTGTTCGAATTTTAGGAATATTTTTACGATAACAAGTTTTCTATAATTTTTTATATTTGTTTATTTACTTACTTATATTTCAATTAAATATTCTGATATTTTTCGGCATTAATATTATCATCCTATTTTAAAGAATTTGACATAAAAAATAAATCTGTCTATTACACACACACACACACACACACACACATCCTTTCGATTCTAATTCTTTCCCTCTCTGTGATTTTAGTTAAAAAAAATTTCGTTTTTCTTTCATTTAAATTTTTCTTAAATGTTTTTTATTGGTTATTTGATGTTTGAAATTCAGTTCAACGTGACGGTTGCTGAGAGCAGACCACGTGTGAGATTGATGAAATCGTATTGCCAGATCCCTTTAATTATATTTTATTTTTCCGTGGCCATGGAAACCATCACCTACGTCTTCTTCTTCTCTATCTGGTAATTCTTTCATCGTCTGTCTTCAGAACAATCATTCTGACGATAGTACGTTAGAAAAATATTATCGGAAAAGAGAAATGTTAAAGCTCTGGAGAAAGTTCTGCCGTCGGAGACAACCCCAAACACAAGGCGTTTGTGGTGGATAGATAGATGCAGTTTTCGTTCGGATGAAAGATTTTCGAGGTTAAGGCCACACGGGACAAAACGTCGTCTGCTTCTCCGAAAACTTTGTTTTTCGCATTTCTTGGTAATGGTGTAAAGCTTATGAAAAGGGGGCTCTCTCTTCAATGATTAATCGATCCTGTGGCTCTTATATCGATATAAAGGAACCTTACAAAAGAAAGAACTAAGAAGAAATAAAACTCGACGATTTTCTTTGAGGAATTCATTTGCTGTGTAGTATATTTTTCACTAATCGCATAAAAGCATTAATTTATCATAAATTAATTAAAACTAAATTAATAATCCGAATTATTCACCTATTTTAACCAAGGGATGTTAAGGAGCGGTAAGGTTAAGGTTAAGGTTGCTGGCTCTCTGAAAATAGCAAATTTCCAGTTATCATGTATCCATAGGTTTACAATAGCTTTCCAATATAGGAGGTATAGGTTTACAATAACTTTCAACTTTCGCCCCCATCTCTCCCCAAAATTTTTTTCCCGAATACGCCTTTGAATTTAACACGGAGATATATATAAACACTGCCAAGGGAACCTTTTATCATGTTCGTCCCACCTGGAGTCGACACTAGAATTAATTTGTATAGTTTTTCACGCTGATTCAAAATATATCTTTAGTTTGTTCAAAACTCATTTTTCGAGAAATTATGACCACTTAAAGATGACAAGTGGCGATCTTTTTGCGAGAAATTTATATTTCAGCTTTCAGTATATTTGTAAAGAAAATAATAAATCGAATTGCTGTAGGTTTATTGGATGTAGATGTAAAAAGCAGAAGTACAGTGATTAAATTTCATGGTTTGGTTTATAACCAAATATAATCGCCCAAATATAGACCAATGATCCAGTATTCTTGGCTCAAATGCCATATTAGTAATTTCAACCCAGGAAGGCTCTCCAACGTCCAAGAACTGTCAGCGGTCGCCAACCTTTCGGGCCTCATGGACCACTAAATTCATAATTTTAAATCCCGCGGACCACATTTCGTGAATTTAGTGCAATATAAAGGTGGAAATTGTCATTCAGAATATGAGAATTTCTTAGAATATTATTTTTGTTTTATTATTAATAAATCATTAAAAATGCAAATAATATCCAGAATTTCTGGAGACCACCAAAATTTTCCCACGGACCACCGGTTGGCGATTGTTGTTTTAAATTGAATCGCGAGAACTGTGGCAGTTTGCATTGTAACAACTATTCATTTTTAAAATGTATTGTCATAATTTTTTGTATTTTCTCCGTTTTTTCATACAGTTTGACTACAGTTAAAAAATTATAATATTTTATTTAACAAAACTCAGATTAAAATTTCTCGCCAAAAGGTCGCCAACTCGTCATTTTTAAGAGGTGGGTGAAGCCATGGTATTCAAAATGTTACGGAAGAACGACATCATGGTTAATGTTTTCTACACTATCAAAATATTAAACTGCAATGTTTTTCGTAAATCATTTTAAGAAAACGGCTCAATACTACTTTTAACTGAAATGGTATGAAAATTTTCCTGCGGTATAAAAAAATGCACTTTGAAAAATGCGTGTCGTTACGGAAGGACAGAAAAAACATGAAATGATGTCCTTCCGTAACGGAGTTTTCAATGTTTTTTTCAATTTCGGTACAGTTAATTAAATAATACAACGCATTATTTTGAAAAGACTTGAAAGATTAAAATGATATAATTTATTAGTTTTAATATGATGTATAAAACATCATGCTTTTTCAAATTTTAAACATGTCCCAAAATGCCATGGTTTTATCTAGGTCATAATTGCTCATAAAATGAGTTTTGCAAAACAAATAAAGACATATACTGAATCAGCGTTAAAAACTATGTAAAATAATTCTAGTTTCGACTTCAGGTGCGACGAACATGATGAAAGATTCCCTTGTGAGTAAAATTTAAACTTTACATTGTACTCGTGTTTGTAAAAATTGCAACACCATGAAGGACTCGTCCGAATTGAATGAAATTTAATGTACAAACGACCTGTGTTGATACAAATAAACGATTAAAATTACAAAGCAAAAAACAATATTACATGTCGAAAATCAGTATTTGGTGAAGCCACCACGCGCTGCAATAAGTGATGCTATACGACGTGGCATGGAATCAAACAGATGTTGAATGTGTGCCTGAGGAAGAGCATTCCAGATTGCTTGTATGCGACCCCAAAGTTCATCTGTAGTAGCTATGGGACGAGGATCACGAGCGAGACGCCGACCAACGAAATCCCACACATGTTCAATCGGCGACATATCCGGCGAATAGGCAGGCCAAGGAAGAAGCTGTATCTGTTGTGATGAAAAGAAGTCTTGAACATTCCTGGCAATATGTGGGCGGGCATTGTCCTGTTGAAATACAGCTCCGGGAATGCCTTGAAGGAAGGGAACAACTTCGGGCTCCAGAACTTCATTGATGTACCGGTTGCTGTTAAGATTACCCACAATTCGTAGCAGCTGAGATCGTCCATGATACGCAATCGAACCCCAGACCATAACGCTGGGGGTTCGTCCACTATGACGTTGGATAACGCACTCCGGAAGGTGGCGTTCACCGGTATAGCGTCTAACACGGATGCGGCCATCACTGTACCCCAAATTAAAGCGGGATTCATCAGAAAACACCACTTGTTGCCAATCAGCACGCCAGTCTCTATGTCCATGAGCCCATTGTAGCCGCAGGCGCCGATGGTTTTGCGTCAGGAGGATCCTGTATAAAGGAACTCTTGCACGCAGTCCACGGTGCAGTAGACGCCGACGAATTGATGAAGCACACAATGATACACCTGTAGCAGTGCACCAACGTTCTGCCAACTGTCCAGATGAAGCAAAACGGTCCGTCACCGCCATGCGGACCAGGTGTCTATCATCCCGTGCTGACGTCACCTTTCGGCGTCCACTCCCGGATTTCTGAGTTGTCTGGTTCTCTTGAACCCACTGCTTCCACACTCGCATCACTGTGCTGCTGTTACGCCCCATACGAGCTGCTATTGCACGATAAGAAAACCCTCCTTCACGAAGGCCGATCATTCGTCCCCGTTCAAACTCCGTAACTTGCTGAAATGTCGCCCTCTTTCGTCGTAGAGGCATAGTGACGTCTCATGTAACGTTTACCACTAGCAGATAGCCATACACGCCCCGCTACAGCCCTCTATTTATACGGATCCATCAGCAGTTCAGAGGGCGCTGCTCAGCCCACGCATGCGCGATGACTCTGAAATTCTAATCATTTGAATAGCATACCCTAATTTGCATTTCCTGAAAGTTTCAGCTCAATCAAGTGATTCCTTCATGGTGTTGCAATTCTTGCAAACAGGAGTATACAATACACAGAACGGCTTGTTTGATATGTTTGAAAATTCGCATACAAGAACGTCACAGCTAAATTCACAAAAGATTAATATTTTGTAAACACGCTTGTATAAAACAAAACCCGACGCATTATAATGTAGGCATTTCCAGCAACGTATAGTTTTCAAAATTATTGGGGGTGGGGGACCCAAGCCTATATTATATTCATTTATACATTGCAATATATGTAAAATTGTGATTTATTTTAAATTATTGGGAGTGGGGTTCGGACGTCACAGACTCATATAACTCCACACCTATGGACCTCCTATGCATTTCTACAAAACAATTATTTTGAAAATAATAACACAAAAGTAATCCTGGAGGAAGGTTAAGTTATTTCTAATGTCTGGAACCTACTTAAGGAATATAATCAGCTAGCGGATTTCGAAATAAATATTTAACTATTTGGACGCTAACTGTAAGTGACCGACTCGTTGTATGGGGGCATAAGTTAATCTGAATAACACTACGGTCCGACGATATGTCCAAATACGATGATGGACGACACCTACGCTCATAAAGTTGAGTTTGACGCATGGAGGATGACCAGTTAGCATGCTGATCGTCCCATTCGCCGACAAACCATAATTACACTACAACAACTATACCAATCATCAAATAAGCGGGAATACCTGGCATCAATCAATCAGGCAAATGATTTTCAATCATCTTGCGGAAGTAGGGTTGCATGTGTATCGACTATTGCGCTGCTTACCACTGACCTCCAACTCATTGGCGATTGCGCTTGGATTGGTGCCAATCTTGCGTAACTGGGGATGCAGAATGGTGCCAAGCCATCTTCAGTGACGAACTCCGTTACTGCTGATGCTGCGAGTTGGCCACAGAAGCACATAGGCGCGGCAAAAGCAGTAATTCCTCCAATTGTGTCGAAAGGCACATAGCTTGAACACGGGATATAATTGTCTGTGTACCGATCAGTTAGGATAGCCGGTCCAGTCTTGTATGCGTTGCAGGTTGATGATATCTGTAGTACTCCCCTTCATAACTATTGTAGGTCACGCCTTGCTTCAGCACGACAACGCTTGTTCACATACGGCAAACATCTCATGGAAATGTTTAAGAAGTACCACTATGTTACCGTGGCCTGTCATCTCCTCAATTCTGTAGAATACTATTAACATATAATTTGAATTACCAACGAATTTACAAACAATATAAATTTTAAAAAATTAAATTTATAAATACAATAATTTACAAAAATAATTAAAAGATACAATAAACAGTTAAAAAATAAAATAACCATTTACAAGTGAATTTTTAAAACCATTCTTATGTTATATTAATTTTTTGTAAATTATTATAAATATGATAATTTACAAAATAATTAAAAACTACTATGAAAAGTTAAATAAAATCACAATTTATAATGAAAAATTTTTAAATCATTCTTATGTTATATTAGTTTTACATCGTAAGTAAATTTGGTTGAAAACAGAATTCACAAAACACAAACTTTGGTCCGGAAATTTAATCTACTGTATCTCATAAACAGCAAATACCTGTTTCATTGAATTCTTGTTGCAATCTACTTGATCGGAAGCTGCGTTTATCACGAACCTGTACCCCCCCGACCCCCCATATTACCTTCTCAAAGGAGTCCTTGGTAAAATACATCGATCAATCACTCTTAAAATAGCTGAGTGTATCACTTTCTTCCCTCCACTCAGCACTTCATGCCTCCCATCCCCCACGACTTATTAAAGAAAAATCAGCTCGTCCCCATCCTTCCTTAATTTTTTATCTTCGCTATTTTTTCATCCTTTGATTTTTTTTCGCTTTGTGCATTTCTTTTACCTTTATTTACAATTCCATCGTTGGTTTATATTTTTACGGCTCGAGGACATAAAAGGTCATACAGCCTACAGTTAAAAGGTTGCAAACTAAAAGGTTACGCTGTCTACAGTTGAAAGGTCATGCTATACCTACAGTTAAAAATTACAAATTAAAAGGTTACGCTGTCTACAATTAAAAGGTTACATGTTAAAAGGTCGTGCCGCCTACATTTAAAAGTTTGCAAGTTAAAAGATCATGTTGCCTACAGTTGAAAGGTCATGCTATACCTACAGTTAAAAATTACAAATTAAAAGGTTACGCTGTCTACAATTAAAAGGTTACATGTTAAAAGGTCGTGTCGCCTACATTTAAAAGTTTGCAAGTTAAAAGATCATGCTGTCTACAATTAAAAGGTTACAAGTTAAAAGGTCATACTGACTGCAAATTTCAGCCTTCAAATTTATATGTCACTTCTTAAAAATCAGGAAAAATGAATAAACTACAAACGAAATTATGGCTGAATAATTGCATTATTCCTATTTTACACCCACCTTCTTGTATCATGTTAGATTCCTAGACAGGGTGCACAGATCTAAGCATATACGAAGATTTTTCTAGCTACTGCATTACTTTAAAAATATCCCTTAAAACACCATCCCTTATTAAACCACTCGTTGTATATTTTTTCAGGTAGTATACAAAGTTCGCCAAGAAAAGTTACAAATCGAATCGCCCTTAATGATATGCAAATTAATGTAAAAAATAGAAATGAAATACTAAAAATGCACTCTTTAATAATATATAACCAACTTCAATCTGAACGATATTGCCCAATGTTACAATATTCCTGGTATAAATGCAATTATTCAGGTAAAGATCCTAAAACATTTAATAATGTTGAAACATTTTTCTTCGCAGTTGATAATATTCATTGTAATATTTCATTATGTAAGAGCCACTCGTTTTTAAAATGCGCCCACTGTAACCAAATGTTACGTTTTGAACATTTTTTCCTTCAATGCCATTTTTATGATAGTCTTGTTTAACTAGCATTTGTTGTTTTTTTTAAACTAATTCTAGGAGAAACAGACCTATGTTTCAATCTTTACTTTCCATTTTCACATTGTATGCACATTATACAAATTTTTAAAATTTTGTGGTATAAATAATACCACAA
>QLNU02003225.1:50102839-50121318 GCA_006491805.2 Dysdera silvatica | reverse complement strand
CATCATCATCATCATCACTATTTATTATTATTTACTTATAATTGATTATTACATTATTATTATTATTATTATTATTATTTATTATTATTATTTATTATTATATTATTATATTATTTATTATTATTATTATATTATTTATTATTATTATTATATTATTCATTATAATATAATATTATTTATTATATTATTATATTATTTATTATATTATTATTATTATTATTATTTATTATAATTCTGGTCAATAGACTACAATTATAAAAAATGCTAGTTGTCTGTTAGCTATTCTATGGCATTCATGCATTTTATGTTACATTCTTTTCATGGGGTAGGACAACACACTCAGGCAGGACGAAAGGGTATGCGGGAGAAAAAAAGTTTGAGAACCTCGAATCTAGTGCATCTAGATCAAAATGTATATTCACATTTTGAAATTTTAAATGATGAAAAATTTTCAGCTATTATCAGTCGAGATTTTTTTTTTTTTTGTTCCAGAACTATGAAATGAATATTGCTTCCATATATTATTAAATATACCTAAATTTAATTGTTTAACAGCTGTCCATTTTCTAGTATCGCTAGCCAACAGTTTTAATTTTCACTTTACTTTTTTCAAAGGAGATCAATCTGCCGATTCTAAAAATTCTATTAACTTTCTCCTGCCACGTCTGGATCAGACTACAAGTAATTGTAATTGAGTGATTATAATCGATTGCAATCGATTACATTTTCGTATCGCCACATCTGTAAACGTAATCGAATGTGTTGAGGTAGATGAAATCTGCTGTATAATCATATTTTAAATTTCATTTAATTATAATCGTAATCGAAATCATAATCGCTATGATTATAATCGTAATCGAACTGATTAAAAATTGAAAAATTCTCATGAGTTGACAGTAAATAATTTAATAAAAAAGGGAGTCGGGTCTTTTTTTTCGGGGAAATGTGTTTGTAAAATCGTTCTTTGGGGGAAAAAAAAAATCTAATGATAATACATTTGAACGTCGTTAAGACGAATTACTTTTAATACGAACCGTTTTCTGAAGTTCCGTCAGATTGTAAAATACTACAAATATACCATCAATTTCATTTTTATATTTAATAATAATAATTTTTATAAGTATTTTTTTTAATTATTATTTCTTTTTAAATAATGACCCGTCTCGCGGACCATTTGGGACTCTTTGGCGGACCACCAGTTGAGAACCACAGAACTAGAGCTTTTTTATATTTGGAGAAAAAGAGGCGCCGTCCTCATCCTGGATTCGAACCAGGGTCCCCGCGTTTAGCCCGCGGTGTCTTGACGAGCCAGGTAGCTAGACGAACGAGGACAAGAACAAATGCATTTTTCTCCGTATATGAAGATGTAAGGTATATTATTTTTTTTCTCCAACTATAAATAAAAAGCTCTAGTTTGAGCTATATGTACGTGGGTGGCAAAAATTATTGTATAATAAATTCCCCCACGAAAAACTCACAAAAATCTCGCCCCGGAGGCTTTTCTGTGTTGACCATTATTTGGCAATTGTGTTATCCCTGTGAAGGGTAATAATATCTTACATCCTCATATACGGAGAAAAATGCGTTTGTTCTTGTCCTCATTCGTCTAGTAGGTCAAGACACCAAGGGCTCAATGCGTTGACCCTGGTTCGAATCCAGGATGAGGACGGCACCTCTTTTTCTCCCAAATACGAAAAAGCTCTAGCTTGAGCTAAATATACGTGGGTGGCAAAAATTATTGTATAATAAATCCCCCCACGAAAAAACTCACAAAAATCTCGCCCCGGAGGCTTTTCTGTGTTGACCATTATTTGGCAATTATGTTATCCCTGCGAAGGGTAATAATATCTTACAACAAGTAATATTTATGAGAAATTCCTTAAATCTCACACGAACCTAAATTCTAGCTATGCCGACAATTTCTAGTTCGTGTTTTTTTTCCCCCCCCAAAATTTGGTGATGATTCTGCAGACCACTTGATAAGTTGTCGCGGACCACTAGTGGTCCGCGGACCACACTTTGAGAAACATTGGGCTAGGGAATCAATCCCCGGAATACAGAGAGTAGATAGTCGCGAGCGCTCTCTTTTTCCATAGTTGGGAGCCGAACTCAGATGAACTCAAATGAACTCAGATGAACTCAGATGAACTCAGAACTCAATTTTTTGATAAATGAATGCTAGTTAGTTATCAATAACTTATTGAGAGCATGCATAGATGCATACTGGCTGTGCTCAAAGCTAAAGGAGAACAAACTCGATATTGGTATGCAATGGCGGATCCAGGATGTTGTTACGGGGGGAAGGGGCGGTTTCGGGACCCCCACCGGGAAAATTTTTAGTTTTGGACTGTTAAATAGTTTAGGTAAATGTTGTTATATTACTAGCCTTCCTTTATACCAGGATTGTCCAACATACGGCCGTCATGTCACAATCCGGTCCGCAAACAATGTTAATCCGGCCTGTCTACAACTGTTTGAAATAAAAAAAAATTCCCAAACAAAAAGTTTAGATATTTTTTTTCAGAAATAAGGAAAAATTGTGGGGACAGGAGAGGTGACCCCTTTCTACATCGCAAGAGCACAAACAAATAACTGGAAGAAACTCTAAAGGGAGGCTGTTAAGTGTAAGTTAGTTTTTTCCTTTTTTTTTTAAGAAACCGCTGGCCCGCGAGATCCGTGAAAATTCTTTAAGTGGCCCGCTACCCAAAAAGGTTGGACAACCCTGCTTTATACTCACCAAAATATTTAATTTACGACAATGAATTAAAGCTGGGCTTTTCTTTAATTAAACTATATGGTTTAGGGTAGATTATAGTCAAGTATGACAGAAGGATAAGCTAGTAAAGGAGACATATACAATAACCAAAAACGATAATTTACAATGTAATTAATAGAACAAGTTTAAATTTAAACTACAAAAACATCGTAATTATTTTACTTTTTTTATAACAAGCAACTTTTTAAAAAACTTGAAGTTTATAGTGCAAAGTCGAGCCATCTTGGTTTCTTTGAAAATTTGTCAATCACTTTATTTACATCAATATGAATGTCTCTGTGGGTGTGTATTAAAAGTCTCTTCTGTCATCCGCGTTCGAAGCCAAGTTTGACGGCGCTTCAAGGATAAAAAACTACGTTCTGCTGAAGCAACACTTACTGAAAACGTAGTTTGAAAGACGAGTAGCTTGAAGATTCGTGAAAAAAACGTCTGGATCGCATTTCTCCAAGACTTAGAGACTTTGGACGCCTGTGTAAGACTTTTATTTATTACAGTCGTAACAAACAATACATAAAATATTCTTCATCGTTTTTATTTTTTTCCCTGATTTTTAACCCTAATGTGGGGGGGGGGCGATTGCCCCTTTCGCCCCTCGCTGGATCCGCCTTAAATGGTGCCTTAAATGTTTTGGTCAGTGAGTTTTATGTTATGAGGAATTTTTAGTGCCATGACCGCAATATGCGCCTTAATTGTCACACAGTAGCCTAAATATTGCTGATGATAAAATTTGTGACTTAGTGTTATTGGAACTGAATTCAGTCTTAATTACTTCCAATGTGCGTCGCTGTACAGTAATAATTACTTTATGTAATTGCAGTTTCCTTCGGAAACCTAATTGCATATTTCTAAGTAATATTTGTGATACAGTTTTCATAGGGGATATATATTTTATTACTGTTCATAAATATTAATTTGTTTTGATAAGTATAAATAATTAAATACATTAACTTTTTTTACTATTACTGGTAAATAGTTAAAACCGTTCGATTAATTTTTATTTATGAGGTTGTTATTCATGAAATGTTGCACATATGATGGAAATCTGGATTGGTGATTTATCACCCCCATCTCGCCCTCCATCCTGATCGCCAAGCGGATGATGCCTCTAATTTCGAGCCAACGAGGCATAAATTCGATTCCAGCAAGTTTAAATGCACGTCGTAGATTCTGCATTTAGTTGATTTTATGGCAAGCAAACGATATATTGGTCAATGAAATCCAGGACAATCAGTCAAATCGCCCCTGCTCCACTCATAATCGGCAATGGGTTTCCCCAAGGTCTTCCTTTTTATTATAAACCGGAAACCTCGTCAATTGACCAAGTGTAAAACAAAATCCCACTTAATTGAACAAACACAATATATTCAATGGTGTATTTTCACAATAGCAGGCATTCTAAATCCTCGTACCTTGTAGATCAGCATTGATTTCTCCGCTCAACTTAACTTGGCGTCTTTTGGTGCCAGAAGCATCATTCTTGGCGATAATATTTCTGGTGCTTCCCCTGTGATGGCACTTTCCTTGCGGAGCAGCGATCCAGCGCGCCCGGGCCCTATCTCGCTCTTAAACCTCGTCTTCCCTTTTTTTTTTACATAATACTGCTTGTATTTGAAGTGTCAGCATGATGCGTGGAGGCATATTTCGTCCAAGAGCATCAAACTGCTCCGCGAGCAGGAAGAATTCTATTTTTAAAGACGCTTTCATACCAGAATTTGTGTTTTTTGCTCTCACACTCCCCCGCTATTTGCACTCGAGCCACATGTGTGCTTCTTGGCAACCTTTTGAGGTTTCAAAATATGCGGGATCCTCGATTCGATGGTGAGCGGCAACTGTTTCCCCTCTCTAAAAACTCTAGAATTGTGATTGCATCTGGAGATATTTTCCTTCTGTGTGTGGAGGAAGCTATCGCCTACATTTCAACATATATCCGGCGTAGCAATCCCAGAGGTACTTTACATGCAACAAGTGCACACAGGAACCTGCAATTTTTGAACAAACACGAACTCCAGCCTGGAGAGCGACGTAAGGAGTGGCTAAGAGCAGAATTGAGAAATGAGAGAGCTCATAAGTAAGTGAAAGACAACCTAATGAATATATTTTCCTCATGAACATGAAATGCATTTGTCGGTGAATATTTCGTTCATAATAATGATGTTCGGCTAGGAGACACCAGCTTTTAGGACAGAAAAAAAAATGTGACTGTGTTACCGATATTTTAAAAATTCTGACGGTTTCCTTATTTTTCCTTAAAATTTACAGTAGAAATTGCAGTGCGTTTACTGTTTAAATTCTAAATAATGTTTAATTGATTTATTTTGACAATTTGTTTCCAATTACATATTTAATTATAAAATAACGTTAGTTGTGTGATATGGGCACCTAATATTTAATAATCTATACGAACTAAATTATCGAACAAACTTTTTCGAGATTAAGTCATGAATGAATAAATTTATAATCGTTGAATTTTATAAAACAGTGCCTTTTGCATATATAGTCGTGAAAAAATTGCATAACGTTATAATGCATTCTATCGAAGTATAAGAGAGATAATTGATCTTGTTGAGATTTAAATGTTTAGCTGGTCCAAATTTTTCAAACACTGACGTTTCAGATATTTTTTTCAAATCTTCGAAATATATATCATAACTGTGGTAGCCAAAGGAGTGTAAACAAGAATTACACATAAAAGAAGAACACTTTCGACGTTCGTGTTGTCTATTTTTTGGAAATTTTACAACTGTAGTTGAAAGAAGACTAGAAGTTTGGCTGCGTTCTCAAATTCAATGTTTTGCTTGGCTTCAGAAGTTCTAGAAGTTGGGCTTATGCGTTGTGTGTAACGACCTTTCAGGTCAGAATTCCATATTTTGCTCAAAAGCTTTTGTTCTTTCCCAAGTGACTGAACTCTCTTGAGTTTACCAGAGTCCTTCGCAAAGTTTACCGCGAAAGTTTCAGCGTTGAAGCCTTGCGAGGTTTTGTTGCTTGATAGTTTTTGATAAGGCTACATCGCCAGGAGTCTCGGGCGAGCACAAATAACAAAGAAGTTTCTTCTTATAATAGCTTTTCACATGGGCTAAGAAACTTCATGCCCTGGTACGATAATGTTTTGCTGATGTTCTAGTTTATCTTCGGTAAACCAGCAAAGTCTTTCGTTGTGGTTTCACGCAGTGACGACATTTATATAGTCATCAACCTATAAACAGCAAATTCTTCTCCAGGTAACAGAATGTATCAATGAAGCCTAAGTGAAAGACTGCCATTGGTTACTTTAAATTGGACATTCTTAAACACTTATTTCATTGGCTGTTTGTTTCTGCATTTCAAGCTGGAATCCACCAATAGGACTGGACATCCAAAAATGGGTAAAGTGCCCAAGAAGGGGGCGAAGAATTCATTGCTTCCAAAAAAGATGAGAAATGCGGGAACCTCGTCCTCTACTGGAACAGTCACCTCCCTGAAGAAATTACAACTGTCGGTGTTGAACAATGACATACTGAGGAAAGCATGCACAGACCGTGCATCTTCTTCCCTGTTGCCGAAGGATCCAATAGAGTTGAGCAAGTTTCCTGAGTACATGGAAATGGTTAGAAAGTATGACGTCATCTTGCGTACAGAGTTTCAGGTAAGTCCGTCTTGATATATATTCTAATTGTGATTTCTCTTTAAAAGTTGGTTGATTAATTATTGAAATTGAGAAGTAAGGTGCTTATATCTGCATCATAAAGCTTGTAATAAAGTAGTCTTAAGAGTGGGTTAGGATACGTCCCGAGAGAGTAAATAAATCACAGACAACAGTCTTGAAAATACGAAGTCAAGACAACAGTCTTGAAATTAAATGGGGAAGATGATGATTCTGCGAATAAATAGCCAAGTCATGAGAAAAGGTTGTCAGAAATATAGTTTTTAGAATAAACAGCCAAGATGTAATAGTTTTGAGAAGAATCCAGCGGGAAAACAGCCTTGAAAATAAACAGACAAGGTAATAGTTTTGAGAAAAATAACTGTCGAAGTCCACATAATGAATAAGCGATAATAATTCAGAGAATAGACTATTAAGGACATGGCCTTGATATACGAGTCCAATAATAAATAGTTTAGAAAACAAACTTATATATAGTTTAACATAATAATATTTCATTGCGACTTCTCGTTCGAAGTGATTACTTCAAATAACAAATTATCTACTTCGCATATTGCCGCGATAAAGAACATTTTCACATAGAATATTCTCGGAAAGAATATTCGCGAAATTCTAAGTAAACAATTTTATTTATAATGGTCTTACATAACTTGCAAATCGCTTGAAAAGTTGCATGTAAAAAAAAATGATATTGATTTGAATATACATGTATTGTCGTATCACATGCGTATATTGTTGCAGTGGTAATAGATTTATATATCACGCCTAGATTTTCACAACAATATCACGCTTAGATTTCCACAACAATATCACGCCTAGATTTCCACAACAATATCACACTTAGATTTCCACAACTACATCACTGATGCATCTAATAAATGAATGAAACCCACTACAAGGTGATACGATGCAGCTGATGTATTGCATAATGCAGGTCCATGTACAATTAGGGGCGGGGCGGCGGCGTTAACCCCACACTTGGATATCAGTTGTTTAATAAATTTCCTTGTAAAGGAAAATTTTATTTTTTTCACAAAACACCCTTTATTATCTATTTTATTACCAACCCCCCACTTTGAAATCCTATGTTCGGGCCTGGTATAGCCAATATCATCCAAGGATAGTGGTTAGTTCATTTGAATCACTGAATCAGTTCAATCACTTTTGTTCCTTATAGAACAAGAGTGATTCAAATAAATGCATTGCTTAAAGCTAATGGGAACCTAACATTCGCGTTTTCCTTCTAATTAAGAATAAAGGAGCAAATGAGACTTAAAATGGTCGAAAGTGAACGAGTATAAAGTGAACGAGTCAATCCCGAAGACCGAATCGCGTTCACAGAATAGGAATGACGGAATGCATTTCCAAAATATATATAGAATGATTCTGCAACTTTATTCTTCTAATGAGATTATTTTATTTATATTATTTTATTTAATTATTTAGTTTATTCTAATTAAATGGGCGCCTGAGATACAGTTAGAGAAAAAGTGAGTATCCTCTCCTCCCATTCCTGAAGAATGTAGGGAAATAAAATAGTAATAACGCGCTGTCTATATTATCCTTGGGGTGAAGTCATGTGTGGACTTTGCTTTAGATGATAATCCACTCCCCGAATTAAAGGACCCCTAGTCTTCCTACCTTAAAGGACCCCTAGTCATGTTTAACATGTTTGAATAGGTCAAGAGCGGACACGGGGTGGTCACAGGGGTCATGGCCCACTCCGAAAATGAATGTTTTCAATGTAAAAAAATTCCAACTTTCATGAAATACGAAAGGTGTTATTCCAAGACCAGAGCAAATTCTGTCCTTGATCTGCCCCCCCACCCCAAATGAAAGTCTGTGTCCGCCCTGGAATAGGCGGACTTTAGTTTTACAGATTAAACATGTACAGTTTCGACAGTAAGAGTTATCTCAGTTTTTAACACATTACTACGTTTGTTATATGCTTCAGTTATTTATCCATTTAGTTATTTATCTATTTTAAAATTATCTAATTCCAAATTGGAATCGTTTCGATGTATGTCGCATTTTATAAGACACAGTGAGGAAAAATGCGTATCATTTAAATTAGAAAGTGCTTTTTTTGTAGTTAATAGGGATTTTTATCTGTAATTTTTTTACATCTAAATGTCTATACATCAACATAATCGCTGTATATTTTATTTACTTTCTATCTTTGTGCATTCAACGACAAAAGTGTTGTTCCAATCAGGCATTTTTTTATATGCATATTTCAGAAATAGACAAATTAAAAACAATTCGACCATAATATAATAATAAATATGCTAACGTAAGTTATTAACGTAAGTTATGTGTGTGATGCCAGACTTTTTTATTGGACTTTTTCTTTAAGTTACTTTAAAGGAGATTGGTACAAGTCGATTGGAGCATAATGTAAGTTTCAACTGCGGAAACTGAAGTGTAATCATCAACGTAGAATTCTTAAAATTATTGGGGGGCAAGCACATATTTTGTATGTTTATGCATTACAATATATGTAAAATCGCAATTTATTTCAGAATATTGGGGGACGGGCTCGGGCCCATATAAATCTATGTCTATAAGTGTAACAATCGAACGATAATTTGCTGGTAATCGATAACAACCCGACAATCATTTAATGATAATAATTTGATAATAGTCCAATAACAATCCGACGATAATTTCATAATAATCTGATGATACGTTGAATAATGATAATCTGAAGATAAGTGGAATAATAATAATCTGACGATTAATTGGATAATGATAATTTGACGATAAGTTAAATAATGCGAGACATTGATTCGATAATAATATTCTACTGATAATTTAACAATGATATGATGACAATATATATTAATCTGATAACAATTTCAATATAATTTGATGATAAACTTTCAATAATGGTCCGAAACAATGATTTGATAATAATTGGATCCTGGATTATAGTGATAATCGAACAATAATTTGATGGCAATTCGACGATAAGTCGATAGTGATAATAATTGGATGGTAATTTGATAATAATATTCTGATGATGATTTAACAATAATCATATAAAAATTTGATGATAATTAAGTATTTATTTAATGATAAGCATGTAGATAATTGGTGACTATAATCAGGAAATATAAGAATGGAATTAGTGATAATTTGAGAATGAAGCGATATTGTACTTTCATAAAAAAATGTGAATTTGATTATCACTGAAAGTGGCTAGAATCTGCAGCCATGGACTCGTATACAGCCCGTCCGTAGAGATGGGCTGTATGCGAGTCCATGGCTGCAGCCCGTCCGAAAAGATGTATTCTGACCATATGCAACGCGTTAAATTCCAAACTACTGTCGTATAATCTGTAATCTATCTTCTGAGAACCTCCACTTTTTTTCAGATAAAGGCATATAATGGTTTAATAAAGAACCCTTTAACCAAAAAAGACTTCATTTATTGAAAAATTCTCTAATAAAGGCTCCTTTGATAAGGAATCGGTTGAAAAAGGCTTCTCTAGTAAAGAATCGTTTGAAAAAGGCTTCTCTAATAAAGAATAACGAATTCTCTAATAAACAATCCTTTAATGAAGAACAATGAATTTTCTAATAAAGAATAACAAATTCTCTAATAAAGAATAACAAGTTCTTTAATAAGGAATAACGAATTCTCTAATGAAGAATCCTTTAATAAAGAATTCTATAATAAAGAATAACAAGTTTTTTAATAAAGAATAAAGAATTCCATAATAAAGAATAACAAGTTCTTTAATAAAGAATAACAAATTCTCTAATAAAGAATCATTTAATAAAGAATAACGAATTCTCTAATAAAGAATCCTTTAATAAAGAATAACGAATTCTCTAATGGAGAATCCTCTAATAAAGAATAACAAGTTCTTTAATAAAGAATCATTTAATAAAGATTAACGAGTTCTTTAATAAAGATCATTTAATAAAGAATAACAAATTCTCCAATAACGAGTAATAAATTCTTTAATAAAGAGAATGTTCTAATAAAAGCGTGTGATGATCTTCTTGAGGCATTCATGTAATGGTTTAATAACATTTTTAAGCTTTTGCGTATGTAGTTGTTAACTCTAAAAACTACCCGTAATTAAATTAAGTACGATGCCTCACTTACATATCATTAGTCTAGTTTCCTTTTCTTGAAGTGAATGGGACTGCATGTAATACTTGTAACCGCATATCATGGACATAATCTCGTGTAATAAATAGAAACGTAATCTCGTGTAATAAATAGAAACATAATCCCGTGTAATAAATATAAGCATAATCGCGTGTAATAAATATAAACATAATCTCGCGTAATAAATATAAACATAATCTCGTGTAATAAATAAAAAAGCATGCCATGAAAATCTTATGTAATCAATATAATCGCATGTAATAAACGCAATGTACGCTGATGAACGTAATTACATGTAAATAAAGGGAATATATGCTGATAAGACTGTACGTTAGGAAACGGAAATTTATTAGTTGGTCCATGGCAGTGTGATATCACCCAATCCGTTATATAAGGGGGGGGGGGAGTGGAATCTTCTAAGACGCTCCATAACGGTACATGAACCACCCCCTTGTCGAGTACTGTTGATGAATAAGTGAAATAATATATTTTTCAGTTACGGGTAAAAAATAAATTAAAGCTCTTATAAAATTTAAATCGAATATTTTTAAAAATACTTATATTGCAAAATATAGACAAGAAGACAAAGCCTATTTTGCTTTTGGATATAAGAGCAAGTTTTACGAATTAAAAAAAAAAAGCTCTGAGCGTAGTGCGCCGGCGGTTATTAGGAAAGGTGGCCGCCGGTGGCGGCGCTGTAATCCCAGTAAACAAAAAATGTTCTTTATGCTTTGCCAAACGTGGCATATCAATCAAAACGATTATTATGTTTTTAGCAAATTTAAGCGTATTTTAAATTTGAATCATCATCAATGTATTTTTCGTTTTTGAGTATACCAATTTTATTTTAAGTATATTTTATACATTTTGTTCATACAATTTTATTTATTTTGAGTATATCATTTTAATTAGAAAGTGCCATATACAGAGATATCAGATGCTGTTAAGAAATTTATATTTCTAAACGTATGGTAAATGGAAACACTGGTTTGGAAAAATGGAAACATCGTTTAAAAAAAAATGGAAACACTCCTTTTGGTGCGTCATTGGTCGCTTTAGTTCACTTGTATTTTGTTCTGTGTATGGTTTGTAATTCTGGATATCGGCAATCTATTTTGTATAATTAGTGACAGAAACAATAGTATTGTACTCAGTGTGCCCATATCGCCCTCTGGCAAACTATTTGGCACAAGAATATATATTTTCTTTTCATTTTACTAATTTTTGTACATTTTCCGCCTGACTGCTTCTGCCATCGTTTTGGGTGGCTTGTCATCTGGCTGTTGGCCGAATACATGATTTTGTGCTAGTGATTGGGAGGTAAGCTGTAACATTTTAATATTGGAAATAATTATATATATTGTATGTAGCCTCTTTATTATCTAGTAATTGCTATAATTGAATGCTTTTTCGGCAGAAAACTGGCGCCAAATTATACTTTATTGGAAAAAGTTTAATTTTTTTTAGAAAGGTTTTTTTTTAGATTTTTTTTAGTCTTATTTAGAATGGTTATATTGGTATATATGCATATAGTCAAAAGTCACCAGACACCAAATGTACGGAAAAAATGACCTTTATAAAAATTCGTATCGTGTTAGTTCGGCCTTAATGTACTAGATCAGCGGTTCTTCAACTGTAGTTCGTGGACCCCTGGGGTCCGCGGGACTCTATCAGGGGTTCCGCAACACCCTCTCAGTATTCCACAAAGGTTCGGAAAAATACTGAGATCAGAACATTTGCTCTTTAATGCTAAGAATAAATTATGAGGGGACGAAAAATTCTTTCCTTAAATGGTGAAAATTAGTGATGAAACACTAGAAATAAATATGTATGATGCAAATTCTGGGTTTTAAACTTTGAGTTAATTCTTGGGGGTCCGCGAGGGCGAGTGATCTCTGAAGGGGGTCCGCGGTCTAGGAAAGTTAAAGAACCACTGCAATAGATGATTATCCAGAGCGTGTATGAATTTAGTATATGATTTTAAGACTACGCTTTCATTCCAACTTGCAGTGATATTGCCAGTTTAAAGCAGGACGGTTTTTCAACTTTCTACTGCAGTGCACTAACGCATGCCGAAGATTTTCTATTTGGTTGAAATCTGGACATCATGAAGTACAGTCTTAAACAAGATTGTGGGGGAAACTGCATATTACTTCCTTGTCGCCAAGGGGTTCGAACGTCGCCAAAACTCATACTATACTCTTAAAACAGGTCCGAGATTTCTGCGCACTGGATATGCGCGCAAGCTTACCACGGTGTCGGTGCAGCATTGCTGGTTTTTTGGAACATTGCCAGAAAGATCGCTGTACAAAATTCTCTTCAAGAGGAGAGTTAGTGGAGGGAGACCCCACACCTCCCGTTTCGGCCTTTAGGCCTCACAGCCCGTTCGGATGGTCATCGAGGACTCCCGAATAATTGAAACGTTGGATGAGTGGTTTTTACCGATGATGACATTTCAAAACGTAGTGAAGAATTTTTTGGAGCGTAGTTCCGCCCCTTTTATGTTCACGTTCGTTTAGAAGCTTCTGGATATAGCTTCCCGGGTCATTTTGTTGTTGGGTGGGATAGGTTTCGGGCGTCTGTCGTGTGCTGGCGACACCATTTTAAATGGCATTTTGCGGAATTTAGGTGGAGGAGGACATTACAATTCATGTGGATGACATCCGCCAACAATCCGGAAAACATGCTCCCGGCATTTCTAATCCGGCCGTAAAAACATATTCCGCTCCCCCATACCACCGACGCCAATACGTAAAAAGTACCTTAAAAATCTTTTTTTTTTAAAAATTCAGACCAGACTCGCAGATCATTACCGATGACGTCACGATGGCGAGGTTTCAATGGAATCGTATTTAATTTTCCCAGAAGGAAGTTAGCGCAGTTGTCGACAGAAGTAAGGAAGTAATATGCAGTGTGACCCCACTTTTTATAAGAGAAAGAGAACTGCTAAGGACTTAGTCATGCCTATACTAGAGTCTGTCCTGAATAGTGACCACGTCTATGGGGTTCATTGCAGTCCAGTCCCAAAGGTGGTCACTTTTGGCAGGTTTAGCTGTCGTTTATATATAATTTCCACGAAAAGAGCAAAACTGACCACTTGCTTTATATTTTCTAACCCCCATTATCCGAAGTCGCCAATCTTTGCTGAACTGGCCAAATGAAATCGCCGCTCGTTTTTTAAATTTTAGAGAAATTCACGAACTGTACCTACATCATGAACTTGTTTTATCACCCACGTGGCACGTCCTGAATGTTACTGTGCCAGGGATGTTTCACTACTGTCTTTGAATTTGTAGTTGGCGCTTTAGTCCGTAATTATAGGTGTAGAAATTCTCGGGAAAATCATCCGTGATACGTATTAAAATAGACGTTGAATTTAAGCTGAAATTGCAGGGAAATAAGTACATGAATTTCGAGATTCGTTTATTAATCGAGATAGGTTCTACCTTATCTCCGTCCACCGGATTATCCGACTGTCTCACTCATCCATCAAACTGGTGCCAATGTCAAGTGTGATAATAGTTTGTACCGTGATGATAACGGTATAACTGTGCGGTAATAGGTTAATCCTGCCTCCGCGTCTGCACCGTTTGGAGGTCAACCTAATATAGTGCAGCCCACAGACGTTTATTTCGGTAGTAAACACGCCAGAGGTAACCAAATAATTTATTCGTGTTCCTAGCAGAAACCACATTGCGGTTCCGAAGAGAAGAAATTCTGAGAGTCGTTTCCCACCGTGGCTGCAATGATAAATATTTTAAGGTCCTTCCCGTTGACAAAGACGTGACGACGACTTCCAAGACGGAACAAAACCATTCCACGAAAAACTGGTTGCGTAAAGATTTCTTACGCGTTTTCTGATACATCGTTGAGCAACTTGAGCAGCTGACGATGCTGCAATTATGGTAATGATCGTTCAAAAGTTTTGGAATGTCTGGTTTGCATATATATATATAATATAATAATAATTAATATTAGTATAATAACAGAGGAAACAATTCGAATATTCTTTTGAAATTCACATAGAACTCTCGTATATAACGAGAGGAGCTTCGTATAAACGAAAACGCTCGCTGTATGAGACCACTTACTAGATTCGTTTGAGAATTTAAAATGTAAAAATTTGAAGAAGCTCGGATACGTGCATACACATACATTACTTAATATTCAGTTTTGAATTTGCTTACAATTTGATGAAAGTCGTATTATATTAACACTTAAATTTCAGTACAGTATGCTAAAAAAAGGATATAAAGCAATTTATATTGATTATTTCTAATGTAAGTTTAATTTTGAAATGTTCAAAAAGTGCTGTAGTCGTTTGCTCCATTTGCGGTATGTATGTTCATTTAATTTTTGTAAAGTATTTAAAGCATTAAATATACAGGATTTCTAGGAAAGTCCGAATACGGCCAATAGCTTTTGAACCAAGACAGATATTGCAACCAAAGTTAGGTATTGGGAAGTAAAATGACCATGCACTCTTATACGAGATGAAAAGCAGCGCCCCTAGTGGCGAATTGAGAAGGTTAAAAATTTTATTTCGAAAAATAATGAAGATGGCGAAATATTTTCAATTAGAAAGTTGTAGAGCGTCTTTCAATTAGTAAGAAAAGACATACGGCTCACATACAGTGTGTAAACGTATTGCCACAAAGTGAGGTATTTCAGAAATTTTAATGTATCGCTTTCTGTTAATGCTTTCTGATGTTTTAAAAGTTGAATTGAGGCCCTGCGGTGGCGCAGTGTGGTAACGCGTTCTCCTAGTGCGCCGCTAATCCGGGTTCGACTCCCAGCAGTGCAAAAAGAACGCTTACTCAGAGATCTCATAAAGATCGCACTGCTCACTGTAGTCCGGGGTTTGGTTCCCTAGGCCTTAAGAGGTTCGGATTCCTCGGAAAACAGTAGGTCCCGGCGCAGCATGACCACTGTAGTCTTTGAGCCGTAAAACCAAAAAACAAACAAAAAGCTGAATTGAAGTTTTTATAGGAGAAAGATGTTGCTTTCCTTGAACTTCAACTCAACTTCTAAAGCGCTAGAAAGCATTACCTGAGAGATACGCATTGAAACTTCCGAAACGCCTCACTTTGTGGCAGTACTTGTATATACGGCATACAAGTTGTCCTTTGTTACTAACTAAAGCAGTGTTTCTCAAATTTTGGAATCACTCACGGATCACTTTAAGCATTTTTCTATTTATCGCGGACCACCGGGGGGGGGGGGGGGATTTCTCCCCCACCCATTAAAAATATATTGTCTGAAATTAAGGTTGCCAACTATGATTAATATTAAGCCCTACTTAGCCAGTCATACTGACCCCCCCCCACCCCACTACATCTCCGAAAATATAATCAAAGCAACCCTCGATTTATGTGATTTATTGGAAGACTTACATAAGTAGGCACGTAGGAGCTCCGACAGGAGAGACTTATTCATTCATTGAAATATAATTTGTAGTTCATTTTTAACTTCTTTTGCGATATTTTTTTACGCTTTAAAAAAAACACCAATTTTTTGTCAGAAAATCTCTGACCATGTTCTTAAAACATGGGTTGGTTGCCAAACTCACCTGAAACAAAATAATTTTTAGACTAATGCTATTTGATGAAAAGAGTGTCAGCTACGATCGTATTTTATCAAATTTTTAATGAAAATGACATCATTGATTTAATTTAATAATAATAGGCCATTTAATGAACATGGGTATATTCTGAAAATTCAAACCTTCTACGGAACGCCGAAAGGTAAGTTTCATAACAAGTAATATTTATGAGAAATTCCTTAAATCTCAACCGAACCTAAATTGTATCTACGCCGGCAATTTATAGTTAATTTTTTTCCCCTGAAATTTGGTGATGGTCCTGCGGGCCCCCAGTGGTCCGCGGACCACACTTTGAGAAACACAGAACTAAAGGATACTCTACAACTTCCTAACTGAAAATATTTCGCTATCTTTATTATTTTTCTATATAAAATTTTTAACTTCCTCAATTCGCCACAACGGGCGCTGCTGTCTATCTCATCTGATAGTACATAGTCATTTTACTATAGCGGTACTTAACTTTCGTTTCAATATCTGTCTTGGTTCAAAAATTATTGGCTGCATTGATTGTACTAGGAATCATGTATAATCGTTAATGTAATCTATTACCCTTCAAAAAATGTTACGATAACTCTACAATGAAGGTTTTATATTTTGGCAATATATTAATAATTAAAAATACTTTATTTTTCTAATTTATGTAATTAACGAATAATTAATAAAACCGAGGCTTCTTTTTAATACGTGTTAATAGAAAAAGATGACCCAATGTCCTTTAGAGCTGAAGAATAGGACCGGCGCCAAGGGGGGAGAACCGGGCACTCACCCTGGGCGGCAAAATGGGATTATTGTAACAAAAATGAAGTGTTTTGAGGCGACAAAACACCTGTTCGCCCCTAGCGGCATAACACGTAGCGCCGTCCCTACTGAAGAAGTAAACCATTTTACCGGTCTCTCGCTTTAATCAATCGCCGCTTTAACAGTCTCTATCCATCCTTTCTTCTAAAAACTAAAAAAAGTGAACATGCAAGCACGTCAGCAGCAGTGAAAGGGTTAATCCAGTACTGTGATAGCCATCATGATTCATCATGATGTCCCATCATGGCCGATTAAGAGAGAGGCTACTGTATAAGGACAATTCTTTAGAAATTACGTTCGGTCTTCGATAATCTAATAATTCACAAAAATTACAAAAATGAAACTTCGAAAAACTCCCAGAAAATAACTTAAAAATTAAGTTCTAATAACAGGAAAATGTCTGTCACACCTATGTTTAAGCAATAATTTGCACACTGTACATAATGTTTTCGAACTTGCAGTAAATTGATGAACAACGGCAAAGACGTGTACCCACAATACTTTTGTTTGCCAATATCGAATAACAAAATTGATCGTTTTTGTAAACGAGATGTTTTTCTGTGGTAGGAGCATTGCTTTCCTCTTTTAGGATCGAGTAAACATGCTTAAATTTAGTATCTAATAATTGGGGAAACACTGTTCGATCCGATCGTTATAAAGGTAGCTTGTCCAGAAACAGTTGCGATCCTCTGTCACGTATCGATAGAACCAAAAACATCGTTTCACAGATCGATAAAAATATCGTTGCCTTCCACGAATCTATCATGTTGCCAACATCCAATTTTTTTATAATTGAAGGTTCAGTAGACCGACACGGAATTAATAACCTTCTGGAGATTCATTACTTATGGACGTGTAGAACGTTTTGTTTTTCCAGGTCATTGGTTATTGAACTGCAGTGCAGTTATTTTTTTCCACTGGCAAAAAAAAGAAGATCGACGAGATTTATATACATGGCCGAACTTGGTTATAACGACAATGACGTCACAATTCTGAAGGTCCCCCACGGATTATCTGGATGTACAGTAGAATCTGCCTAAAGCGACCACCCTCGGGAGTGGACTACAATGGTCATAGAAGGGTGGTCGTTGTACACGACTTTAGTATAAGTATGACTATGTCCTTACCAGTTCTCTCTTATTAAAAATGGCCACCTTATCCAGATGGTCAATTTCTCACGTTTGGCTGTAATTAATTATTGGTCATACAGTTTAGATATCGATGGTCCACTTTAAAGTCATTATAATCAAGTTTAACTAATCGTTAACTTGCCGTTATAATCAAGTTCGATAAATGTAACTTTATTCTCCCGCAGTGTTCGTTTTCGATTATTCCTAAGCAGTGTTAGAGTATTTATGAAATATATTTTAGCTTAACTATTTTCACAATTAAATCTTTCCATTCCCGGATCGATTCAGACACTAGGCGACGGAAAGGCTTGGCGGCAAAAATGCGCTTCGGCGCTAAACTGTCACTTCTGGCTACTTATAGCAGTAGAAAGTTCACTAGACCGTAGCGGGCGAGCGCATGTGACGCATCG
>QLNU02003225.1:50091854-50102739 GCA_006491805.2 Dysdera silvatica | reverse complement strand
CACGTCTATGGGGTTCATTGCAGTCCAGTCCCAAAGGTGGCCACTTTGGGCAGGTTTTGCTGTCGTTTATATATAATTTCCACGAAAAGAGCAAAACTGACCACTTGCTTTATATTTTCTAACCCCCATTATCCGAAGTCGCCAATCTTTGCTGAACTGGCCAAATGAAATCGCCGCTAGTTTTTTAAATTTTAGAAAAATTCACGAACTGCACCTACATCACGAACTTGTTCTATCACCCACGTGGCACGTCCTGAATGTTACTGTGCCAGGGATGTTTTACTACTGTCTTCGAATTTGTAGTTGGCGCTTTAGTCAGTAATTATAGGTGTAGAAATTCTCGGGAAAATCATCCGTGATACGTATTAAAATAGACGTTGAATTTAAGCTGAAATTGCAGGGAAATAAGTACATGAATTTCGAGATTCGTTTATTAATCGAGATAGGTTCTACCTTATCTCCGTCCACCGGATTATCCGACTGTCTCACTCATCCATCAAACTGGTGCCAATGTCAAGTGTGATAATAGTTTGTACCGTGATGATAACGGTATAACTGTGCGGTAATAGGTTAATCCTGCCTCCGCGTCTGCACCGTTTGGAGGTCAACCTAATATAGTGCAGCCCACAGACGTTTATTTCGGTAGTAAACACGCCAGAGGTAACCAAATAATTTATTCGTGTTCCTAGCAGAAACCACATTGCGGTTCCGAAGAGAAGAAATTCTGAGAGTCGTTTCCCACCGTGGCTGCAATGATAAATATTTTAAGGTCCTTCCCGTTGACAAAGACGTGACGACGACTTCCAAGACGGAACAAAACCATTCCACGAAAAACTGGTTGCGTAAAGATTTCTTACGCGTTTTCTGATACATCGTTGAGCAACTTGAGCAGCTGACGATGCTGCAATTATGGTAATGATCGTTCAAAAGTTTTGGAATGTCTGGTTTGCATATATATATATAATATAATAATAATTAATATTAGTATAATAACAGAGGAAACAATTCGAATATTCTTTTGAAATTCACATAGAACTCTCGTATATAACGAGAGGAGCTTCGTATAAACGAAAACGCTCGCTGTATGAGACCACTTACTAGATTCGTTTGAGAATTTAAAATGTAAAAATTTGAAGAAGCTCGGATACGTGCATACACATACATTACTTAATATTCAGTTTTGAATTTGCTTACAATTTGATGAAAGTCGTATTATATTAACACTTAAATTTCAGTACAGTATGCTAAAAAAAGGATATAAAGCAATTTATATTGATTATTTCTAATGTAAGTTTAATTTTGAAATGTTCAAAAAGTGCTGTAGTCGTTTGCTCCATTTGCGGTATGTATGTTCATTTAATTTTTGTAAAGTATTTAAAGCATTAAATATACAGGATTTCTAGGAAAGTCCGAATACGGCCAATAGCTTTTGAATCAAGACAGATATTGCAACGAAAGTCAGGTACCGGTATAGTAAAATGACTATGCACTATCAGATGAGATGAACAGCAGCGCCCCTGGTGGCGAATTGAGGAAGTTAAAAATTTTTTTCTCGAAAAATAATAAAGATAGAGAAATATTTTCAATTAGGAAGTTGTAGAGCATCCTTCAGTTAGTAAGAAAAGACATACGGCTTGCATTCAGTCTGTACACGTACTGCCGTAAAGTGAGGTGTTCCGGAAGTTTCAATACATCGGTTTCAGTTAATGCTTTCTGATGTTTTAAAAGCTGAATTGAGGCCCTGCGGTGGCGCAGTGTGGTAACGCGTTCTCCTATTGCGCGGCTAATCCGGGTTCGACTCCCAGCAGTGCAAAAAGAACGCTTACTCAGAGATCTCATAAAAAGATCGCACTGCTCACTGTAGTCCGGGGTTTGGTTCCCCAGGCCTTAAGAGGTTCGGATTCCTCGGAAAACTGTAGGTCCCGGCGCAGCATGACCACTGTAGTCTTTGAGCCGTAAAACCAAAAAACAAACAAAAAGCTGAATTGAAGTTTTTATAGGAGAAAGATGTTGCTTTCCTTGAACTTCAACTCAACTTCTAAAGCGCTAGAAAGCATTACCTGAGAGATACGCATTGAAACTTCCGAAACGCCTCACTTTGTGGCAGTACTTGTATATACGGCATACAAGTTGTCCTTTGTTACTAACTAAAGCAGTGTTTCTCAAATTTTGGAATCACTCACGGATCACTTTAAGCATTTTTCTATTTATCGCGGACCACTGGAGGGGGGATTTCTCCCCCACCCATTAAAAATATATTGTCTGAAATTAAGGTTGCCAACTATGATTAATATTAAGCCCTACTTAGCCAGTCATACTGACCCCCCCCCACCCCACTACATCTCCGAAAATATAATCAAAGCAACCCTCGATTTATGTGATTTATTGGAAGACTTACATAAGTAGGCACGTAGGAGCTCCGACAGGAAAGATTTATTCATCCCTTGAAATATAATTTGTAGTTCATTTTTAACTTCTTTTGCGATATTTTTTTACGCTTTAAAAAAAACACCAATTTTTTGTCAGAAAATCTCTGACCATGTTATTAAAATATGGGTTGGTTGCCAAACCCACCTGAAACAAAATAATTTTTAGAGTAATGCCATTTGATGAAAGGAGTGTGAGTTACGAGCGTATTTTATCAAATTTACAATAAAAATGACATCATTAATTTAATTTAATAATAATAGGCCATTTAATGAACATGGGTATATTCTGAAAATTCAAACCTTTCACGAAATGCCGAAAGGTAAGTTTTATAACAAGTAATATTTATGAGAAATTCCTTAAATCTCACCCGAACCTAAATTGTATTGACGCCGGCAATTTTTAGTTGATTTTTTTTTCCTGAAATTTGGTTTGTTTGTGGTTTTACGGCTCAAAGACTACAATGGTCATGCTGCGCCGGGACCTACTGTTTTCCGAGGAATCCGAACCTCTTATGGCCTAGGGAACCAAACCCCGGACTACAGTGAGCAGTGCGATCTTTTTATGAGATCTCTGAGTAAGCGTTCTTTGTACACTGTTGGGAGTCGAACCCGGATTAACGGCGTACTAGGCGAACGCGTTACCACACTGCGCCACCGCAGGGCCGCTTGAATTTGGTGATGGTCCTGCGGGCCCCCAGTGGTCCGCGGACCACACTTTGAGAAACACAGAACTAAAGGATACTCTACAACTTCCTAACTGAAAATATTTCGCTATCTTTATTATTTTTCAAAATAAAATTTTTAACTTCCTCAATTCGCCATCAGGAGCGCTGCTGTTCATCTCGTCTGATAGTACATAGTCATTTTATTAACTAATATCTAACTTTCTTTGCAATATCTGTCTTGGTTCAAAAGTTATTGGCTGCATTGATTGTACTAGGAATCATGTATAATCGTTAATGTAATCTATTACCCTTCAAAAAATGTTACGATAACTCTACAATGAAGGTTTTATATTTTGGCAATATATTAATAATTAAAAATACTTTATTTTTCTAATTTATGTAATTAACGAATAATTAATAAAACCGAGGCTTCTTTTTAATACGTGTTAATAGAAAAAGATGACCCAATGTCCTTTAGAGCTGAAGAATAGGACCGGCGCCAAGGGGGGAGAACCGGGCACTCACCCTGGGCGGCAAAATGGGATTATTGTAACAAAAATGAAGTGTTTTGAGGCGACAAAACACCTGTTCGCCCCTAGCGGCATAACACGTAGCGCCGTCCCTACTGAAGAAGTAAACCATTTTACCGGTCTCTCGCTTTAATCAATCGCCGCTTTAACAGTCTCTATCCATCCTTTCTTCTAAAAACTAAAAAAAGTGAACATGCAAGCACGTCAGCAGCAGTGAAAGGGTTAATCCAGTACTGTGATAGCCATCATGATTCATCATGATGTCCCATCATGGCCGATTAAGAGAGAGGCTACTGTATAAGGACAATTCTTTAGAAATTACGTTCGGTCTTCGATAATCTAATAATTCACAAAAATTACAAAAATGAAACTTCGAAAAACTCCCAGAAAATAACTTAAAAATTAAGTTCTAATAACAGGAAAATGTCTGTCACACCTATGTTTAAGCAATAATTTGCACACTGTACATAATGTTTTCGAACTTGCAGTAAATTGATGAACAACGGCAAAGACGTGTACCCACAATACTTTTGTTTGCCAATATCGAATAACAAAATTGATCGTTTTTGTAAACGAGATGTTTTTCTGTGGTAGGAGCATTGCTTTCCTCTTTTAGGATCGAGTAAACATGCTTAAATTTAGTATCTAATAATTGGGGAAACACTGTTCGATCCGATCGTTATAAAGGTAGCTTGTCCAGAAACAGTTGCGATCCTCTGTCACGTATCGATAGAACCAAAAACATCGTTTCACAGATCGATAAAAATATCGTTGCCTTCCACGAATCTATCATGTTGCCAACATCCAATTTTTTTATAATTGAAGGTTCAGTAGACCGACACGGAATTAATAACCTTCTGGAGATTCATTACTTATGGACGTGTAGAACGTTTTGTTTTTCCAGGTCATTGGTTATTGAACTGCAGTGCAGTTATTTTTTTCCACTGGCAAAAAAAAGAAGATCGACGAGATTTATATACATGGCCGAACTTGGTTATAACGACAATGACGTCACAATTCTGAAGGTCCCCCACGGATTATCTGGATGTACAGTAGAATCTGCCTAAAGCGACCACCCTCGGGAGTGGACTACAATGGTCATAGAAGGGTGGTCGTTGTACACGACTTTAGTATAAGTATGACTATGTCCTTACCAGTTCTCTCTTATTAAAAATGGCCACCTTATCCAGATGGTCAATTTCTCACGTTTGGCTGTAATTAATTATTGGTCATACAGTTTAGATATCGATGGTCCACTTTAAAGTCATTATAATCAAGTTTAACTAATCGTTAACTTGCCGTTATAATCAAGTTCGATAAATGTAACTTTATTCTCCCGCAGTGTTCGTTTTCGATTATTCCTAAGCAGCGTTAGAGTATTTATGAAATATTTTAGCTAACTATTTTCACAATTTAAATCTTCCATTCCCGGATCGATTCAGACACTTGGCGATGGAAAGGCTTGGCGGCAAAAAAGCGTTTCGGCGCTAAACGGTCGATTCTAGCTACTTATAGCAGAAAGTTCACTGAATCGTAACGGGCGAGCGCATGTGTCGCATCGTATTTTGATTATAACTTAGTATTTTTATAAATAAATCAGTACTTACCTGAATCACAGAGACCGAACTGGGGGAGACCCCACAGAACCCTCGCTCGTCGCTTCGCGACTCGTGCCGTTTCGATCACATTCGATGTGCGCCGCCTGAATCAGTACAAGCGTAGGCGGGCGATAAGCGGCAACCTAGGCGTCATTGCTAGTTTTTGCCGCTTAACGCCAAGTGTCTGAATCGATCCGGGAATGGAAACACGCGTCCGGGGCTAGTTCCCCAAGGCGTAGGTTCGGATTCCTCGGAACACTGTAGGTTCCAGCGTAGCACGACCCTTGCTGCCTCACTCCGTAAAACTCCAAACAAAACAGACGTTCTAAGGAACTAACCCCTCAACTACAGTGACAGTTAGTCGGCAAGTTCGTTTTTTTTGGGTGGGGGGGGAGGGAGGAACTGTTGGGAGTGTAACCCGGAGTAACGGTACGCTATGTGAATGAATTGGGACTCAGAAAAACGAAGTATACAACTCTCAAGCAAACTTTTCGATTATATAATCGTCTGCTCTGCTGAGATTTTAAAATATTCTTTAGTGGATTTTCCAGTCAGCAAGAATGTTGCCAATATCAACATGGTGTACGTTAAAATACCACTCTTCAAACACTTGTCCCTTTGTTCTAATTTTAACCCTGTTGACAGACTCTTCTCTCAAAATTTTCCTTTGCTTCGAAGAATGAACGCGAAAACGAAATTAGTTACAAATAAGATACTGTGACCCATGACAGAGCGTGTTTATTAATTTATAGACATTTAATTTTTTTATTATATTAGTTTATAATAATTATTACTATTAAAATTATAAACATTTTCTAGCTACCTGAATTTAAAAACAATGGACGATTTTGAGTAGATAAAACACCTTGAATTTCCACTCTTCATTTCAATATACGTACTACGGAACAGCTTTATTGGTTCGGTTATAGATATAGGTATCCTAGATATAGATCTAGAATATGGTATAGATTGAGTTCTAGATACAGGTATCCTAGATATAGTATAGATTCGGTTTTAGATATTGGTACCCTAGATCTAGATTAGATTCGGTTCTCGATGTAGGTATTTTAGATATAGATCTACGATATAGTATAGATTCGGTTCTCGATGTAGGTATCTTAGATATAGATCTAGGATATAGTATAGATTCGGTTCTAGATATAGGTATCCTAGATCTACATCTAGGATATAGATTCGGCTCTAGACCACTCCAATAAAGCGAGAATTTTTGCTTTTTAACGCATTGATAGCAATATTTGCCACCTACGCTAAAGATAAAATTAGAGCTTCATCTATAAGAGAAAAAGAGAGATATTGTTAAGGATTCAGCACAAGCAGTACTTCGTTTTTCAAAATGGAGTTGAGGGCAAAGTGGATTATTTTTGATGGGGCAAAGTAGATAGGTAATCTTACGGGGACCTAGCCCTGGACCCCGCAAGTTAGGGATTTCAAAATTGTTTAATTGACGATATAATAATGCAATTTGCTTTTAAATATTTTTTATTGATTTTATTTTGTAATATTTCAGCGCGATTTTGAATATAATTTAAATTCACTCCGATTTGATTTTGATAAACTGGCATGAAATTGATGACATGTACTTCTAGCCACATAGGCCACACAGTTTTCACTAGAGAACGGTTTTCTTTTATAGTTGATCTGGCAACCCTGATTGCAAAGTACTTCACTCAATTGAGGGAGTAAGTGTAATTACGCGTGTGTGTGTGTTGTATTGGTTGGTTACAGTCAAAACGTGCAGATATTTTAACAAGCAGTCCTGCTAGGAATATTGCTCGAGCACAACGCGAAAAGAAAACCCTGTGTGCACAAAGTACAAGCAAGCCTAAGAATATCGCCAAGCATCTCAGCACAGTAACCAAATCTACGCCGCCATTTTAATTTGCTTAATATGTGATGAGCCATATACTGATCCATCGACAAAGAACTGGATAAAGTGTTCCTTCTCTAACGGATGGACTCACGAGAACTGTACCCATCATGAAGCATAGGAGGCTATATATGTCTTAAATGCACTATGTGAAAACATTTCTGGTAATTTTTTTCTGCCGGAAGCATGTTATGTGTACGTTATAATTTTTTACCACATAGTTTTCTATTTCAAAAACAATCTATCCACTTTGTCCAAGGGTTGGAGCAAAGTGGATAATTTGACCTCTCTCCTTCAAACATTTGTTTTTAAATTAGGTAATAAATAATATCGTTAATGATTCGTAATATGTTTCTTTTATGTTCACAGCAGCAAACAGAAAAGTTTCAGTCTTCATATATTCATTTATCACACTTTATAATTAAGATGAAATTAAGTGATCCGCTTTGCCCTAATTGTATTCTTTGAAGAATTTTGATATAGAAAAGTCAGTTTTCGGCTTCCACCTTGTTTGGCGCAGAATCAAGGGCGGACACGGGTGCTCACAGGGGTCATGACACCCTCAAATATATTTTTCACTGTAAAAAATTCCAACTTTCATGATAAATGAAGGGTGTTATTCCAAGACCATGGCAAATTCTGTCCTTGACCCCCCAAATGAAAGTCTGTATCCGCCCTTGTGCAGAATCGCTGTCCTTTCGACCTTTGACCAAGTTTCCTTTGACCTTTCCTTTGACCAGTTTTCAGTTGTGTCCGTCTGATGAACCCGCCCCAAAACATTAAGAAATACTGATCTCGTTCCATTTCTACAGGGAAATATCATGACAGCTCCTACGATATAAAATATTAAATAACTGACAGGCTGAGTCTGTCTCATCCCTAGCCCTGACTCAGGTTCAAACCGTTGACTCAACGCATGACCCGTTGCATGACCTGTTCTAGTTTAACCTGCTAACGAGGGAATAAAATTTTGTGAAACTTGTTTCACACTGGGGACTTTCTTTGGCGGGGACATTTTGGTAGTCTTCCGGGGATGACGAAAAATGTTGTCATACCCAGTTAACAGGTTAAGGAGATACTTTTTGTTAAAAATGTGTAATCTTCCGGGCATGACGAAAAATGTCGTCATTCGCATTTTGGTAGTCTTCCTGGTATGACGAAAAATGTCGTCATACCCAGTTAACAGGTTAAGTATAAGCGTCGGGTGGCAGAAATTATAAAATTCCTCACGAAAAATTACAAAACGAGTCCCGGTGACTTAGTATGTTGATAATTTGGCAAATGTGCTAACCGTGTGGAGGGTAATATTACCGTACATGAAATCTTTCCTAATGCATATAAAAGTCAGGTTTACACTCTACTAAATTATACAGACGCAGCATGACCTTTTTCCTCCATGCGTCGTAACTCAAGCTGAATTATATTAAACGTACAGCTGTGTATATTGTCTGAAAACCAGTTCATATACCTGAATTTAAAAAACCTTTAATTATTAAAAAAAGGCCAAGCACTTAGTCCTCAGCGAGTCTCCTTGGTTTATAGCAACCCTGCACCGAGTGTTGCCACGAACCTCCAAATTCTAAAAAAAATGCAATATTTGCGAAGCACAATAAAAGGAGCTATGCCTATATGCGTGTGGGTACACGTATGCATATTTGTTAACGTACATTTGTCATAAGCTACTCTTTTTCCCCGTTAGGTCTCCTTCATTGGGGCTCCCTCATCGGGTCTTCCTTATCAGGTATTGAGGTGACGCCCTTGTCTACTATGCAGCCAATCCGGGTAGACTTTTGGTGCCCTGTAAATAGTACGGTACCGACCATCTTTTTTTCTGTCAATCTGTATTTCTGGGTATATTTCAATAGGCGACATAGGTACGTATTCCTTGAAAAATCGTAGATTCTGACGCAAGGACGCTTGCTGTCCTTGCGCCATAAACTTCTTCCGGTGTAGTTTTGATTACGTGTTACTTGTGAAAATATTTCCTTTGAGGCTTTTTTGTTGTCCAGTCCGAGCATCGTGGGTTTTCATGGTTTATAGATCTTCTCACACCTCTTAAGGTTCCATAGTTACATAACTCCTTAGGGTTCCATTAGTCCTTAAGGTTTCATTTCTATGTACAATACCAGATCAAGGATTGGACTATTTTTTAGAAATTTGGAATTCTTCATGGTGCAAAATGGCGCATTGGGAAGTCTATAAAATGAAATATAAACGAACTTTTTCCGTTGAGAAGAACTAGAGTTATTAACCCGCGAGAGGGCGCTCTGACTAGAAGGACGCGAGGACGCACGCGGGGTGCTATCTAATTATATAGCATTATTTCATTAAAAACGTCCAATTTTAAAGTAAATAATAAGTGAAATTTTTCCTTTGTCACCCTGCCTTAAAAGAAGTGACTTTGAAGGCAACAGGAAAGAGCTTGGCCAGTTTCAGAAGCAAGGGTGGACTGTTCTTTTAACATATTGTAAGTTGTGGGATGTGAAACATCCCGCGCGCCTGCTCGCGGGTTAAGGGTGCTACGATTATTCTGGAACACCCTGTATATGAGCCTCCTGGTAGCTGCTTCTCCATAGATTTTTCTTTTATCGATATTTTCATGATATGAAATCACGCCTAGAATGAAAGGAAATCATTAACAATAACTAATTAGGCAGTTTTCACTAATTATTCCGAAGTTATACACTAAGATTTTTAATTCTACCTCCTTGTACATTGTCAAAATCTAACTTTAATTTGCAAAAACATTATAAATGTTAATGTGAACTATATCGTTAAAGCTAACATCAAACCAGCTTAATATTATGGTAATGTGCTTATTTTGTTTTTTTAGGCAATATTTTTTTCACGTAGGAAGACTTGGTGTTTAGGCAGGAAAGGGTGGCCGCTGGGAAAAGATGCTGTAATCCCAATAGGAAATTTAATTTTAAAAAATCGTCTGCTACCGCCCAAACGGTGCGGGTGATATTTCAAAAAATCCTTCGCGCCAAACGATTTCTCCTTCGTAGGAGAAAAAATCGTTCGAACTTGAAAATTTATTCTTTTTGCTTTACTCCTAATGGACGAAGGTTTTGTTTGAAAGGAGAAGGGAAGTGATTTGCGTAAAACTTTATTTTGATGCATTATCGATGTTTTTAGAGGAGAGGGGCTGGTCCCCGAATGAATTCGTTAAACGAGAGGTTACCGGTTCAAATTTAAAGCTTTTTTTTTTTTTATTAAATACGCTCCCTCTTTTTGATATCATTATAGAGAATTAAACAACAATATAAATCAACGTTTATTGGCGTAGTGATACCAGCGCCGATGTTATGGCGTGATTAGATGGTGAAACGTTCGAAAGAAAATAAATAGTTCACGCCATAACATCGGCGCTGGTATCACTACGCCAATAAACGTTGATTTATATTGTTGTTTAATTTAATCTGCGTAGTGTTCGATTTATTTAAATAAAATTATAGAAAATTAAAAAAATAATGGATTAAAAAATTATTCATTTTTTTTAATCCAACCTAGCAGCCTTTCTAACATAGGCAATATAAATCCAATGTAGAATATTTTTTTTAAGGCCCTGCGGTGGCGTAGTGTGGTAACGCGTTCGCCTAGTGCGCTGTTAATCCGGGTTTGACTCCCAACAGTGCAAAGAACGCTTACTCAGAGATCTCATAAAGATCGCACTGCTCACTGTAGTCCGGGGTTTGGTTCCCTAGGCCTTAAGAGGTTCGGATTCCTCGGAAAACAGTAGGTCCCGGCGCAGCATGACCACTGTAGTCTTTGA